>LUCM01011450.1:0-82076 GCA_008360955.1 Fasciolopsis buskii
TCCTAACAAGGATGAAACAGCTGTACAGTGCTTCCATGGTTTCTTTATGGTGAGTTGAGTGATGATATCACATGGTGAATTATTTCATGTGAACAAATAAACTCATTGTTTAGACGTGATCTTGCGTATTTATTCTTCAACAGCTAGGCATTCTAGTCTACCATTTAAAACCACTATTCTTTTTGACACCCAACGCCATTCACAATCGCATAGCAGTGATTTGGTGATTATTTTTTCCAGAAAATCTTGCCGATTCCGTGGACATATGCGTGACTCAATGAGCGTAATCTGGTGTGGGTCACCGTTATTTGAGAGAACTGAAAACATATTTGCATCATGAAATCTGAACTTGGGAGCGACCTCGGTTAATTGCAGATGAATGCTGTTTCCATAATAAGCAAAAAAATGATGCGCTGTCCTGCGAACGATTCGCTGGGATAGAAGATCCTAAAGGTCCGTATGTTCATTTGTGAGGAATCACTGCGAATACGGAGATAATACAGCAGACAATCAATTTTCTTTACTTTCACTTGTTCAATAGAAGCACTGTTAGCGTAGCGCCACCGACTTTTTTTACTTCTCTTCCAACAGAAGCTGAGTACTGAACTGCTTCTCCTCAGTTTGCGAGTAATAGGTCGGGCTCAAGATTGTTAATTATCTGTGATCTACCTGGGCAAATGATCACCGGAAATGTGGCAAACAACAAGGGAACGGAAGCCTGGTGGGTTTATCCCTGACATGCTTTCTCCTCATTATCAATTAACGAGTGTGCCTTACCATTAAGTAAGACAATAGCCTTCGGTGCCATTTTGAGACAGTGTACTCCCGTGGAGGTGTCCGAACGGAGGTTCTTGGTCAGCTGATCTGTTTATGGCAGGGGAAGTGTTGAACCTCCTGGTGGAAATTAATCAAACAGGGCCTGTGAAAGTCCTACCTTAGAAATCAGCATATGTCTATACTGAGACTCCCAAGACAATTTGCTCATTCAGTCTGGCCGTTCGGGTGGTGTATCGTTTTTAAAAGAGCAATCTACTGGGATGAAAAGTTGATCGGGTGGACGAAGAATCTGTGAAAGGCTACAAGTATATTGGAAGCCGCGCAGTGTTTCCATTTCATTGCTCTTTTTTCAGGTTATTTTTTGCTGTTTATCACCCATGTTTAATTTGCATTCAACTTTTAAACGAGTACTAGAGACTGTTGGACCTTCAGTGATCACGAACACAAAGAATTCTTGTTAGCACAGAAACGACTGGTCGTCTTTTGGTGGCTATTGCATCCACAAACCTCAGCAGCCGAATACAATTTCGTGATCCGGTTGACGAATTACTGCTTAGACTCGCCATGGGCCGTATTGTATCTTTCTTGAACCCTTTTACGATATGCTTTCTTAAACCGTGTAAGTAACGCATCGAAATTGGATACGGTTGTTATGTTTTGAGAAATCGTTTGGGAAACAGGTCCTAATAGATCTCAAGGGTCTTTGGCTGTGCCAGTCTGGTATATTTTCGAATGGATCCAGTGAGTTTACCACACGGTTGTAACTATTCTTTCCCGTCTAATGTTTATTTGTTTTAAATGGTTTATTTTAGGCGTGAACTGGTCAGCATACGCAATCGGCTGCTTGAATTGGATTTGGAAGAAACGAGGCAAAACATGGTCCTGTCGGAGTACGTGCGAAGTCTCAGTGTTTGGAGGAATTTTCATTCTATCCTCTTTATGCTAACGTCCCTAAGATTGCGGGAGTTTACATGAACACGTGAAAAGATTTAGAACCGATTCGTTTAATTCTTCCCGTTGATCAGCGTAAATTGCTGTGCCACTGCTGAGAGGCAGTCCTAGAATACATGGAACCCAAGGATTCCACATCATAGGCTGTCAAGTAACAAACTACGAAAAGCAAAATAACCTAAGAAACAGTTTCAGAAGTCTGAATTCCGGGAGAGAGTGTTCTCGAAATCGAACATGGTATTGTGAATCTGTCACTAAATATTTGGTGTACCGGATTATTTTGCAGGCTGTTGGACTCACAGACAACGAGTCCTAGTTTGGATCGAAACGTCACGATAAACGTATTAACTCAGTGTACGCCTTCTCAACTCTAAAAATATATATATATATATATATATATATATATATATATCGCACAACTCTGATTAGAGATCATTAATCTTCGAAGCCACGGCAAAGATGGACAAAAATATGGGTGAGAAAGGGGGAAGAAAAAGGAACATTAGGTTGGATTTGCCTAAAATTTGTAGCTTCCTCCATTCGCCATCTTCACCCCATCGGCTGTCCACCGGGATACATAATTCCCCTGCAAGCCGACTACCACCCCGCTGCCCAAAACAAAAGCGCAGGGTTAGCGTGGGAACCCCACTTCGATCGTTCGCAAGGATGCATAATTTACAAGGGAGTACGCCCATCGGTGAGTCACTTAACTCCTTGTGGACGAGACACTGATTCCATTGCAATCCCCGGCCACCGATGCTGGTGTGCATAAAGCCGTATGCTACTCTTTTTGTCCGTCGTTGATATGAAATCAAGATTTAGCCCTCTAGGATCAGGGGAAATTCGTTTTCTCCCACCACACACAAACTTTAAGTATGTTCTAGCTAGTCGCTTCTATTGCTACTAGCATACTGCTAGTAGTCGCGAAAATACATTCATGACTTTGAGTTGAATAGTTTATAGCCTGGTATTCGGACCGAACAAAACTCTAATAGTTAACAAAAATTGTTGTCTTCCTAAGACGTTAATGTTGTCCTCGGAACACGCTGGTTCAGAATACTTGTAGTAACTTACTTGCACATGAAGCTACAGTCAGCAGCAGTCTGCAACTGGGTATTCAAGCAACTTGTATGCATGGAAGAGCAACCATCTGGGCAATCCCACATACCTCTCACAAGTAAGTAGCTTGAATGCCCATCCAAAATTGCAATGAAGAGAACGAATTGATCTGGTACGTGTCAAGGGCCATTCAAAGTCAGTGTGCAAAAGTGATGGCTTGCAGATCAGTGTATGTATTCGGTCCAGGCGCATATAAGTTAGTGTGACCGTTGCATCAATCTGCCACCTCCACGATATACCTTATTCACTGCACAAATTTTCCAAAATGGGCAGCCTAAGTTAATGGATTTCTTACGGCAAAACTCAACTGCTATTTGTTTTTTTTTCAGTCGATCGTACTCTATTGACTCTTGCTTTTTTCTATCCCAATCGTGATAGTAGTGTTGGATTTCCCAGATTAGATTTGCCTCTTCGTGTCTTTTATTCACTTAGGTGGGAGTGCTCAAGACTCACCAATCGCAACATACTACACTTCGATGACTCACGTGAGTTTTTTGAATAAATAATAATCAGGACGTTTTTGTGGGGTACTGATTAATATAAAAAATCCAACACGTGATTATTGGTATAGATGATGTGTATGGGAAAAATGAATTCTGTTAGCATATCGAACAATTCAGTCTTCTACAACAAAGTGCGAATGATTGTCTAGTCATACCAGATATTCGCCTAAGCATTCTTAACGGGATTTTTCGGAAATCACAAACTTTGTGGCGATACGAAGATCCAAACATACTGGACAGCAAGTTACATTGAACTAAGAAGTCTTCTAATTTATCCTGCATATATATATATATATATAGTATGCACATTATAGGTCAAATTTAAAAGGTTGCGGACATGGATACAGTGCCGTGTAGATATCATATGACGGAAACTATTGTGTATATTTCATATGATGCTTTCGTCTGATTTATTTCCCTTATTCTCCTTATCCGAATCTAGAAGAAATGGCTCCAATGGACCCGGTGGTTGCGGAAATTGCCCTCAAACAATGTGCCACACTTCACGATGAGCGTGGTAAACTCGAGGAAGTGAGGCAGCGTGTTGAAAAGAATCAGAGTGATGCCGAGTTCACCGTAAAACGGCTGCAAGATGTAAGTGAGAAACTATGCCTACCGTGCTGTTTCAGGTTTTGTTTTGTAGAAAACCGTCGAAATTCCACTTACTCAAGCAGAAACTCAAAGACAGTCCACCATAGCAGCCCACCACATAAGATGTTCAAAATGAAAATCTCTATGAGGTTTGGGTGTAAATCACAAAGTCATTCGTTTAAGATGTTCACAGGTTTTCACGCAACATAGTTGGAAAACACGGATTGCATGTTCATTTGCCCTTCTTCGACTTTCATCCTCACCAGACCTTGCCATGAGTAAGCTACCAATACCGGAGCAGGTCCCAGCAAGGTCAATGACTGTGGAAACAAAATGTGGATGTACTTCGAAAAATTGACCAGCGATTGAAACACTATGTCGCTAGTTTTATCATAGTGATGCCGTGTTTATAATTTTCCCTTTGGGTTAGACCCTCCTTTGATCTCACAAAGAAATAATCCGACTTTTTCGGGTCAAGTATTTACTTTGTGTCTCGGTAACACGATGCAAATTTTCGATTTTCAATTGCTAGAATTTGCATTTTGCAAACCTCTTAGAAACAAAAACATCATTCACAGCATCACTACTATCCATACATTGAGAATTCTCACACTCCAGCGTGCATTGCTGTCTCCTTTCCATATACGAACGCGCCATTTTTAGGATATAAAGTATCTCATTGTCTTTATTAAGTGTAATAGAAGAATTTCTGAAATGAGCACCATATGCTTAGCTAGACGTGGACATAAATCGCACTTATTGCTAGTGAAAAGTCCATACACGTGACCCAGGTAAATGCAGTGCATGGATTTGCCCAGCAGCTAAATGAACCCAACGTTTGAAGTCGGCCAGAAATTCCCGGATGGCCTGTTACGTCATCTCGTGGCTCCATAGGAAGCAACAAAATCACTATATTTGCATCCGCTTGACAAACAGCCTGATGAGACGTTGAGGAGATCCAAGCCTTAAAATTTATTTATCTAAGCTGGATTCGGACACGCATAGATGCCATCTGTCCATTGTGGCTGCGTATGCTGCGGCATCTAAGCCACCAGGCCATGTCCAAATGGTTTGTACGCTTTGACTGCCAATCACGTCTGGCGGTTCCTTCTTGCAGAAGAAGGCAAATTTTAATTCATGACGCAAATTGGGAGGACGTCCATCTCTGATAGCTAGAGCTCACCAACTCCGGATAGCTGGGTTCACTACCATGTCACGCAGTCCCGTTTTATGGTTTCAAAGCATATGTTAGTAGTATGGGATTGAATATTCCCATGAAGTAATTCACCATGTGGTATCATCGCAATCACAATTAAGAAACCATGGACGCACTGTACAGCTGGTTCATCCTTGTTAGGATTCACCAGCAGTGCATATGCACCGCGCCCGAACTGAAACACGAACTGTGCTGGACTGATTCGTCTTTTTGAACGAATCTCGATCAGCTCACTGTACAGTCCGAATGAATTCCCAAAAAGCAACAATACTACGATGGTCAGGCCCAATCCGTTTCCCACGTGATTTTTTCTTGAATTACAAGCAGACATTTCCCACCTGTTTGACTCATTTCGAACCACAGGAGCTGATTTCAAGAACCAGCCGTGCGGAAGAACGAGAAATCATCACGTTGTTAATCCGATCACATCAACTGGAATTGGAACGAGCTGATTTAGACGCACGATACGCGATCAGTGATACGGAACTGAAAAAACGTGAATTTCTTCTGGACCAGCTACGACAGGATAATCGCTTATCAGATGCAATTATACGCTATCAGAGCACCTTGCTTGACAGCAATAAGGTCGAACGACCAAGAGAGTTGGATCAGTTGCTGGAATTGTACGAGCAGCAAGTTAGTTTGTCCATCTTTTCGCTCATATCCTCCCTTCCCCCATAGCGAATAGATAACCTCACCATCAAAATCAATACACATCTATTGTGTGAGTTCTTTCACATCAGTTATATTTTATTTAAAATACTGACCCATAGAAAGCGGCTGGTATCGGTTTGCTGCTTTTTGATGAATGCTAATCAACTTCACCTCAATTTCATACGCTAGAGGCACGCGTTTTGTATGGGCCAACGGAAAATGTTGTCTTTTGGATTTGAAGGTCGCGGGTTCGAACCTAACCCCCATAGTCAGGCAATTTCCGCATCTATCATCAGGCCAATGTTGGCTGCGGCTCCCTTCCTGAAAAATGATGTGCATCCTTGCTATTGTGATGAAAATAAAAGTGGCAAAAGATGCTGCGGGTGGCCAACTATGAATAACAGAAACTAAAAAAGCTGAGATTAGAAATTGGCTGCAATTGTAATGTTTCGTATGTTTTTCAAACTGTTGTTTGTAACCAGCATTGTTGTTTAAATGTCTGCTACTCAGGAAATTAGTTGCCTAATTCATAAGATAATTTATGCTCTGTTGATAAGGCGACAATAGTGAATAACCTTGTTTTCATTCACTCAATCATTTGATTTACAGGGTCACACTAGAACCTTTGAAGCGGTTTTTGGACATTTTGCAAATAATAGAGATAAGTTGGTTCGTCTGCAGAACCAAACTGATTTTGGTCTGTGCCAATTCACATTCGGCCGTACGTGAGAATTTCTGGTTGCACAAATCACTTTTGAAATCACTGGCTGTTAGGAGGAACAGCTACATCTTTTGTTATCCTGGAAAATGGGCCATGGATTACCTTTAAGTTAGAAAATTTCTCAAAACTCCACGTTTATATATCGTACAATCCAAGCGTTGACCCCATCCAAAACAAGCCTGTTTCCTATTTTTGTACTCCTAAGTCAGAAGAGTCAATTACAACGTTCCAGAGGAACTTAGAAAACAGATTTGTCTCGAAACTTCTGGTGTTATTGTCACACTAAATGTTAACATCCGTAATTGAAACGTTGTGGTGATGGGGCTGCTTTTCTTGAACTATACAAAATCTGCTACTGCTGAAGAATGAAAGGTGTTGTTAGACGGGAAATACGTGATCGGTGTTTATTCGCCGAAAGCCACAGTTCGAGTCAGACAGAAACGGCCTTATTTGCAAAGCAATCAAATTCTATCGTCGCTGATTTTTAGGCGCCTAAATATTGAACTTATTTCAGGTTATAAACAATCCGATAACCGAAACAACAATGAACAGATTCGCTATATTCGCACACGCGTATAAAACTGTCCAAATGCTTTTTGGATCCTGCATACCTGAAATTTCAAAAACGTTTTCTGGTTTCCAGGCTGGTGGAATTGCCGATCGACGTGTTAGTTTCACCGGATCCTCCATGGACTTCAGGTTAGTTTGTAGTGAAAATATTGTCACTGCTGACGATGGGAAACCTAAGTCAGTCTACGTCTTTCCCAAGTCAAAAGTGAACTCAGCTGGCACCATCCACAAAATTCCCTCTGGCTAACTGAATGCAACAGTTATAAGGTTTACTATCTTTAGTCTGATGGACACAGATTCTATATGTACAAATTTATTTGAATTGACGTATAAATGTAATTCACGAAACATCCACTTGCCTACAAGTCGTGATCTAGGCATAGTACAAATATCAGGCAATCTGTGGTTTCCGTAAAACAGTTGTGGGGACACTATACCTGTACGGTGTGTTGAAATTCAATGCGAGGATTTTAACGTAGTTAACATTTACGTAGCAGCAATAAGCAGCAAGCAGTAAGTGAGAGTACATTGTGAGAACTTTCCAATCGGGACAGTGGTTCTCAAGCACTGCTGATGCCCGCTGTCGTCGAATCCATGCCTTTCAAGATTATCAGTAGTGCGACACTGGCCGCCGAAAATAAGGACACCAGTTTGGTATCGTATACGTGCAAAAGAAACTTATTTTTTGGACTAAACAACAAACAGAAAAACAATAATGTTAATGCCTAATTGGGAAGTTGACAAATTCGATGGGCTATGACCTCCCGTCATATGGCATACTGAGTTTATATCAAAACAACTTATTCGGGATCAATATTTATCGAGTCGGTGGCAACATTCCGTCGGTACCAGACGCCCTGGTGATTCACCCTAAAAACCACTTCTTTAAAACAAAGTTTAGTCTTGGCGTACCGAAGTCCCGATCACTATCTGAACACAAACCGGGCTATTACGGTTAGATGCATTAGGCAGTCCACGAATGGGGTTTGACAAATATAAAATGATGTACAAAATATCTGCCTCCTCTCAACTCCTTGGTCATAATATGATTTTATTTATTCTGCGTCGGATGATCGTTGGTGAAATTCCGATGTTTGCAGGATGATTCCGCATCAGTTCACAAGTGGACTTCAGAGCAAGGCTTCTGTGTCGTTAACCTCCTTGCCAACGGACAATGCAACAAACGAGAACAGATATTGTCGTACAGCCAAATGGCTCGAATATAACGGATCCCGTCATGCATCTGACGCTGACTGTTCACCGGATTTTCGCTTTGTACTTGCCCAAAAAAGCGCCCATATGGATCACCAATCGCGAGGCAAACAACCACAACAACAACAACAACGTGGGGAGCGACAGCAACTGGTTAGCACACTAATAACAGTACCAATCTCAAGGGAGCCGTCTACGGAACAACTGTCAGGTGAACTAAATCATGTAGACAGGGATATTAGACCTGCAGGGCATTTGAAGACACATGCTGTCGGAGTTAAACATGGTTCTGAGGATTCTACTTCCAGTAGTTCAGAGGTTAGTCGGACTAGAAATGCTGAACTAGAAACAAGATCTATCGCGGCTGTGGCCCAAAAACGGAGAGATGAGAAAATAAAAGAGAAGAGGATGAATTTCGGTAAGTCTGACTATCTTGTGCCTCTTCGGTTTCAGGACTAAATGCAGAACACACTCAGCAGTTTCAATTTTTTACAAGTGCACAGATTTTTGCATACTTCTTACCCAATAGACGACGAAACAGATTCCTGAACTCCATCGCCAGTTTGTAATCGAATTCGTTCAACGGAAACCCGATGCTAAAATAAATCGATAGAGACGCAATGGGAAAAATATCAGACAAATTAAATGCAAAATTAGCCGTCCGACGTCCATATTAATCCGGTCCTTTATTGTGCATAAAATCTAGTGAACTACTCCTAAGGTGTGACCACATTTTCTAATACAGAACGCCCATCATGCTTTTCACGGCATTGTTAGTCCTAAAAGCGTGTCTTCGCATTCGTTGAATGTTTTCATAGAATGCTGCCTCCAAGTTCCCTCGAGGTCATATGGTTTTGATGCGTTGCTGTTCTTTTGAATCACATTGTGCAAATTGAATCCGGCCATTCTGACTGCACTGATATCCCAATATAAAAAAATCTTACAATCTTAACTGAATGACGCGGTACTATGGACCTCAGACCGTCCTGAACAGGCCATTACGGCCAACAGTTGGGTGGTACACATGCACGTAATTTTTCACCACTGAAATTTTCGTTTTACCGCGTACCTTTATAATTTGCATCGTGCTTATTAGAGAATATCCAATGATGGAGCCTCATCTTCACCAGAAGTTCAAGTGGTGGACTGTAAAAATCTGTGACCGAGACGCTCCATCAGAAATCAGCTATTACAGAAAAGAAAAAATGCGAAGCGACCTAGCTGTTTGAAAACTTTATTTCGTGGACCAGATACCTTCCGTCACTCGCCACCCTTTCAAAACCGATGATGCCATTTATCAGGCGAACGGATGCGAGCGGATAAATACCACGTGATGAATGCAGTCTGTTGTTATTTGTAGAATCAGCGCGAACGGTTGAGTAATCACGCAATGATCCCAGTGACTCCCAGTAATCCACACTGATGTAAGCATACATGAATTTTTCCAACTGACTCGAGTTTGAGACGCGGTGAATCTTGACTCATTGTACGTTGAATTTGATGACGAAAGCTGCAACTTGAACCCAACTTGTTTTCGACGCAGTTATGAGAACCTGGGTCAGTTGGATTAATAACACTGTAAATTAAATCCTTTTGGACCATTTGAATAATCCGTTAATTGTCGTCACCTATGCGGAATTATCCTTTTACTTGTTCAACGGGCAGTGATGCGTGTTGTAAACGATGGCAATTGGTGTTTGTATTGATTTACAAAGAAGGTGACAGGTCCTCATGTGAATCTCACGTGAGAACTATATAGTACTCGCGAAGGGTCTACATATGAGAATCGAACCGGTTTCAGACTATCGTACTGGACCCTAGGGTTTATTCTACAGAACAGGCACTGAATATGAATAAATTAAGGTGGATGAGACACGTTTTTTGCCTGCTTGTAGAGCAGATGCTTCTTCTCACACCGTTGTTCGAAGCATGCAGTGGTTCGAACGTCACTCGAAGTGATCAGCCGGTGACCTAACAAAACCATCACTAAAAGCTTAACCAGTGGAGTGGTTCGCGTGGGAATGAAGTCCGAGAGGCCTCTCCAAGAAGTGGCTGGAGACCATAGATGTTGAGGTCGAATGCCAAGATTAGTGACTTCTTCCGTTCAAAATCCTTCCCCTCTGTACAGCTGTCCACTTCATTCCTTTACAGTCGATCATTCCGTTTCCCTCGTTCTTTTTTCTTTCCGAGTAGCTGATGCTGTGAGTTGACAACCAAAACCAGAGCACAATGGTACAAGGTTCACAGATGTACAAACTGAAAATCAAAATGGGATGTATGTACGCATTCAATCATATTTTAGTGATTCTACCTGCGGACTGTAATACTCGGCCCATAGGTAGCAACTTAATTAACAGAAGTAAACAAAATTGCGTGATTACGTCTCAGATTAAACTTTGATAACGAATCCATCAATTAAAAAGGAATAAGTGTTACAAAACGTCAATCAACCGGAAACCCTATTATATACCAGACAGTGTCAATCGGTCACTCACAGAGTTGATGAAATCACAATCGATACTTCAACGGATGTCCGATTGCGGCGTCACCTGCTCCCTTTTATATAGAGGTGGGATGTAATGTGAATGAAGAAAAAATGAAGCAAACTAACACTGATATAGTGAACATACAAACAGTGGATAAGACAATCACCGTATGCATTCACGTTACCGATTTTAGAAATGGCCGCGGTACTCAGAAGTATCAAGACAGAAAACTGTATCAACAACTAAGCATTATGCACAAATGAATGTAGTGACCTTGGAACAAATAGGCCAGAGCGAATCACAGTGAGCTGCTCTGTTAAACATTAATAACGAACTCAGTTTGGGAAACTGTTGAATGTTTCTTTTACCCGTAGGTCTGTTTCAATTCGCCATAAGGCTGTTAAATTAGGATTAGTTCGTTTTGCCCCTCCGTCAATCCGCACGATTGATTTTTATCGAATTAGTTGACCTCTTATGACTTATTCGCAGGCAGAGTGAGGGAATCTTTGACAATCACATGAAAGTTTACATCACAAGGTTGGGTTCTAAATTTTCTCCAGTAAATATTCACTGTTTACGGACGAGTTTATTGAACAACAGACTAACTGGGTTCAGTCTACCTAATTCCTGCATTATTTCATACATATCTCATTCACTAGTGCCACTAGGGTACGGATCATGGTACGAAATACCAGAAAAATTCCCCCCCCCCCCCTTTTTGATTTCTTTATTCGAATAGCCAAAGCCGGGTTTGTGCTTATAATCATGTTTCACCAGAGTTCAGCAACAGAAGTGATGTTCGTCAGGATTGCCTCCTTTCACTATAGCTCATCGGAAATGGTAACTGAAGTGACTACAGAAGTCATCCCGCTCTCGCGTTGGAATAGTGGCACTGATATTTGCTCAGACAAGAAACCGTGTGACCTAGAATATGTGAACAGTGTTGTAAGTAAGTTGCAGCTTTCTCTCAACCTTGTGAACCACCGTACTTTGGGTACTTTTGTACCTCCAGAATGTAAAATGCTGTTCAACAGCTGGGTTGGCTCAAGGCAGAACGCTCTTCTTCGAGCGAATGAACCGAACGAGGTACATGAATTCTGTGACTCGGGCACTTATATCTCACCAGGCGATCACACGTAGGATGAAGCGTCTTCGGGTATACAAAAGGATCGATTGACTTTGACAAACTTAAGATATTCGCAATTTTGACACGACCTCCCGTTATCGATCCTAGAGCGAGTATACACAGCAACATTAAGGTCGTTGGTGCTACGCGGATCGAAATCATTACCGCTAAGGACACAAGATGTGCGAAGATTTTCGATAATTGAAGGTCATTATCTTCGTAGTATTGGTAAAGTGTAGCGGAAAACTCATAGGCTTTGCCCAAGGTACTCGACATTATAGTTCAGTCTTTAGAAGAATCACTGAATTTGAATAGATAAAGGCTGTTGGGTCATGTGTTGCACATGTTCATAGAACCCTTGCCTTGTTGTACGTTGTACTCCAAAATAGGTAGTGGTTGGAATATGAGTCTATTTAATTAGACGATAATATGGTAAAAAGTATGAAGGTCCTAACGAGTTGATGTGTTCCTGTTATCCCGGTTTCACTGTGGGGCTGGGGCCTAAGAGATCCCCTACACGATAGCTGGAGATAGCAGATGATATGGCCCAATGGCGCATTGAGTGGCATTCATAGGACTAAATCTCCTTCTTAAGTATGGTTGTTCTTTCATTATTTGTTGTTCTATTTTTTTCTTTTGAGGAGACTGTATTCCAAAGTAACCACTAAAACGTTAGTAATTGCAAACATTGAATGGAACTGAAATGAATGCCGACTTTTATCAGTCACGCTTCAAATGGTAGAGGGATCAGATACATTTGATTTATCAGCAACATGAATAAAAATCTCACGATTTACCGGACCATCCCCTTTCGTGTCCAAGTGGATCCACATTATGATCATTTGGGCAGTTTATATGATAAATTCCATAGTTTGTAGTGTATGGGGACGAATGATCACTGGCTGCAAAAGGAATTAGATTCATGGCAGAACATGCATTCCTTAGTTCACGTTCCTTTTCCGGGTACTCACTTTACGTGTCTTATTCTAAATGATAGACAGGATGAAGCAGTACGTGTCGCACAGTTCTTTTGAAACCTCTTTTGCATCAACCCGAATCCACGACAGCGAATGATTTCCATTACCGCTCTGGGAAAATGAGTCCTTCCCGGCTCTGCACGAGCGTGCCGATGGTCTTGCGTCTTCGCACATCCAGAGTGAAGTAGGAAGTTGACCACTGTCACATGTGTATTAATCAACGTATATCATTGAGTGAGAACGTTTCTCAAGATATCGATACCTTCCCAACGCTTTTGAATAATTAATATTTACGTGTTCACTGAAAGCCCTCAACCAGTTCCATTGCACATCTACTGATATTTGGCAACAGTCGAGTTCACTTTGACCTAATAATCGTGACTGGTAAACTTCGTGGCTAAAAGCTGTTAGCGCTCAGTTCTGCAAAAGTGAGATGTGAAAACAGTTTCGAAAATGAGCTTACTACCACGTATATTTTTTTGCAAAATAAACGCGTGAATGGTCCGGATGTCCCTTATTGAGTAGTGGTTTAAATTTTCTTGAAATATCTCAGTTTGATGAAAACGTTTCTAGGTTTCTGTTCACTTTTGCCATTCTCATTAGCCCAGGTTTAACTATTCGTTCCTTTTCTACACCGGACTGCAACATTTTCACGTAAAAACAACAAAAACAAAACAAAAATTACCTTTCTACAATAGGTTCATCGCTCTTTTCTACCAATTACACACAGGCAAATCGAAGATTGTGAACAGTAATCAAGCGAACAGAAACAGTAACCATAACGACAGTAACCATTGTGCCGTCCAGGAAAGTACTTCAGTGTCAACTAACCTTGGTGGCAAGCCAAGCACATTGCCACAAGTGCGCGGTTTTGGTGTGACACCTCCGTGGACAAACGGAACAGATTCTTGGCCTTTGATAGCCGGCAGCCGTATTGTCATTGAATCGCAGAAACCGTCAGACCGGAGACCGGTTCGACAAACTCGAGGTGATCGTGCGGCCGTTTTGCACAATCAGTCGGACAGTGTTAGCCGTTGTTCTGTACGCGCAGACCAAAGTCAAACTGATCTTGGCAGTGATAAACAACATTTCCCTCCGACAAAGGCCGCCAAAGTTCCCACCATGGAACTGAGGGCACAAAAGATGCAAGTAGGTGATTATAAGGACACAATGGTTTTATTATCGTTATTATTAGTATAACGATGTATCCGTTTCGGCCGGTTTTTCTGCAACTACGTTTTGCTATCTATTCGTTAAGTGAACGAGAGAATCGCTCCCATACACGAAGTTTTGCGAAGGAACACTCATTCTTGGGCTATGAAGAGCCATTTCCGTAAAGCTAACCTTATGGTTTCAAGCAGATTTGCAAGACGGAAAGGACGCCAATACTTGACCGAGATTTGAAAAACTTTACTGTCCGGCGTAATTGGTTATAGTCGGACACGGATGTTCATTATCCTGTATCTTATACATCCTTCCCAGCGCAGGTCTGTGACGGAAGTATTGAACGAATTTCGCGGATAACTGCAATATTAACATCAATATCGATAGTTCATCACATATACCCTGATCGCTCCTAATAGCTGAAATAATTAGCTAACTAAGGAATAGTGTTTCACTGGATGATGAATACTTGTCTTTCTACTTGGTTTGTTCGAGAATGTCCGCAAATAGTTTCGCTAAATGATTCCCAGACAGAGTAGCCATAAAAGATCCGTTTCACACCATGGGGTCAGCGTCACTGAAAAGACAGTAAATATAAAAGGATGAATTGGATGGGCAAGACATTTCAGGTAGGATGGTGCCCTTTGAAGCTATTCCTTTAGCTGAACGTTCTCAGACAGAGCCAATGCGTTTCACTAAGCCTTCTGCTAAGAGGTCTGACTGCTTTTGATAGTTTGAGGGCTTTATTTACTGATAAGACTGCATCTCGACATTAAACACTACTATATTCACTCCGAGAAATGTCATTTTCTCACATATACTGGAAAATTGGGCTTCGTCGGTGCTTCTACATCCCGTTTTATGTGAATCTTTTGCTTCTGACCGAATTTATTCTAATTCCATGAGGAATATGCAAATCAGTCTAAAGACTATGCACCAGGGACGTAAACAAAGGAGAAAGGCTTCAGAAACACCTCACACGTCATAAATGAATCGATATTTTAGGGGATTTTTATTTGAGACCATCGCTTTGTTTTCAACAAATCTTAGAATGCCGATACCACGAACACTCCAGGAGATGATATATTCACCGTTCAGGACTTGAAGAATATGTGCGAAGTTCGAATCCAAGCCATCCAGTCTTATTAATTTCCAAAAAATGTGACAGTGAGTCACTTCGACTCAATGTCTACGACTCCCAGGTGGCCCCACAAAAGCATGGAAGCAGAATACAAATCCAGAAACATTGTAAATGCAACACATAAGTCACTAGCGCATATTTATGAGGCAGACAAGCATTTGTTGCCGAAGGCAGAAAGGTTAATGAACAGTTAGAACAGAGAACAAGTATACATATCGTCTTCATCTGACCTTCCATTGATTTAGGTGAACTAGCAGAACATAAGCAAGTTAACACAAAACGTTTCGAGTAACTTGCTAACACAATATAACGAATTGCGAAGAAGATCTTGGTTAATATTCAATTAGTCACAAAATAACCAGAAAGCCCGTACTAAAATTTCCGATCAAACTGTGCAAACACTGTAATGAAGAACGCGAAAACCAACCGACCGGCCCGATGCAAACTAAATCAAACATTTTAGTAGTAGTAGATTGAATGTTTTGATGAAATAATTCACCATGTGATATGATCGGTCAACTGACGATAAAGAAACCATGGAAGCACGGTACAGCTGTTTCACCGTTGTTAGGAATCATGAGCAGTGCATATGGACCGCGGCCGAACTGGGACGCGAACCAGGGACGAACGAATTTGAGTCTAACGCTTTAGCCATACGGATGAAACAGCTGTACAGTGCTTCCATGGTTTCTTTATCGTCAGTTGACCGATCATATCACATGGTGGAATATTTCATGAAAACCAAATATCACTATCGGCGGTTCGGTGTGATAACTCGCGATAGTCAAACTGTCATTATCGTGATATCTTGACCTGAAAACCGCGACATCGAATCCTGTCACCGCCGGTTAGCATCTCATTTGAAAGCCCCTAGTTTTCCATGAACTCTTTTCTGGAAATGATGTACCTTGTTGTCCCACCAAGAGAGGAACCGAAATAAAAGAGATAAAACACTTTAGTGGGCATTCAGAAATAATGTGCCAAGAGTCATACTGGTGAATGGACACCGGGCATGTGCTTCCAGGGAATCCTGTTATATTCTTTCGAATGTGCATGAAAACATTAACATCTGCGGAGAATTATTCATTTGATTTAACCCATCCTTAATATGGGCAGTAGAAAATTTTATTTTGCAGAGTGACTTAACAAACATTAGTATCGGAGAGACAATCTGGGGTGGCCCGATAACTCGGTTTTGATCCACAGCCGTGCAAGCGAGGCTTGGAGGGTCAGTCCGTGCCCCGTAGTTGTTCACTGTTGTCTAATCCATAAAAAGTGCTTGCACCAGTAGTCCACTGTGCCGATAACTCGTATCCATCACTAATCGTCTCCTTTGAGCAAGTATGTCATGAACAATCAAAACCGTTAATTTGACAGTGGATTATATAGCTGAACGCTAAACTCCCAATCTATCCTTAATCTGTTTTAGTTATAGTCTCATAGCTTATCCTTCGCATCGGCAAACTAAACATGTTTAAAGGCTGACAATCAACCACCGTATTAGCCATAGTTCTCGCAAACTCCATCGATTAGGGTGTTTGACCTGGTGGTACGCTTAATGCTGGCCAACTACTATTTTGTTTTGTCATTTCAATTTGTGGCTCCCAGTTGTTTGGTGGACCAGGTGATCACACTGCTTAACTATATTTGAGCAACATTAGGTTATTTGATCGATAATCAGTCAGTCCAAACTGCTGTGAGTGTATCACTGAAGCCTCAGTGAAGCCTAAACAGTTTTATTATTCTTCATAGAGAGGCTGAGAATGTGATTAGCCGTGAACTGTTTCATTGCGCTGTTTTAAAGTTGTCATCAGTCTCTACATTAGCTATAATTAATTTACCAATAACCGTACTTGAATACAGTCAAATCATTGGCATATCCGGGACTGCACTACGCGTACCTCAGTTGCGAGTTGACAAAATGCTCCACCGGTCTTTTTGTGTTAAGTATGAGTTTTAGAACAAATGGAAACCTTACCCTGAGTTTCATGAGAATCATCTGGAACGTGAATGGATGATACGTCAATTTAGGACTACATGCTGATTCGTCCAGGCAAGACTAACCTTCAAAAAGAGAATACGGTCCATGGTATGACTTTTGTTGTCAGTAATATGTTTTGCATACGGATGCATGGACAGAATTTTCCAGAAAGCACTTGGCCGGTTTTGCTGTTATTTCCGCCCGTCAGGTATGTGCAGCAGCTACTTTCCCAATACAGGGAAGGGTGCTCTATTATGGGGATGGTTAGAGAGCAGAGTACAGGGTGCGCATACCTGAAGAGCGGCAGTAACTGTGAAGCCGGTTATGTGCTTCTGAGAATTTTGTTCACTCATCCATATGCGAACATACTACTGACGATAAAAAGGGGAAAACAGAATTATTTGTTCCACATCAAAAGTCCACATTGCATGTAGTCATTGAATTGAAAACCTTCCGCCAATTTCGGAAATGCTCCTACTATTAAGCTATTATGGCATGGCCATCGAATTCAACTTAGGTAGGTGAACATTAGTTGTTATTATGTGACCTCTTTTCTGTGGGAGCCAACCAGGTTTCGGTTATTTGATTGTCCATGTCAGTAGCGGACGAATTTTCCTCTCGGTACTTCACCTCGTACCTGTAGTTGCGCATCGCAATGCCTTCTGGATGTTGTTCGGCCGTGCTTTCCGGTTCTAGTAAGGAATAACGGACGCGGATAATCCAACAACTGGAACTGGGTTAGTGCCTGTGAATAATTCATTTAGTGGTTGTGCAGCAATGGATGTTTATTTTTGTATTTTGCTTTTGATCGTTGTGTTCTCGAAATCTCAGTTGTAAGGACATCTGATTCAATTCCATTTTGTAGAATTGACCTATTAGTGTGAAAGACATCAGTGGATTCTCCCGTGCGTCCTGAGAAACGAATTCAGGTTTCTTATGGGATATTTAGCGTATATTTTTTATTCTGGCATCCTTCGTTGCTTCTGACTAGTTGTGCTCTGAGGTACGGTGGTAAGTAGGTTTGACCGACCTTAGAAAATTAATAATAACTGTAATAATTGCAAACATATTCTATTTAAAGGTATCATTGTTTCTTGTTTCATTCAAACAGTGCCGGGAGCCGGAACCCATATCTCATGGATAGCTTGATGTAATTTGCCATTTGATCGCATGCGCAGTCCACTTTTGTGACTGCAGTCGAAAATCTGCCTAGGTATAGCATTTATGCATTTAATTGACAGTGAAATGAATTCTGCTGCTAAATTTACCTCCGATTATCTCCTGTCTGTCTTAATATAATGTGCTGCGTATAGTAATACCAAGATCGAACGGACCTATTGAGTGTGTATATATGCACCTGTGTGCATATATATATATATATATATATATATATATATATATATTTACGTACATATATGTGTGTGTAATGCTGGATTGAACTCCCGCATTGCAATTCATCAATTCCAACCTGGTTGTTCTTTCCACATTGATTCAGTGATAACCAGGAAGTAAACAACAACAATAGTGGCATCAGCAATAACAAGAACAACAACAAAATGGACAATGAACACAGCAGGTTACCAAGGTGACTAAATCGACGGTAACACACGTTTCCCTCGATTGTTTATCATCATTCAATCATGCATTCGGAAACACCAGTACGGTCGACGTCTTTAGGTACTAAGTTAAGATTTTGCTGGATGTAATCTGACTTTGTGAACTTCCTCGATTTCAGTTCAGTTGGAATAGAAGTTGCATCTTAATATTGGTCTCTCTGTTTTGGTCGTAGGTGGGGTTGCGTGTGGCTGCGGAAACAAAACTTCCTGAGTAACTTTACTTCTTTGGTCCTTATGAGAGGCTACTTACAACACAAGATAAAAACATGCGACAGTGCATCACATTTCTGAAGGTTTTCCCTGCACTTACGCATAGAAGAATCTTTTACGGACCACCGTTTTGGTTCGCATACGCATGCACACGCACATGCCTTTTGATTCCAATGAGATGCCGGTGCCAAAATTAATCTTTACCTTTACCGGTTTCCATGGCCTAAAGTGTTTTATAGATTAATTTGAAGTCTCTGTTGCAGCTTTTTAATGATACATTTCCAATGTGTACCGATAAACTGCTTTAAGAAAGAAAGACAGGAAGTCTGTACTTAATCAACAATATGACTAACGGAAGCAGACAAAATTCGTCTCTTTAGACAATTGGCTATTTTTGACCAGTGGTTGTAGACATTTTCACCTTGTTCTTTATAATCAGATTGATAGTTCCATCACATTTTACTGCAACTATTTCACTAATGACTGGGAGTTGTAGACTTGGAAATGCGTACCTTCCTCTATGATAAACAAATCGTTAAAAAATACTCTTGTGGTGGCAAAAGTGGGTCAAACTTTGGGATGTGAATTGCGAACCTTGGCTAGTTGCCATTACGGAGTTATGTAAGATGGACCATTCGTTCACCCGGGGAGGCCGGAGTTTTAGGCAGAGATTTGATGAGGTCAGTTTACCAACATTGTGGGATAGCTTAAAGCGCGCCCAACTGTTATGATGCATCGTCCAATTCAATCGAAAGTTTTCTATTGAATCCGAAAAAATGTCTTTTAATTCGGTACAATTGTCTTTTAAGTCGATGCCCATGGGATATTGCTCAAGAATTCAGGCCATAGCAGAACAGCGGCATTTGCCACAGAAGCATCCGTATCAAGTCAGAACAGAAGGCCAATCAAGACCAGAAACATGGGACCCGTGGAAGCTGTGAATTGAGTAAACTAAATCATGTAGCAGGAGCTGAAGCGTAATAATTCCGTCAGATTGGGTCATGGAGAAGGTGAATGAAAATGTCACGTCCCTCGCCGCCGAACGGTATCAGTAATGATAATAGGTATTATGAAACAATTTTTTCCTGTTCGACCGACTGCCTTTAAAATGCCTCAGGTCTTCCGGTCGAGCTTGCACTCGGAATGCACCAGGGTTGAGTATCTCTCTAATTAGACATCATCAGTAATGGACATCTGCCATAGCACCCAGGGTTAAACCAAAGTCCTTTCGCATGCGAGGCGTGTGGATTGCCACTAAGTAGCAAGAGAGAATGCCAAACTGTTACATGGATGTAAATTACTTGATAACATTTGCGGGCTGCATTTGCACACGGTTAAATCAAGGACTGAGTGCACCTTCGCCTTACTGATGCTTGATCCCGTTGTGCGCTACCAGGGGAGTCATGCACTAATCAGTTGACTGGAATAGCATGTGCTCCAAGGAAACAGATCTTTTTTTGCTTTTTCAGCAGTAAATTTGTATTTTTAAAAAGCAAGACTGTTATATTTTACTCCCATTACAGATCATCTCGATAACAATGTATTACGAAATTCTTGTGTAAAACGTTGTTCTGACTTTACTTCTTCCAATTTGTCTATCATAGGCTTACCTGGACACAACAAAACCCCGCAACCGTAGACTTGAATCCGGAATTCCTCGCTCTCGAAGTACTCCGAGACCAGTGCCACAGAAGGGGACACGTGTCACAGGAAAGGGTGAGTCTTAATAAATCAGTCTATCAGACCAATTTATTCTCTTTTAGTGCTACTTAAAAATCGATTTTTGCGCAAATCGCTTATTTTTATGGGTATAATGTTCTTCTTTAATTACAAAGAATATAGATTTTCGAATAACCCTGCATTGCACATTCGAACTCTAGCTTATCATCCCCTTTCTTATTTGTTGTAAATTACATTTACTATCATGTACTGATACGATTACGAATAACTGAAAATCAGCTTGTTTGTCACACCGTGTTGTTTCATGGTCTAACTGCTTGGGTTACAATAATTTTTCAGTTTTTCATTGTTAAGACCTTATTTGATTCACTGGGTTGAGTTTCAGTGATACATCTCATTAACCACAATGGTCGTTCGTGATAAATCACCTGCTATTCGTGCCGATTTCTCTGTTCCAACCATCCCGATATTTGTAAATCGGCAGTACTGTGAGTCCTTAATTGACTAACCATTCCTGCAAACTTGAGTGAACCAAACGGCATAAAAATAGAGATATTTTGACGGGCGAATATGGGATAGTCTTACATCGCGAAAGGGAATAACTTGCAAACAAGTCGTGCGCTTCCCGGAAAGCTTTGTTCTTTCATCTAAAACAAAGCCATTTAAGACCTTTCTTCACTAGAGGTGATTAACCGAGTTTTGAACACGTTACATATTATTGAGGTTAGAGAATAGCAGGTCAGTTAATTTGACTAGTTGTACCGTCCACCATGTACTACGTATTGTTGTTAGTTTCGTGAATAGACTGAAGCGACTTCCTGTATACTTCTGATGGCGGCTACTCACGCCTGATATTTATCAGTTGTTTCTTTAGACATCTCGGCTCAGTTCTTCGCAACCCATTGTATCCATAGTCTACGTTTTCAGTGCTCAGCTTCATAGATTTACTCTACTATTCTGATTTGTCCACTAATTTGTGTACACAAAGACTGTGAGTAGTCTCAGTTTTCCTTCGCTAAACAAATGTGATTCATTTGTTTATGAAGCCAACTAGAGGCTGAGGTAGCTGGCATGCAAACCTGATGTTCATATCGTTTTGACAGTGAAGCAGATTCGCACATCTTCTTCGTACATAAAAGTTTTGCATTTTTTATCTGAAAACTGGATGGCTTTTTTCATACCTGTACTACCCGCAGTCCTACTCTGAAGAAAAAATAAGTGATAATTTTTTGAGCTCGTTCAATGTGACAACAATTCCCAGGCGTCACAATCCTAAAAGTGTAAACCTTCTTGTGTTAAACATAAATCTGCAAATTCGCGTAAGGCAGATTTATCATCGGAATCGATTTTTGCAGAACTTCGTACATTTGCATGAGGCATAGTGACATCGGTGAGCTCTTCCATGAACAAGAGCACTGGGTTGTTTCAACGAGCACATGGTAGCCTTTACCCGGGGACAATAGTGTTCTGTTATTGCGGTGCCACTGCAGATACCTAACCTTATTCAATTGTTACAGTCACTGGTTTTACAATAATTTGCTCTAATTTTGGTTGTAATGTCGGAATTTGGGGAGGAAAGTGCAATTTTTCGGATAACATCTGTTGTTATATTTCCAGGTTTACATCATTTAAATGACTAACCATGAAGGTATCTGTGTGGTTTCGAGTTAGCATAAGTTATCACAATTTATTAGTAAAAATCTGGACCTGGTCAGAGCGGTTATTGCATCCTAGCATAGGCAGAAGCATATGAAATGCTGCAAATGTATGTAATCAGTAATGACACGTAAAGCAACATGTTGGCTGAACCACTCGGTCGCGTGACAGATCAGATTGGGATCTACGTTTGTGTGTGTGCTTGCGTGTTTAGTGTGGTGTCAGCGCACTAAGACCGAGCCAGGTCTTAGTCGGTTCACTAGACCCATTCAGTTCATAATTTGTTTGTGTACAGTCCGACTATCCGGGCGCGACTTGCTGTTCAGCACCAATCATATGCCCATGTGTGACTACACACTATGTTGTTTGTTTGCTTGTCACATGATCGGTCATGTATAAGTCAACAGCAAGCGTAGTTATCATCAAGGTTAAGGGAGGCAAACGGTTTGTTATGCTCTGACCCAGTCATCCTACGTGGCTTCCAACTGTTTTCCTTTGTTTTTCTTTTGCCCCGCGCAGACTCCTCGGCTATTTTACAAGTACCACAACTGGTCCGGATAAATGACCACCAATTCTGTAATCAGACTGACTTGAAACAGTCCACGGCATTAGGCAAACTGCCGAATGCAACCTGTGCTCCCTTTCCGTCGATATCGAATCTCGATCGCCGTCGACCTGCTGAGATGAATCAGGAAGCAAATTTATGAGGGAACGAAGTTCAATGCATTTAAATAATTATTTCATGGAACAGCCTGTATGCGGCCCTCTAGCTGTCTGGTCGGAATAAACTTGTTTCACTTATTTTACTTCATTTCTGTTCAGATTAGTCCTTACAGCTATGACCAGTTGTGTACACATTTCAAAAATGCAGCCATGACAAATAGACCCTATAACCATGAGCAACACATTTATCTTCGGGATGTTCTCACCCGTTATTATGTGCTTTCATAAGGCTCCAACTGATGCCTATTCATAATGAACCACTTATTCAACGCACCTGATAAGAAACATCAAGGAGTTCAATGACAATGCGCCTAATGTAATCTCACACCGGTGCTTTTGTTGACATCGGAGTAGCTTTGAAAAACCCTTCGATGGAATTGGTAATTTCATGAAAATAAAAATAGATGTTAACCTGCCGGCAGCCATATTGCTCGTGTTCTAGAATTAACACAGCTGACTTATTACGATGATCAATCATGAAAATTTTTATCGAATGCTTTCGCCTCCTGTACGAAAACAATTACCTGTTAAATTCTTTCAGATGTGCCATTTTGAGTGTAATTTTATCGAACAAACTATTGGACTTTTTTGGTAAACTCATTTTCTGTACTCCGTAGAGATGGGAGACCAGGTCATGAAAATTAGATACATTCGGTACTGCTCAGTAACTTCACTCCGGAATATCATATCACGGTCGTAACTTATCCATTTTATTCAGTTTCCTTGTTTTTTGCTTGCGTTTTCGTTCTTTTCACGAGGGCCGAACAACGATCTTTAAAGCGACCTCTGAAGTCAGAGTTAATAGCAATTCTGCTGGTGGGCAACCATTCAGTGCGCTACCAAACATGGAATTAAGCAAGGCTGAGCTGGGTTTGTGGCCTGCGATAGTGCATAAAGAGAAAACGTAAGCTATCCTCGCAAATGGGCTGTTTTTTACTTTATATTCAGTGATCGCGGTAAGCTTTCGGAAATATCAGGATCAATTGCGTGCTCATCCTCGCAAATTGTGGTCGCGAAGACCAGCAATAGACCAGTGGCTTGCGATAAAACGCGCAGTCCGGGCAAACCGATGCAGCAGTGGTAGATCTGGAAAACACTTCAACTGGTTGTAGAATGGTCGGACGTCAGTTCAGTTGAACACTGTCTATAAACCATGCACAACAAGGCGATTAACATTTTGCAAAGTCAAAAACATGAATGATGACATTTGATGATGAACGTACTTTCTAGAAATGTGCTGAAAGAAGTAACTTTTGGCTTAATAGACTCAAACTAAGGTAGCTCTTAGCGGAGCATGGATTTGTTCCTCCGGAAGCTTGTTTAACCGAACGTTGACCGCCAAGCGCGGTCGCCATCTTTGCGTTACTCATGCACGCATCGCTCGCATGCTCCTTTCCAAGTATACTCAACCTGCTACGGCTTCCGACTGCCTTTTCCTTGTACCGGTCAAGTATCAGGGTTGCCAGTACTGTAGTCGTACCCAGCCGAGTAAGAGTGACGCACAACTGGTCACAAAGGTTAAGGGCAAGCGAACTTAATGCTAGA
Source organism: Fasciolopsis buskii (assembly GCA_008360955.1). Lineage (NCBI taxonomy): Eukaryota > Metazoa > Platyhelminthes > Trematoda > Plagiorchiida > Fasciolidae > Fasciolopsis > Fasciolopsis buskii. The sequence continues at coordinate 24,620 of LUCM01011450.1, forward strand.
TTCGCGGTAGAACAATCCGTTCTACAAGCTCACACGGATTCCCCAGTTGGACTCACCTTGAGTATAGGTCATCGAAGCAGGCCGCGTGCAGCCAAAACCAGTATTCCTTTCGCTAGCACGCCTGAATTTGGGAATACCTTTCGGAATAAGCCCAATGACCATTTACTATGACGGAGGACTTTGTTTACCATCGAGATGAGATAGTCAGGCTTAATGTCTTCGGGTTGACTGAACCATCAATCGCTCTCCTGTCTAACACTGAAATATCCTCCTGTCTCCATCTTTTTCCGGTTCCAACTTACTTTTTCTTGTGCCGGTCGAGTGTCTGGGTATTACAATCGTACAGATCCGAGTAAGCGTGATGCACAACGGTTAAGGAAAAGCAAACGTAATACAAGATCCGCCCTAAGACAACCAGTCCTACAGATTTGTGTATGGCATCAGCATCTTGCACAAGAAATGGGAAACCGGTTGTTTTCAAACATTGTATCATTATATTCAGGTAAGCATAACCTATTAGGCGTTACCACATACAAATCCTTGCAGGGGGTCAGCTATTCGGGCTGCCACCAATGCATACGACTTCAGTTGCCCTAACAGGAGCGTTCTATCGCAGTGAGCTTAGGGAGCTCTTTATTTACGACCGAAAATTTGTAGGTTTCAGCGACTTAAATTATTTTTCAAAGGATGCAGTCCATGGCTAAGATATGAAAGAATAATAACCATTACTGGCTCAAAAGAATTGAATGCAAGCTAATAAACATGTCCAAAGGATGACTGTCTCGCAGTACGCTGTTCTGCAAGTTAGTTTCTGATTAAAAGATGGGTTAGGTTGACCACTCAGTGACTCGTCTGAAACTTAGGAAATGAGGTCCCTAAAAAAGGACTTACAATTCAAATCTAGACGCAGCACCTCATTTTTGCTGGCACACCGTCACGGCAGTCATATTGGACTCGTTACTTTCGTTGTGCCTTTGCTTCTCTATCAATGGAACTTAGCCTTCTCACAGCGGCCAGGCCTAAGCAACAATAATAGCTATTTTTAAACAAGGTGGGCTAACCTACATAAACTACTTAAATGGTTATTCCGGATGGTTGATTCAGCCATCTACTCTTCCTGGATGGGAGATGCAAGTTCGGCGCATTTCTTCCAATATCGTCCGATTGGGCTCCAATTTCCCTGCTGCCTAACCGCCCATTCTGCAATTTCTGTAGTTCTTTGGAGCTATACTTATTCACGTGCATCAACCAGCTTATTCCGTTGAAAATTGGTTGGTCCTGAATACAAATCTACCGTGGCATTAACATGCATAGTCTTCTTCCGTTTCTCACTCCACTGTTTTGGTCTATGTATGTGTCAAACCTCTCATCCACTTCAACCCACCTCATTCTTTACAATCTTTTGTGCACAGATGATGACGTTTTGTGTTTACGACCTAAAATAAACGAAACGGCTGCATTTTGTGACACACTTCTTCCTGACTTAACGAATAAGATAAAATGACCCAGTGTTTTAGATCCAAATGTGCCAACGATCACCTTGGACTTCACGAAACACCTGAGTTCATTGATATGAAGCAGCCGAAATAGTGGATTTTTTCTAAATCCCCCGAGATACCAAGAGCAACATATTCTCAAAATCGGTTAGCAAAAATTTGCGGAACCTTAAAGATATGCTTGTCAAACTCGGGATTGTTTCGAGGCCTTAAAATAAGTGCTTATTCTTGCACTCACTCGGAATGACAGCTTTGTGATAGATGACCAGAAAACAGATAATTGGCAAGATTTCTTCTTTGCATGTCTTAAGATACGTGCCATTCATCTGAATTTGTCTGAGTTTTCAACTATTGGTTTTTTGTTATGAAACTGCTAGTTTGCTACTCAAGATGAGCGCCGCTAAATATTTGCCCTAATCAGATCTGAACCCTAGCTTAGAAGTTGATAGAAATTTAGTTTTGGGCAGGACATCTGGACGGATTCTAGAAAGAGGGATACGAGGAATGTTAAATCCTGACTGCTTAAGCCCTCTGGGGGAAGCACGGGAGATTACGGCGTGTTGTTGGATTTACAATGTTTTCAAAGTGTGACAAACCGTTATTGGCCGACAGGGTAGTAACCTGCTGTTACCTGTCGTTTCAGGCTGCCGTGATCTACTAGCCCCCGCACCTCATGGTCTATCAGCGATGGTGAACAAATCCTGTTAAATTCCAACGGGGTTCAGTACGGGTCAGGCTGGTCCGGAAGTGGAGACAAGCCGGCTACTTAGCATCCATATTTTGGAAGCGATAAACTAAACAGTGTTTTTTTCCACGTAAATGATACAGAGGGAAAAATCGAGAACGGATTCTCGGATCACGTGATATTGCTTGTTTCACGAGCTTTGCCGTGAGGTCGCCGGCCACCCGGGATACTTAAACCGAACAGCAATCAAACGATGATTTTGTTTGAACGTTAACCATAATCGCTAAAACAAGGGTTGCTGCACAGCGCAGATGGCAAACGTCGTCCTACGGAGAGCGCTTCTAAATGTTTTGGACAGTTTTAACACCCATTCACGGATCTACGGGGCCATGAGAGACCACAGTTAGTTGAAATGCGTGTTTGGCGCCAGCCGTGAATGGCGGTCACGGGACTAAAGATGGCGAGGCAGTAGAATATACCGGTACCGGAGGTTGACCTTACCTAGGGTTATTCAAGGGTTACCAGGACCGCTGGAAACAAGCCTTAAGAAGACCAATCCACCGGCTATCGTTTTTGCTACACGTAGACGTGCTCTCATCTTGTGTGCGCCCACGAACTTGCATTCACTTATTACGTGGCACCAAATCATTTTTAACTTTTTCCCTACCTAGACTCTTTTCCCTTCGATGTGAACTTTCAGCCGATGGTTTCAATTGTACAGCCTTTGGTACCACTATTTCAGTTTTGGGGTTTGCTGGAATACATCGCCAAGATAATGCAGTTTCATACTTGGAAGTATGAACGAATAGAAAAAAACAGTGTGAAAGTCTTAGCACTATTGGTTTGGACTACTTTCAGTGATACCGACGAGATAATTGAAATCGACATTTTTTCTTTGGGCAGAAGCCATCACTGCTGCGCATTGCGAGAACGTTTGCTTTCACAGTCCATGCAGGCGTGAAATCAGAAATCGGTTGGAGCCATTCGAGTATTTTGGACTTGTGTTGAACTGGTAAGGCGTGTTTTACTAAATCACTTGCTCTCTACTGGCTAACTTATCGGAGAAGCGAAGTGCACGCTTAAATAATAATTGATTAGTTTCCTTAATGTTGTCCTCGTATTATATCTAAAAGACCCAAAACTTTACTTTGCTGTTGCTTGGAAATCTGCCATTGGAATGCGGGTGCCCAAAACACCCTAAGCATAGAACGAAAAAAGTTAAAATCGTAAAATGTTGTTTATACTTGACTTTTGTGCCCTAGTAATTCGAGCGTGAGCAACATTCAAAAGCATGCCGCGCTAGATGTTTACCGTTCTGTTAACAAAACTGCCTAGAAGAACAAACCCATGTTTCGCTACTGGGGCTTCATCTTCGAAAACGTTCGAAGGGCGCCCTGTTACGGACCACATATAAACTTATTGGACCTTGCGATTCTCTGGCTGCCTCGGCATCGTTTGCGGATTTATAATTTTCTGCAAATTTGGTCTTATCGTGGATGTTAGGTGCTGGGATCTGACCTTCCGGCGGATGTCCACCCTGAAACATTTAGGAGCTGAGCACATGTTTGATCCACCAACCTGGCTGCATCCGTTCACCTCCGCAGCCAAGCGGTCGGCTGCAAGTGGGATGGTAAAATTGCGACCATACTCCGAATCCACGGATTTAGCATATCTGCCCGGAAGATGCGCAGCACATGGTTGTGCACGGGTTTCTGATCTCGAGCTCCCTAGGCTATCTGCTGCATGAACGATGTTGAATGTGGGAAAGACGGCTGCACCGCAGGTCTGATTAAGGCTGCCTTGACCCTAGGCGTTGTTCCGAGAATGCCTCAAGCGAAACCGCTGGAAGCGGGTCTTGTGAGGATCGTCAGATTTTGGACCTAGTGACGCTCACCCTACTGACCTTCTGGGCTAGCTCTGTCGACGCAAAAGCGAGACATGTTCCTCAGCGCATAAGCTGTCGTGACATGCTTTACCGTTTTAGGTACGACTGCTCCTTGTGTCCACCATTTCCCTTGCAATGGGGACCGAAGTCTTAGCTCCGACATGAGGTCTTCATCGGACATTGCTGAAAGCAGTTCGGGTCAGCCGGAACGGTGTGGCACATGAACCCTCGGGGACCCATCGACCAGCTTATATTCCACAATGGAGGGTTTGATGTAATCGATGGATACCGTGTAACGTAGGCCGGCATAGTCGCACGAAACGGCAGCCGAAGCAACTTAGGGAACTTTCGTCAAAATGTGAGGACCAGTCGATGGTCAGTGAGGTGTAGCAATCGAATTTACCAACCAAGCTGGAAAGTTAATCTCTTGGAACCTCTTCTCACTTAAGACAAGAGATTGGGATGACCTGTGACCGGCACATGGAACGGTTTAATCTTGTGATTATGTAAGTGTATCCATAACCGTAGGATGGAAGCATGGCCCGAGAGGTCGACATATATTTGACAGCAACGTCTTGAATTCCGGGAACTTGGCCAGTTCGGTTTTCATATGCCACTAAAATTTACTGCCTGGCAGTGGAAACAGGCGTGAGATAACTGACGCACGTCGCGCTTAACGTTGAATCACATGATGCTGTGACTTTAGCTTGACTAGTGCAGCCATACTCCGGGTGGATGAGATAGTGTAAGTAGAAAGCGGAATGATGATAAGCTATGGTAACCGTCCGCCTTGAACAACATTACAGTACGTCGCGGGTGCAACCGCTGAGCGTAGTGAAGTGCCTTACCGGAGTCAACCGACACCACGATCATTCACGGGATCTGTGCCACTGGTTCCTGGACAGTGCTAGGCATTGGAAATGGACTAAGCTTTCGCATACTGTGATGTATCAGTAACATATTTTTCTGCCCCAAATGCGTCCTAAGTCTACAAAAAACTGTTAAACAAAGTCTAAGTAGCTAGTTTCGCGTTACAAGGAACGGTTGGGGGCTAACTGTAATGCATACACCAGCGGTCTGGGATCGGTAAGCAAATAGAATGATCGAAGTCCTAACCTGCATCTAAACTGCCAAAGAGCAATGAAAAATGCTGGCAGTGCTATTCTGGGCTCTTCTGACTGCCATCGTCTTGAGTAAAACGCATTGTCCTTCAAGGATTTTTGGTGTGCTGGTCAACTGCGACTCCAACACCATTGTCTGCTGCGCAAGCTACCAGGGTTATGAGCAAATAGTGGTTGGAATGTGTGGGTGGTGCTATCATTGTGGTTCTCCTAATAGAGGTATTCGCATGTTCATTCTACCTTAAATGCCTTGGAAGCGTGTGTGCCAGCGGCTCTGCTAACCAATGTCTTTCACTCATTTGCCCCTCTGTCACGGAATAAATGCTCTCTAGCTGCTATTAAGAGCGATAATTTATCGACTTTTTCCCACTTCCAACGGGTTCTGGAGCTAAGGCCTTCGTGGAGCATGCTGTCGGGACGAGTTCCCCTTAGATCGTTAACTATCCTAAGCATCTAACTTGGATCACCATAAATCATTCGGCCTCCCGATGGGAACAAGCCCAAGTGACTCGGTCTCTTTTCACTGGTCTTCCGTCTATGACCTTCAAACTCTGGTATGGCTGGTCGCTGTACTTTGCGCGAACGGTCATCATTTTCTTGGACTAGTAGAAACCGAGCCTGGCCGCAGTGTTCTAAACGAAGACTAATAAAGTCTTATGCAGGGGAACGAAAATCTCCACAGTTTGCCACGATGTGGCTGACATTAGCCAGAAAGATTCTCTCCAGGTTTTCTTTGCAGCAGTTTTTAACACCTTCGCGGACAAGATAAACTGATACAAACCTCTTCAGATTTCAACCCGCAATTAGTTCTTATTGGTCCGTCGAGCAGTAACTACCGAGAAAATCTATTCTTTAGTTTCAAAACCCCAAGTTCTGTCTACCACGACTATCTCCCGTCAGATTCCCCTTTGATCGAGCTTGGCCTCCATTTAGAAGCCTGGTGTTTCTGATTTCTTGGGAACGCCGGTTATTATTGTGAACAATATAATGTTAATAACACCGCGCTGTTGGTAGATGCAATGCGCCAACCTTTCAATTATCGTGGGGGGTTTCCTGAGGGCACGTTTTACAGTCAAATGCGTATTACGTCTACCAACAACGCTATGTTATTAACATTATGTCGTTCGCAATAAAAACAAACACATGGTCCATCAAATTTGCGATACACTGCTAACCTCATATGGTTCTGATAATGCCATTTATGTTCCATTCACTCAAGCTCATTAAACTTAATCCATTTCAGACAGACAAAAAAATCGCATTATGCTGACATGATATGCACGCTGGACGGTGCTTCCCACTGCGATACACTGGCAATGCGGTATGAAGTAAGCAGAGCAAAAAAAGAAAAACGCGAAAGGACACCTGGCGGGCGCATCAGCCAACACAAACGTTTGCAAGAGAAAACCAGAAACGGCAGCTCAAAACGGTCTGTCTCATCAAAAAAGTTCTCTTTTCATTTATCTGCCGACCGAGATCTCGACTGCTTGGCTCTTCGATAAATCGAGAATTATTATATGCCGACCTCCCGAACTATTTGGCAGTTCTGAACCCCACATGTCCCTGATACTGGGTGAAAACGGCGTGGCATCCCCAGAGATTTTTCATTGCAGTCTAAAGCAAAATATAAATAGCCTACTCAAAAGAAGTTCTCCACCGATTCTCCTGTTTATGGTCATTGCCTACTGTCACCTACTGCCATCGCTTTGATCTTTCGGCGACAGCCTCAGAAAAAATAAAAGAAACCTGGTCAGGTTCAACAAGCCTCCTCCACACAAATTTAGCCCCAGAAAAGCGCCCTTCAGAATAAGAGCCTCCTGCTTCTTTGCACGTGTGCAGAAAATACTCAAGATTCTCAAAGACCAAACAAAGCCAAGTTTAAGAAGCGAAAAAATACAACGGTATAAAAAGGGTTGACATCTTATGTTGAAAGTATACAGTAACAGGAAAAAAGCAAGGTGAATCAGCTTGAGGTGTGGATCAGCGCACACTGCACGTCATACATGGGGGACTCGAGAAAGAAGGGCAAGAACAAGGCCAATGAAATCCTAAAAAAACCGACAAAAGCAACAAGCGGTGAGTCTATAAGCGACAATAGGTGGAGTTGCATTTCGTGTTGATAATTAGAGCAGCACAACTGAATGCAAGCCAGTGCAAGAACACAAACCACAGGGGGCACGAGATGAATATACAAACCTTTTACTGATCTCCGCTGAATCGTGGATAAACAGACATGGCGGTCTACGTGATAAGCCAAAAAATGTTGCTAGGTGCGGTCCGGTTGGATAATCCATGAGGTTGGCCTTACTCGTACAAAGTCGCCACATTTTGAGGAACGACTGTTTAGAGGCAATTCATGCACCACACTTTCATGTCTCTTGTGAATCGGTAAGAGTATCTATACCAATGGCATCCCGAAGCTGCAGTATGCTTTGGGTCGTGGCTGCTTGCTTTACTATTGCTGGCGTCGCTATGGATGGTACCGGAGATATTTTTGGTCTGTTTTTGTTTGTATGCTGATTTTGATGTTTCTAAACTAGTTTTTGGGAATTCCAAAGGTCGTAATCTGCAAACTTTTGCTCACAAAAATTAGAATGTTGTCGGTTGGCTTCACATCCATTCAGCCATTCTTCTAGGGGGTTTTCCACATAAATGCGTCAAACATTACTGCGTCTACAATCATGGACCTTCTTATACAGGACGGTGGTGAGTTGGGCATTAAATTGTGAATTTTTTTCACAAATGCTGGAGTAATATCTGCCTTGATTTCTCCATGGATTGATCCGTCGAAAGGCGGCACCAGCTGCCCAAAGCATGGAAACCACCTCCATTCATTGTAGGACGTTTACTCCGTGATATTATTTCGAATTCTAGAAAGTAATGAAAAGTCCTCAGAGCGCCTGTGAGATTTGTAGTCATGCCCGGCAATGATTCAGTCCTAGAATTACGCTGTCACACATGCAGTCACTGCAAAATATTATTAGAGTAGAGGATGGTCGAAACAAAGTTTAAGTTGTCAGGGAATTATTAAGAGACCACGATGCTCGAAGATTTTTTCGAGCTCAACTGGTGCTAATCATCTCGAGCGTTTTGGTTTCTTTGAAAGACGTTGAAAGATCAAGAGATGCTTGACGAAGAACTTAGCACGGATTACCAATACCAAGAGCGCGATAACCGTTCAATCACTATGCTCAAGTTTCAGCGACAAAATGCCAGTAAACTGAGAAAGAAGCACGGCAGACATCAAAGTACCTGTCTGTTGAGAACTCGCACACGAGAATGGCCATAGATTCGGAAAACCCTGGCGTTTAAGCAGCGAAGGTTGCTACTCCATTTGGGTCGACATCACTTATTTTGGGCTTGAAATTTCCTGACTGAAGCCGTTGTTTTCCTTTCGCCGTTCACGCACGGAGAGCTTGTACATGATCCGTTTCTACTGTATGCAACCCGGGTCAGAGACCAGCGCACCTGATCAGTGGAGTACCGTTCGACATCTCCCGTTGATTTAGCAGACCCGTACTTCCGCTGTGGGTTTTCCGTTTCCACGATTTTGTAAATAAAAATGAAGGGAAGAGGGCGGGTCATTTGAAAGTCAGTAACTCGGAAGGCAAGTGGTATAGGTTTTATACTATTTCCGTTTTGGGTGAACAATGTTTTGATTTCATTCGCTGCGAAACTAAAACCCTTGGAGCTGTGCAATCGCGCAACTAAATATTGAGTTGAGCCAAATCGGTAGAATTCACTAACTACAAAGAAAACGACCAGGGTTAATGGGACCTGTCCTAGTTGAACGCGCCAAAACTCTAAATGACTGTTTGGGATACTTGTGATTCCTGCCAACGCAGCGGAATACATCATTCTCAGTAATGCGCCTGCAGCCCTTAGAGACTTCTGAGTGGGCAAATTGACCGCAGGTAAGCTGAATGGAACACATGGTTTTCAAAACCAAAAGCCTGGATCTAACCCGCTTGATTACCGCCGGCCAACTTTTGAGCATTACCTGTTTCGTCCATGCACGGCATTACACCATAGGGTGCTATAAACTGCATTCAGCAAGGAACACAAGCTTGGGTATATCAGTCCACCATTCTTGACCATGAGGTCCAGTTGCGACACTCACCAGTCATATATATTAAGACTCCCTCCACTTATAGACAGAAACAGTTGTATTGGTCTTTGTTTCTTCGCACCGTTAACAGCCTTTGTCTACATGAATTATACCAGCGAGTTTCCCGCCGAAAATTGTTCGTTGTTATCGAAATGAGGCATTCGATTGAATAGTGCAAAAGGGCCCAATAATGTTGCCAACTTCATCTGAAAAGAAGGGTTTGCCAAGAGCTAAGGCGAAGTAAATTGGTATGTAATCCTTGCACCCACTCATATACAATCAGAAAACCATATCATGTCTGGCGGGGGTGACTATCACATAATCACACGTCTTAGAAACCACTGGACGTTCACATTGAAACAGAAAAGCCGTCCAAATATTTATCTCAATGCACGTAAGACCCTCAGTAGTTAGCAACATCTGTGCCACAATTTCAGGAGGCAGCTAATCTGCAAAATCTCATAATAACCATTCCACGTTTCCTCACAATTTACCACCGATATTTTTACACTTAATTCAACCTGTCTGCGAAAACAACATCTGTGAACCTTGAAATGCTAACAGTCATCATTTTACTTCATTAGTGGCCGTCGCACGCCATTACACCACATTCAATAACTGATGGCCGGTTGGTGCCCAAAGTGAAACTGCCATGAGCTAGTCCACCACAAGCTTTCTGCCGTTGGTGCCGGCCCGATTTTTCTTTTGAGTAGTCGAGAATAGGGGTATTTTTCCGCATTTGCATCTCAACCATCCACCCAGTGAGCTCTGAATTGAAACTCGCGAGCAACTGTCTAGATTCGCCATTGTCTTGAGACCTGTCACGTGAACTCCTGCGCATTTACCATCCGCTCCGCCCAGTTTTCACTCCCTGGGAACAAGCGCTTCCGTCAATTGTGAAAATAAACATATTGTGCATGGACACTTCATCTGTTTGGCTTGCCCGCAAAATGTGTGCCACTTCCATTGCCATTACACGATATTTTCGATTAGCGGATTCAGTCCAGGATTATTTCTCAAATCAGTCAGTTCCCTGGTTATATGGCAAAAGTTGATAAGTTTCTATAATTTCCTTGTGTTTTGTGCCTAGTTCTTTAGTTGATCTAAGCTTTTATTTCACGCAGTGGTGCAGTGCTATATTCTTCGGCTACTGGAACAGAAGCCGCAGCTTAGGCTTTTGAATGTATTCAAAAAGTCGGTAACAACGAGCCGCAATGTCTGCACTTTGGGACTTTGTCTTAGACATCAAGGCGTTGCTGTACTTTGGTCTAAACAGCGGATGTGTTTGGATTGTGCGGTTTATAAATCAGGGAGAAACGTTATTAGCTTTCGTGCGATATACATCACAACAGACCTTAATTAGGTGCCGTTCCAACCAGATTGCTTCTGATTGACTTGAGCCAAAAGCAGTCCTATGACGAGACTTTATAACCTCCACCGAAGTGCTGCCAACTCCAAGTAAACTGAAAATAGAAATCACCGAGCATGCAAAATGTTTGCGTCTGGATTGCAATATTCCATCATTTCTGACCATTTATCCGGCTAAAACCCATCGTAGTGAACTGCCGAGGGTACGGATCGCATGACTTTTTTGAGGCCCCTCTGGTAAGTATTATCTATCGGTTTCCTTGAATCAACTTTGGTGAATTCTCAGGAATCGCGAAACGGCTTAGGGTTTTCAATGGCTGCAGTCGTTTTATGGACCACGATCTAGGACACCCTTACTTTCCGCCTGTCGACTGATTAAAGACAGACCGGCAGGCCCAGCTTCTCAGGATGTTTTTCAGTGTATCGCAGATTTGTATTTGCCACAACCTACTGACAGACTCTTAGGTGTTCACATAAACAAAGACCCTACCCCCTGATTTATTATTTTTTTCAGAAACGACCGTCAGGTCTAGCAAGTGGAACCTATGGCGTCTTCTGCGGAACGGATTCCCAGGAAATGAACAATTTTCGGGACAGCAGACTGGAAACCAGAGACAGGAAAGCAGATGTGGATGCTCACAGTCACCGGTGGGTTTTCTACCGGTCTAGCACAAAGAAATGGAAACCATAACATAGTGGTCCATAGTTCGTAAGCTGCATCAGGCACTGCCTTCAAGACTGCACTAAGTCCGAGTCTACTGGCTAACAGGTGGAAGAAATCTAATTTACAAGTATCCCCAAACGCTAAAGGTATTTTTAATTCGCCGTTGAAGAACTCTACGCTGCGGACTCTCGAAATATTTTGTCCCATTAGAGTGATTCTGAATAACAAGGAAGCCAATTGGGAGTCCTTGTGGTTGTGAAGTGGCTTCGGCAGCCTCCCCTTCTCAGGCAGCTGGCACCTTTTGTTCACCCTAGATTCATTGTTCGCTGCGCCCCTGTTTTCTCTATTCCGAAATTTCGAGGCTTTCCGGTGGTATCCGGTGAAAAGGAATGGCTTCCTGAAAGCAGAGGCAAGCCTTGCTTTCGTTATTTAACCCAGTTCGATGGGCTCGGCGGAGTTCTATCACTTTAGTTTTAAAAATAACTGCTCAGTTCGCAGAATTTACGTCATCCCCTCACAGGATCCCCTGTGCTCGACCGTTTCCCGGGAGTCTTGGAAGAAAACAGTTATTAGTCCATGTTTTATAAAAGATATTATTGCCATCCACTGACCGCAGTTATACTGTTCTAATAAAAATTCTTTACCCTACGTTAGCGCATGCTAGCATGACACAACACGATAACAACCTTCTCTACCTGAACCAACTCCACCTTCCACGCTTTAGATTTTGTGTCAAAAATATGCTCCATTGCGGATAGCGTACCGCTGAAATTTGAAAGCTTAATGATAGTAGACGCCATCGTTGACGTCGCGAAAAACTTCAGTTGGTTTTTTTGCACTCTCATACTGCACAAAATTTGCCATGAGGTCTGGCCATCTGCAACCTTTATTTGTATTTTTTCAAAGAGTAATTTCCTCATCATTATAGCAGTTTGGTCACTTTGCCTTCCGTCTCCACTCTTTATCGAGTTCTTCCAAGTGTCATAATTCTGCCTCCCAGGAGACATCGTCAGGTACCCTGATGACCTTACTGTATGGGGAAATGCAACAGTGGCAGGACAATCGACAACGGAAAGCGAGAATCATTGGCCCCTAACTAGAACCTGCCTTTGGACGGTAACATGCTGATAAGTTGTTTTGCAATGCAAAAGCCTAGGGGTCTCAAACAGCCTGAAGTATTCGGACTTCGAATTTTGAGCGGTATAAATTTCTAGGTCTCTGAGTAGATAGAACAACGTTTTTGTTTAGCAAAAGCCGGACAGAATGTCAGATTCTTGTGTCCCTAACATGAGAAGACTAGACATTATACTCACCACTACAGATTTCCAGGATTATATGAAATGTTTTCCTCTTTAACTTAAACGGCGGGTTAATTTCACATTCCGGGATGGTCAATGATCCCCCCGGTATACTCCCATGCGAGAGAAGATTATGAAACAATCCTAGGGTTTGCCCGCCATTCTGCGCCCCGAACCATTGGCCGGTCCGAATTTGCACCCATAGGAAACCCCACGAAAAATGGGAGACATTTTTCTTATAGGTAATTTACTTTCCATAGGAAAAGCGAAAAAGCATTCCACGTATTCCATCATGGGTAAACTGAAGGCACCGCAAAATGGTTCACGCGTCGCTCTAGGAGGAACATACTGGAAAACTGGGTCAATTATCGATTAGCCCCCTTTAAATGGCTTACCTGAAGAGGTTGATGACGCAGAAACTACAAGAACTCTCAAATGAAAGCTTGATTATGATCGGCTGCTTCACTTTGAAGAATTCGAGCACAATAATGTAAACCGAAATTTGCTTTTGTACTTTTGTAAATTGGAAGTTCTTCTCTCATTGTATATTTTTATGAGGCGGTTACTGCGACTTTGCTTTAAACACAATGTTACCTTCCTCTCGCCTTCAAAATGAAACCGACACCATTTCTTTTTTGTAAATAAAATCGGGCAGCTGAAACAAGACATTCGAGGGATCAAATATCAAAGAATAATGGAATATATGGGATAGATTGGATTTCGCCTTTGGCCCGAGCATCATAAAGAGACGTCGTGACAATCGGTGTTGCTTGCAATGTGAGCAAGCATACCGGCTCGGCACTTTTATATCTTTTGCCAGCAGCACTGGGTGGAATGTACCCACTAAGACACAGGAAGTCGCTAAATGCACGCGCAAGGAGACTGCTTCCTGAGGTACTTCGATCCTAGTTGAGGTCTTCCAGCAGCAGAAAGCCACTCCTGTCTCGAACAAAGGAAGGAAAAAACCGCTTTGGCTGAAGTAGCCAGAAGTTCAGTGCTGGCATGGAGAAGGCACACACGGATAAGGCCTGGTCAGGAGGACATAACAAGGCCAGAATTGTCCGTTTCCAGGGCGACAGTAACAAGAGAACCGGCCCTGGTTTGGGTTGGCTGCAATGGAAGAAAAACTAAACAAAAACCACGGTCAGCAGACAGCAAACAATTGGGGTATCAGAAAACATTTAAGGAGGCTTAACGGCTCGCCTTATGGTGTAAGATACTCTGAGAGCCAAGGATCGCTAGAGGTTGAATTCGGGCAATCTTAAACCTCGAGGAATCATTTATTAATGATTCTTGGACACCAACGGTGGGAATAACATCTTAAGAATAATGAAGTTAAATCAGTCTGAAACGAAATAGTTGCACATGCTAGACGGAATGAATCTACTTAAAAATTGCAATGGACGGCGATAAGCAGGGCCGAACGAAGAAGTCGTTTTGGATACAGAGTTAAAGGAACATCACCTAGCTGGAGGTGGCCAAGTTTACAGCGGCACCGGCATTCACCGGTTCATCGTCCCCTACGAACATCTTCAGTCCGGAAAATTTTGGGGTCCTAGGCAAACCGGCTTTTAACTCGAGATAGAACAGATATGTGGGCTCTCCTTAAACACCCTCCCGCATAATGTCGCACGCGACAATGGGCGAAAAAGTATTTGATCGGGAAGTTCCGGTTATCAAAATGCATTTGAAGGGACAGAAAGCTGTATTTGGGTAGGCTTTTCTGGTAATCGGCAAAGATACAAAAGATCACAAGAGGTTTCAGAAAACCGGAGCAAACGGAAACGTACAAGCCAAAGGAACACACTGTTGCCCGCTGGTATTGGCGGCATGGGGAGAAAAGGAGTACAGCGAAGGCCACAAAAGACGGAATTCTACGGAAACCGCAGTTTTTTACTTTGCACCGACACCACTAAGACGATGTAATACTTTGGGCATTACGGTCGGGGTCCAGCGTGATTGTTAGGGAATCCACAATCCGGGGAAGCAATTTATTATTGCTGTATGCATCCGTTGGCAGTGGTTTTAGTGGCCAAGTCCTCTCGTGTTCGATGCAGACCGAAATCCCTCCATGTTTACTATTGATGCAGCGTTGATGACAAAGTCAATTGGCCAGGAAGTGCGGGATGCAATTCCGCATTTACCCGGAGACGGAAACACCAGAGATCAAGGAAATGCAGGAACCGAGTGAAACTGTGCACTACGAACGCCAAATTATGTATAGTTACTCTTCTACCTTCGTCTGTGCGGTCTATCGTGACCTGGTCATAGCAGACCACAGATGAGCTGCTACCAAGTTCCCTGACAAGGATAATCAAAATGACAGCGATACTCTATGTAACGCTTGAAACGAGCCGAATGAATAAAGGTAATTCTGATCAGAATAACAGCAGAATTTTGGCGAAAGGCTCGAAAACTAGCGGGTCCCAAACAAAATATCAACTAAACTGAAGTAAAAAAGATGATTTTAACAATGACTAAGTTCAAAACGACAGACTTCCAGTGGCGAGCCACAAGCACCAAACTGCCAAAATATCAAAACAATAAGAGTATTACGGTAGCTCCACCACATAAATTCGCGCGAATTATGATAATGAAAAAATGGACCAGTGTTATCATCAGTTAAACTCCCAGAACAGAGGAAGCCAAAGCCTCGGAACCGATTTGCAATTTCGCTGATTTACGATTGAAAGTAGATCTGTTTTGCACCCTTTTACATCTCTTATGTATTTCACCTTCCTCTTACACTGGAACTAAAAGCCACTGCAACCGACTATTTGTGTTTTCTGGCTTTAACTTATCCAAATGATATTCTTGTCCAGCTTACGTGGGCGGCCTTACGTTTAGAATCGAAACTGGGATTAAACTCTCAGAACTCGTTGTGTGCTCTACAGACATTTTAGGTTAAAACTGGGATCGTACTGCCGAAAACCATTGTTCATACCCTCTTACGACGCTGCATTAAGCCATCATCTCGGATACTCTCCAGAGGTCTGGTCTCTTTTCTTCCAAATGAGCCCAGCCTGGCTTGAAAATGTAGAGCGATTGGCCGCAAGAGTCCTCGAGAGACGGGGTGCAAAGTCTTGTGGTAACCTACTCTGTGGCTAGAACCTTGTATGTCCAGACCTGAGACGTCACGTAGGCGATGTAAACGACTCTTCAAAATCTTGACGGCCTTTTCGGATCCGAATCCAAAGTCATACTGTAGTAGATGACAAAATCTTGCACACATGACGGAGGGATAAACTTTTCAAAATCATGATGTAGTCTGCTTGCTGGGCCACACGTCCCCATTACTATGCTGTTTGGCGTTTGGCGCCAGAAGCCTGAGGACTTGTTGTTGATGCTGGTTTCCTTTCAATGGAGGCCCGATGGAGGTTGCCATGCAGTGTATCTTGAGTTTCACCAATAATCAATAAAGCGCTGGTAAGCGTTTCACTGTTTCATCACTCCACTCGATCTGGAAAGCAAAGGCTTTTGGGTAACTCACTAGTAGGGCAGAATAACCAAAAGGTCACTCGGCGCATGTTCCGTAGATCTATTTCAGAATATATGGAAAACAAGTAGCGTGACTCATCTGCTAATACTGCTAATTGGGCCATTATATGATCAACAGCTTAAGAGAGCATGTGTTCCATGGAGTCCTTTAAAAGGGCGATGGATGGCTGCTGGGCCTACAATGAAAAACCAACGTAACAACCGTCTGTCCATGAGAGCAAAATGAGAGATTTATTCTCTTGCAGCTCGACAGAGAACTCCCCGAGGTTACAAGAAAATGAAAAGCTTTTGCAAAGACCGATGCTGGCGATTCTCTTCACCATCGAAATAATTCTAGGTGATGATTTGGCCGTTTGGGTCACCTCTTACCCGTACCATCTCACTTGGACGGATTTGAATCATTAAACCTCACGTCGTCCAGGCGATGTAAGCTCCCGGTTTTAGTGAAACTCACCGAACTAAACTTAATTAACTTAGAAGCTCAAACTGAGTGCACAACAAGGGAAGAAATGTAAACTGACTGATGTCGAGTTCCGTGAAAACCAGACTACATTATTTGCCACGGTATTAACTGGTGGAAAGCTTCACAAAACGTTGGTGAAAGCGAAATCAGTAAAACCTTTTAAGACCCTGTGAGACGCAAGACTGGGTTGAGGTATTTGCGGAGACACAAAATCACAGTTGAGACAGAATGAGATGGCAGTTTCACGGGTGCGCCTGGCTTAGATGTGTTTTGTGTAGCCACTTTTATATGGAGAAGCGTCTACGTAATGACCCTATCTCGCTAAGGGGGTGAGATATGTATTGATGGATAAGTTGGCTTGAAGATAGATTGTTTGCCGGAATCGGATCGAAGAACGGCATTACTGAAGAAGAAAATACGGATGAAGTTTGCTTACGAAACTAAGTTAACGGCAAAAACAGTGCAAGGAAGAGTGCTTAAAAACTTCACATTGGTTTTGGAGGAAAGTGGAAGAAATCAAATAAAGCAAAATTTACAAGAAAATTGCGATGAGTGAGGCGGGATACTCCTGGAGGGGTTCGGGGCACTTGTAGGAAGCCAGAATTGGATAAAGGATAAAAATGGCATTATCGGAATAGAAGGCAGTGCATTTTGGTTAAATTTTGATAATTTTGGTGACAAATTTTGGATGTATTTAATTTCATGAGCTTTTTGATTGGTAAAATGGAAACACGTTAACTGAATGCAGATTTGTTGTCCGCGTTTACGGGTTGGCGACTGGATTAGAATGGGCGGAACAGTAAGAGCACAGAAGCGGCCGGCCATAATGCTTGCGTATGTGGTACCCTGGGCCTCCTAGTAGGTTCCTGAAACTATGCCTGGGTACCTCTGCTAGTTGGCCGGCTATGCCATGCAACCATTGGGAAACTTACCTTGAGGACATGAGCCCACTGCACGACGTCCCGGAAATATCACGGGCAGTGTTTTACGCAGACCTCCGTGTGATAACGTTGACCAAATTGTATGTGAAATCCACACCCAGTGCTGCAAAGAACTTTCAGAGGAGGTTGTAATAGATTAAATTACGGCCAAACGATTTTGCGGCTGGGCAGGTGGAGGTAATGAAAATCTGGAAGTGGAAGTCTGGAAAATAGTGCGGCTGAGAGGTTATGATAAGCAGTAAAAGGACACATAAATGAGAAGAGGAGTAAGGGGTGATTGGGGAAACGAGAGTGATGTAAGAATGAAATTGACACGTCTGTGAATCGGACAACCTTGGCCACAGTTCTGAGCCGAGGGCAGATCTGCCCTTGAAATGGTTCAGGCTACCTCATTTTCTCAACGGACAGCAGGGCTACCCAAATGTAATTTCCAGTTTGCATTGGCATGTACAGTGTTTGGGAGCTTTCATATGTGGTGTTTGTGGGCAAAAGGGCCAATTAGAAATGCTTGTCGAGATCAGGCCTTAAAAAACTGGTGAATGGGATGGGCACACGAATTATTATTCTCATTTGGGCTCTGAAGCATTCAGCAACAAACATGAAGGTTAATGGTAACGGAAAATCCAAAGAATACAGTGAAGAGCGGAAATTCAGAATGCGCCGGTCGGAAAGTACCAATGGGAGATAAAGCGCAACAAGCGGCTAGATGAACATGGTTCAGATCATTAAAGGAAAAGGAAAGATGGCGCTGTTGCATGTAAAATCCAAAGATATAAGCATTGTGGAATTACTCAGAAAATTCAGCGTTGACGGATGAAGAATAAAATGAATTGAAGGAAAACCGATATATTTCAAAAGATAATTAACAATCGTAGAGAGCCATTTGCAAAAACATAAAGAAGGGGGAGATTGAGTGACTTCATGAATCATTTCACCATGTGATATGACCGGCCATCTGACGATAAACAAACCATGAAAGCACGGTACAGCTGTTTCATCCTTGTTAGGAATCATGAGCAGTGCATATAGACCGCGCCCTAACTAGGACGCGCGTACCCGAACAAGGACGAACGATTCTGAGTCGAACGCCTTTGCCATTACGCTACCGGGCAGGCTGTGAACGGTTTGTTCAGCTTCACATGGTAGATAATATTGCACATATCCGTCACTGATTTGCACAATTACTGTCCGCTAGCTCACAGCCATCGACCCCTACTCATAGATGAAATCTCTGCAGGTAGCTTGAATCCGACGAATTCGTTGAATCACATTCCCATATCTGCGTCTTCTTTTTTAAAAATGTATATTATTAATAAGATAAGTTATCTACGAGTAGGGATCGATGGCTGTGAGCTAGCTGACAGTAACCGTGCAAATCGGTGGCGGATATGTGCAACATTATCTATCATGTGGTGAAGTTGACCAAACCGTTCACAGCCTGCCCGGCAGCGTAATGGCTAAAGCGTTCGACTCAAATTCGTGAATAACAGAAATCAAGAGGGATAAGAGGATTAGTGCAATCCTGAACTATTGAAGAAGTGGAATCAGATGCTGCAAAACTATGCGGAAGGCATAAGAATGCCGGTGCGAAACCGAAACTAGAAAAATGATTTCATAACACTACACAGTTTCCTGGGACTGTTTGTGAGCAGTGGACTACGGTTCAGTTCGTGTTGAAGTGCATTAAATATGTGCATCCATGGCGCAAAACACGATCGCAGCTCGGCGGCTGGTGTCGAAATATGGCCGGAGTCTCCAAACGACGGGAGCGTTACGCTAAGGACAGAAACACTGAGCTGATTAGATGAGAAGCAATGGTAATACGACAGCTGGGTGGAAGTAGTGAGAACCAGACGAAGCTCCGTGCAAAGTGGATAAGACAGTCGCATTTGAGAATAATAAACGGCCGATAAAATGCTGAAGGTGGAGGTAAACTGTCACGGTTGGCTTATATTAACTTGAGGATTATTTGCTAAGACTTTTACACAGAGCATGAAACTCCCTAGACTGCTGATTGCATTTACATGCGGCTGGTGATGAGCCGTACTAGGAGGTGTGCCGGATAACATATGTTTTGCGTGAAAACGTTCCTTAAATACGCTAGACGAGGACGTCCCGTGTGCTGTCACTTTTGTTGCCACAGCTTTTGATCTTGGTCAGCATTCCGGTTGGGAATATGAAGTGAGCTAGCCACTCCGTGCTTATGCCCAATCGCAACGATCCGAGTTGCAGTACTCAAGGCGACCAGTGGGGTGGTCTCGGTTAAAAGGACCAGTGCTCCAGTGCCAGTTCCTGCCAACAGGTCCCTAGAAAAGGCGACAGAATAGCATATTTGGAGTTGCCATTACGAGGACGGAACTGGTAAGAGCGCGTCTATTCCGGGTGCGGGATCTGAAACATAAAAGAGGTCAATCTGACCTAAGTGCCAGATTGGGTTATGGTGATCAGTGACTCGTAGACAACAGACCTGCAACGTATTGCATCTATTCCCCAAAACTTGATTACTAGAACTGATCTGTGATGGCAGTTTTATGGGTAGTTATAGGATTGGAGCTAAGAAGAACGGTCTATTCAGACCATTCAAGTGGGTATGAGGACATGTGAAGCGAGGAGTGCACAAGCTGGTGTGTTAAATTACGGAATGTGGTGAGAGCATTGATCCATCAGAAATTACGTTGGCATTTTGGTCGACCTATATTGTGAGCGGCTCGATGGTTATTCAGCTATGCCAATGGCAACGCCGGTACATCCAATACGAGAGGAGAGGAAGTCAAAGAATGTAGTAGTGTGAGCTTGCAAGAAAGTGGGGTAAAGGGGTGAAATCTAATTCAAAGAATCCCAGGTGATGACAGCACTGACGTCTCGGTCAATAACTAGAATTCTAGCCATGTTTGTAGGCTGCATTCAATCCAGCGTTGGCTTGTGTCATGTTAATTAAGAGCGGGACATCCAGTAGCTTTCCGGATGAGCTTTTAACTGAGCTAAGTTGAGACATAACCGCAGGGAACCAGGGCGCTGGTCCACAGTTTGGAGTAAGCAACTGTGAAGAATTTTGACCTGATCGAAAGCCGGGTCAGGGGTATTTTTATCGAATGGTATTTGTTATGAAGTGGATACAAGGGAATACCAGCGTCTTGCATGATGTTCGTAGCAGACTGACATTATTACGGCAAAGATTACAGAGAAATGCAAGGTTTAATTTGACTCGACAATCCACAATGGTTCAAGTCCAACCAGCGCGCACCTGGCCCTGTAGGTTACGCTCGTTGAAGGACCTGAAAGATTTCCAGTGAATGCCCGCTGTACGTTCTCGAATGCGATTCGATCGAATTTACGCATCTGCGTGTAGATAATCGGGCACTATTCGAGGTGGGATCTGGCGTGGCACTTGAAGTTGATAATCCTGAAACCTTGAGTGCAGCGTGCTCTCGGAATCATTGTAGTGGTCTTTTCAGCTTCTGCGATTTGGGTTTTGGCTTGCTAATGGAAGTTGAAAGAACGGGAGTATTGTGACTCCATGTGCTTAATCACGAATGACAAAAATTGGCATGCCATTTATGGAGAGGGAGTCCGGTGGAACATGACATTTGTTATTAGAGAACTCTTGTCAGCAGAAAACTGCATAAGCCACTTGGAACATCAGTTATCAAGAGACTCTGGGTTTTCGTCGATAAGTGCAAGCGCACAGTTTAATGAACCAGCTTCAAAGGAGTAGAGCATTTCAGTGTCGTCGGCAAAATGGAATTGTGTCATGTCGAATAACTTCAAAGTTCTCAATAATGTATGGCAAGAATAAAAGAGGATCAAGGTCGCTCCCATGAATAACTCCACCGGTATTGGCAAATGGCTGGGGAAAAACAACCAGTCGGAAAGGTAGGATGATGGCCAAGATGACAGTGAATTTCTTATTCCATAAGTCCTAATTTTGGCCGGGAGTCGGGAGTGGGAAGCGCGGACAAACGCCTTTGGCATGTCCAAAATGGTAGAACCAGAGTGCAATTAATGAGACGAAAGTTTTGAACGTCATGGATAGAACCCTTTTTGTGGCGTGGAACAATAGTGGAGGTCTCCCATTTTGACGGGAAAGTAGCACCAGACATGGGGGACGGAAAGAAGCGGAGGAAAATCTGGACCATCGGTGAGAAAAAGGACTTAAGGAATGTTATTAAGGCCCGGCCCATGGGATGGCTTGGCACTTTCACCATTGTCAAGATGTCAGCAACTTTGAATGGAGTGAAGGATAGTCTAAACAAATTTAGCGTGGGTCAGATTGATTGGGGAGGGGTGGGGAAACAGAAGACAACAGGACTGCTTTATTGAAATTTGAAGATACAGCAGATAAAGGCGAATATGAAGGAGGGCAGTGGAGATGGAAGAAAAATTGGATGGTTACAATAAAAATAATGAGGTGGTGGTTCAGGATAGACAGTGGAAAGGGCAAATCTCCTGCTGGTTATGTATCAGTGAAAAATGGAGACTGGCGGGATGGGGCATAGGTAATGGGTTTAATTAAAGACCATGAAAGAAAAAGATTGGTAATAGTGACGGTATGATGGTAGAGCTACGCAAAATAGAGGCCACGGAAAAGTTTTCAGGCCAGTCCTGTGCAACAGCAAATGCCTCTGATAAGAAGCAGCTGGTGCATTGGTGGGTCTTCAAAATATGCAATGCCTGTCCCCGATTTCCTTTGCTTATGTAGCTCCTCTCGCCAATGGTCTTTCGGATATGTTGAAGTCGGAGCTAGACGGGTAGATGTCGGCGCGGTCAGAAAAAGGCAGTTGAGGCGTATCGGCGAAAAGATTAACCATGGGATATAGTAGAGGACGACCTGTGTTATTTTATCGCTGGACTGACAACGCGAATCCTGTATCGCTTGGTTCCTTTACTTTGCTCGTTTACGGTGTGAGAGCAGGTTCATCTCAGTTAGCTAGTGTTTGTGTTGTCTGGATAAGGCGCATTACGGCTGGAATGCTGCCTGACATTACAAGTCAAAAGGAAGATTAAGTTTTCGTTGCTTCCCGAGAAGGCGTGAGATGAGGGGATCCTCTGCCGACTTCTTCATGATGCCGTTGTAAAGGGAACTATATTGAACCACCCAAGTCGACGGTTGCCTTATGAAAGAGATGTGGTCACACGAACCGACCTCACTTCTGTGCCCCTAGCCGTGCCAGGTGGCTGGGGAACTTTGGTTTATTGGAGCCGTTTTCGGGTTTTTGCCCGTATGCAATTTAAGGATCTCTCCTTGGATATGTCTTTTATCTTGGAAGATTTTGAGGGAGCTGAAAGAAGTAGATGAGGATACCATAACTCGGCTCCTTAAAACTGCATTGAAACACTTCGAGTGAGGAACTGAA
Organism: Fasciolopsis buskii; assembly: GCA_008360955.1. Taxonomy (NCBI): domain Eukaryota; kingdom Metazoa; phylum Platyhelminthes; class Trematoda; order Plagiorchiida; family Fasciolidae; genus Fasciolopsis; species Fasciolopsis buskii. The sequence goes on from LUCM01011450.1 coordinate 47,501, forward strand.
ACGGTATTGGACAAGATCCGCAAAATAATTCTTCGCGTGGTCTTAGCCAATGCCAAGGATAGCCTGTCATATCACAAGGGGAGAGAATAGCATCGTGTCTAATGTGATGCGTCCTGGAACATGAAAACCTACGTTATTAGACGTCTTTCGGTTTCCTTGCATAATCTCTGAAGACAGTGAGTAAATGGCTATACAGACACTAAAAAAACGTTGAGCCATTTAGCAAGATACCTGAAGAGAAGAGGCTTTTTGATTACTGGTTCCGTCGATGGAATTCTTTTGGCTTACTCATGAATCAATTGTTCTAATTTATAACTTCAGTTCCTAATATTCATGACCACATATGTGACGTTATTATTGTACGCTGGTGGTCGTCCAGGGTTCGGATGGGGTTCTCGCAGCCGCCGTAATATTGATGGGTTTGGGTTTAGAGACTGCCATTTTCCGCAGGTTAGTTAAGGATGTTATGTACGGACATGCTCCTTGGGAGAGATTTCATGAGAAGTATATCTGTATCACCAATTAAGCACGCCACATAGACAGTAGAATGGCTTCTGTACGCGCGGAAACTGGTGATTGGGAAACTAAGCAGAAAAGCCACTAAGATCAGCCGGTCCTACAAGTAGATGAACTGGCCATTATCACCATCTTTGTGTGGTATATCAGAATTTGATAGACGGTCATGACATCCAGGAAATGTCACAGCCCAATCATAAGCAAATCATGGGTAAAACTGTTAGGAAGAGAAAAGTTCAAAGAAAAATGTTCAGGAAAATATAGCAAATATTTCTGAGCAGGACACAAGAGAACTACGTTAAAAGCGCCACAACAAGCCCCTAGGTGACAGGGGTAACAGCTCAAAACGAGGTGCGTGACAGAACAGATTGCGCGGTTCCATGATTCGGAAATTATTGCGATTTGCATTATAGGTAGGTTTCTATTATATAGTGAGGAGTAGAGTTCACTACGCCCCTTTTCGGTACTATGGCTGGCCGACCCAGAACTTTGCAAGGATGACTGCGATTGTGGAAGCAAAATGATACCCTGCACCATTTTATCCGTGTGGCAGAAAAGGCCGGTCACTGGAAGCGAAAAATTGGACATTAAATGCCAATTCGGCCTCTCTTGCTTTCGCATTAGTTGTAACAGGCCAACAGCCAGGATGATCGAAATGCACTTGACCCATGGTGGACTGCAGGGGGTGCGAACAGAGTTTGAGCAGCGCGTAAACAAATCCGACTGCGAATTCCAGGACACAACTGATTCGTAAATTTTACGGTACCAGAATATGAAAGTCATCACCCTACAGGTATAAAACAACCTCAAATGTGTGGTCACAAAGAATGAAGACGAGGCCCACTCTCATTGTACAGGGTAAAAACGCGTGGTTCACTTAGGTCCCGGAAATATGAGCAGCGAAATCTCACGGTGGTTGCCAGCAAAGAGACGCACGGGGCAAAAACGAATATAGGAACTAGCACCAAATTCATTCATAGGACAGTGATCTTATAAATTTTCTTACTAAAACGTTATTTGTGCATGATTTTCTCAGCCTTCCACCGCATTGCGTTTGAACCGGATGTAGGCTTTGCAAATAATGATGCAATTCAAATACCCTCGTTTAGGAGGAGGTGTAACGCCGCCAGTTTTAGGAGTGTAAGTCGCTTTTAAAATACCATTTAAGGCGCAAACTACATATATCGAAATCGTCTGAGTGGGAAGATGCAGTTTGTCCCCAAGCGGTAGTCGTCACGTCATTAGGATAGCCGACGTCTAGGCGGCAAACCTCAATCGCGTCCTTTCCCCACAAGAGTTTGAGGTTCGCATAACCACAAATGCAGGTATTCAGCCGAAGTCTCAAGATCAGATAGCGGCAGGTAAATGACAAAAGTGGTGGACAATGGACTAGAACATTCCAACCGTGTGAACCCCGCTGCCGGGGTAGATGCCTCCACCAACAAGTTCCAGAACTCAAACAGATAGCATAATTACTGACACATGGGATATTAAACAGGTTGTCGAGTATAAGGATGTGTAAGCCGAACACTCCTGGAAGGAACTCCAAAAATGGGCGAGTGTTGTTGGGTTTTGGGAACCCAAGACCTGCAGAACTTCTGGCGTCGGCCGAGAGGATTTGCTCAAGTAACACGTCGCGCATCAGCTTTAAACCCGATGACATGAGAAGTCCCGAAATATGCTAGTCATTCAGGCTAATGCCAGGAGAAACTCGCCTTCAATTTACCCAGTAGCGATGTTACCTTCAGTGCCTGATTGTCTGCTGGACCTGGGCCTCCGGGAGGGCAGGGGTCATCACTGGGGCCTTCAGTCCCCTGGAAACTTTTGGTCATGCAAAATGTAGGCGTGGAAGCAGGTCATAATAACTAAGCAACTCACGATTTACTGCAACTCACGATTTACTGCAACTCACCACCGCACTAGAAACGGAGTTTGTACTTGAAAATTTAGCTGAAGAGCAACTGCGCGGGAAGGGTGGTTCAAGCGGATAGCCCTCCGGGACGGATGGTGGCCTTCTGCGTCAATACCTGCAGCGCAAAATAATGAGAGAAAGGAGGCGATAGAGGAGGCGAATGCCACCCTACCTACAGAGCCAGCCGAGATTCCACTAGACAGCAAGTTGGATGAAGGTCCGTTCTGTCCAAAAAGATACAGCCTACACAGACTAGGCCGACGGGGTTTAGGTTATCACTACTGTTAGCCAAATATTCTCAGATTAGAAGGGGAATATTTTGTCCCTTAACACATTCAAGCGGTTGCCATACAGGTGTCTAATGAACTTCAACAGCTTCCTTCATTTCCGAAGCCAACCTTCCATCTACGACGAAAAAACCAAGCTCGAGAATAAGCTGAAACAGTAGGTAAGCTCAGGAGCTAACATCCTCAACGTAGGTGGCACCAGTGCAACTGAAGCTGGCTGCGGAAATGAGTAGGCACAGCAGTTGGGTTTCGGGCAACAACTACGGGGGCTCTTACACTACAGGGAGCTGTTAATACTTGTCCGCCTAATTACCAGACGAAGAGACGGCCAGTGGCCTTCGGCAATGAACATTATAGCAGCCAGTTGTCATTCTGCGGTTGTAAGCCCTGGGTTCACTACACCCCTCTATCACATGGACCGCGAGACTCTCGTTTATTGTACGAGTTTGGCACTGACAAACCACCTGACAAGTGGAGACGTTCTTTTGGAGAATCTGTTAGGAAAGCGCCTTCTCGGACAGAGGCATTGAATAAGACCTTCTGGACCGGCAACGTGAATGGAATCTGGGAGAGAATAAGGATGAATCCGACCCTGCTATCGGAGAAGTAAGCTCCCGCTGGAGATTTTTGGCGTTGGGGTCAGTCGCCATGCTGGAAGAGGGTCGCCATCAAGGCCCAGCGTAGGAGGCCGGCCTCCTGGAGGCGTTTTCATACCACTCAGGTGGAGCGCGGTTGCTTATGCTGTGAGAGTACGCGCACATCAGCTACTATAGTTTAACAGAAATACAAACTTCTCTATGAGCTCACTCTAGGCGAAAGGGCGAGAATGTCCCCTAAGGAGTACTTCAGCTTTGTGCAGTTGAACAGGAAAGTAGGAGTTCTAGTTTGGACTTTACACGTGGAGTCCGGAGGGCACGCTACCAAGCCTGAGTAAAAGCAGCGGCTCTGCTGAGCAATTGTAAGAAGATCTGTGTGCAGAACCATGAAGCTGAAATAAGGGAAAGGCCAGGGGAAAAGTTCTCAGAAATGCATGCAGTGACCGGCGCAGCGCAGGATGAGACCGCAGCCGTACGGAATTCAGACAGTCATAGGGCTGCCAAAGGCCGCATGGTATCTAGGGCGCCATCTTGGTTTCGATGCCATCGCTGCCCCGAAAACTAAGGTATTTCAAATATCATTGGAGCAGGAGAAACATCACATAAATAGCAGTTGGCCTAGGTGGTGATGATTTGCTGAATTAGCCGAGGTAAAATCCTGGAGACCGGTTAGCCTGCTGTCTCTGGAATCGAAACTCATGCAAAGACATTCGTTATGCGATATCCAAACATCCATATGCCGGCAGCTTACTAGGAGCTCAGCGCAACGGTTATATCAGTTGGATGGTCTTGCCCCAAAAATATAATGACAGTGTTGGACGAAGTGACAGCAAAACTTGACAGTCGAGAAAGTGTGGAGGTAAGCTAACTAGATTTCTGGAAAGCGTTTGATTCGGTAGGTCACCCATGTTTTATGGTCGGGCTGCGGGCGCTGAACCAAGCAATTCAAATTATTGAATTTTCAGGTGGTAACCCGAAGGATGGGAAGTTTTTTGGGTGAGTTAAAGGAGGTAACTGTTTCCAAGCCTTTTAAAAATGTGGGGTGCGTCAAGGTTTCTTTTCATTCACCTCCAGAACTCAATTCCTCATGATTCCCCTTCGCGGAAGATGCCAAAAATGAGAAAAATTCAGTGAAGAATATGCAAATTGGGCCAGTATTGGCTACTTCCACTAAGTACAGCGAAGTTTGGGAAGTTGCTATTTACAAGACACCTGTTGATATATTCTTCCACTCCGATAATCCTCAGGGTCTGGAGAGGGATACTTATGTGATGTACCTGAGATTGGCGATTTGGAATCGATGAAACCCGCAGCCCGATGGGCCGCCGCAGTTAGCAAGGCGCACAGGGCACTGAACAAACTGCACAGAAGAGTGGATTCACGAGACTCCAGGGTAATTGTCGCTCTGCTCAAGGTGATCCTCAGACCGCACTTTGTATTCGGATTGCAGGAATGACCATCCACCCTGGTCAGGGACTAGCCCCTCCTTGAAAAATTTTATAGGCGGTTTGTCAAATCCATGTCAGGCAGTGGATCTTTGTCATTCTAGGATAGACTTCAACATCTAAAAGTGTACTAACTGAGCAGGGGTAGATTGCGGGGGGAACTAATCAAAAACCTCCAGGTCAGTAAAGGTTTGCCATCAGCCGTTGCCCCCTTTCGAAGAGTGCTAGTGGACCACAAAGGAACCTTGAATAAAGCTCGAGAGCCTGCGGGGTCTGAAATTGTGAGTCAATTTATTCTATTACAGGATAATCAACACCGTAATCAGAAACATAATTTGAGGCCAGTTTGGACGGGACTTGTAAATACAGCGTTGAGAAGCAAATCCTCTACTGAAACAAGCTACCGGAGGAAGTAGCAGGCTTGAGATCAGAGAGTGAATTCAAAGGCAAAACACGGCTGACTGTGTTTGGAGAAAATCGTGTGTGTCGGTTGTAGGAATGAGAAAGATGGTCAAAGGAAATGCACGCTAATAATTTTTCTTTTTTAAAGATGATGGAGATGGCAGTTGGAATTACTCAACAAAATCAGTTTTACCCCAGAACTTGAAGAGAGCTTCCAAACTCCCATTGCCGAAGCGCCTGATCCAAGGAGCTTTTGGCGCAAGAATCTGGATGATTAAGCATCAAGCCTTGAAGTCCTGGCATCTAACTGGAACTGAAACTGGGAGCACCGTTAGAGTCAAGGAGCTCTCGGTGCAAGAACCTGGACGATCAGGAATCTCACCGTATAGCCGTGTAATCTAACTGGAACTAGAACCTGACGTGAATTGACTTGAACGCGCTGCATCCCGCCAACACTTTTCAGAGTCGCTTTCAAGGTCGAAGCGGGATGGATATGCTAAAGCGCTCCAAGGTTGACAAACTAGTGGGTAATGTCAATTCGTTCCTGTTGCTTCTAGCTGAAGTTCAGAAAAGGCGACGAATGAACTTCTTATTGAACCCGATATTGAGACGACCCTGACAATCTGTGATTTGGTTCGTGGTCAAGAGATCAGTGCAAAACATGTAATCGCATCTGTAAAGAGGCGTCTTACGACAGACAATGCTAACGTTGTTCTCCACACTCTCTATGTATTCATGCGATTTCACTTTTTACGTTCTGCGATTAGGTTATTGAATCTCTGATGAAAAATTGCGGAGCCGCTGTCCACGAGGAAATTGCCACTCGTGACTTCATGCAAACCTTTATTTCCCTCGTAAATGTAAGACCAACATTAATTACGTCAAGTTAAATGCAGAGCTCACCTGATGTGCGTTCTCAGGTCCTGACCTCCATACAAAACTGGGCCTTCGTTTTTAAAGGAAAACAGGAATATTCAGCTATTCAAGAGGCTTATGATGAGTTGAAGTCTGATGGTCACACTTTTCCAAAGTTTTCTGAGAACGATGCTATGTTTAGTGTTGTCTGTGCCCCAAATTGGAAAGAAGGAAGCTATTGTCATAGGTGCAAAGTGGCCTTTACCACTTTCCGCCGCAGGGTGAGTCGATCTTTCTATTATCATAATGACAGGTTTTTGATATACAGCCCCAGAAGGTGGTTGTTCAAGCGAAGCCTAATTCGTACATTGTTGGGAGTCTTCCAGAAATATCAGTTTGCACTTTTGGATGATGTTTAGGCGTCACGCTTTCATTGATGTGCGGAATGGTAAAGGATCCCAGTACTTCGTACTTCGGTTAAATCAAAGAGGTGTAGCTATATGGACGATAGTAAGCGTATGTCATGGAACCTCACATTTCTCCTGCAACAGCGGTTGCAAATGTGGCTATATGTAGTTCTCAACAGAGCCTTCTTGTTGCTGCCGATTGGTCGAATGGAGAATATCTGATGGCAAATAGTTCAGTGGCTTATTGTTAAACAGTTAAGTAAGTGAAATCGAAGTTCAAACTGCCACACAACAAACCCAGTCAGCCTGGTGACTGGTGATTTCAGTTCAGTTTTTGTGGTAGCCTTTCACAGCGCAGATATCCTATCATCGTCCGTTCAAAAATCGAAGGGGAACAGTGAGTGAACCTACGCAGATGGAAAAAGATAAAATATCGCTGAAGCCAACACACAGAACACAGTCTGACTGGACAAACATACGTTTTCAATCACTCTGATTCAATAGAAAATGACAACACGATCACCACTGTTCACATTTCACGGCCACATCCCCTTGTGTCTCCAGGCAGTCAGGTGACGGGTCTCCCATGACGTAAAGCACCTACTTTACCTAATTTTGCTGTACATTTCCTCATTCCACGTTGATCTCCGCATGGCTTCTTCCATCCCCTGGGATGGATACAAAATAGGGCACGGTATAGTACACGAGTATTCGACATACGCAACACGTGACCCAACCAGCGTAGTCTACTAATTTTCATACGCTGAAACAAGCTATTTTCAGAAGTGGCACCCAATACCAGATTCCTAACCTCAATATTACTCACCCGGTCACTCCATTCAATCCTAGCCATACTACGTAGACATTGGTGGTCGAAAACCTCCAACCGACGAACATTGCCCACACGCATACTCTACGTCTCACAACCGTACAACAGAACTGAACGCACCGCAGCAAAGTATACACGACCTTCCAACTTCAGTGAAATATCAGGCCGACGCCACAAGTGCTTCAGTCGAACGTAAGCTGCTCGAGCAATCCATATACGCGTGTTTGCCTTCACTAACGAGCTACCATCGTTTGACACGCAGCTACCAAGGTAGGTGAGAAGGTCGGCACTCGTTAGTTCCTCTCCATCCAGTATTAAGTTCGAGATTACTGTCGTCCAGTCCTGTAACAGCACTTTGCACTTTGAAGGTGCAAAGCACATGCCAAACCGAGCACCCGATCTCGACAGTCTATCTAGTGCCCGTTGTGCATGGTCCGCAGACTCGAACAGGCACACCACGTCGTCTGCGTAATCTAGGTCACATAGCTTCACTCCACTTCCCAGTTCGACTCCTACATCCCAAAGCACCTTCCATCATCTCGTCCATGACGAAGTCGAACAGGAATGGAGAGATGGGACATGCTTGTCGAACGCCACTAGTCGTTTCGAATGAACGTGACAGTTCACCGTATACCCTAACGCGACCATAGGTGTGCGAGTACAATGCTCGCAACGGGTTTACGAATATCGTTGGCATACCCTTCCGGTGGAGAGCATTGAATAGTGCTGGTCGATTCACTGAGTCGAAAGCACCTTTGAAGTCGAGGAAGACTCCGATCTTAGGGTGGCGGTGTGTATTTGGCGTAGACTGAATATCTGGTCGATGCAAACTTGACCTGGACGAAATCCGGCCTATTGTTCGCGGATGTTACTCTCGCGAATCGGTGTCAAACAACGCAGCATTATCGAAGCTAACACCTTAGTGACTATCGGAATTAAACTAGTCCCACGATGAATGCTACGATCTTTTCTTGTGCCCTTCTCGAAGATGGGCACAATCAATGACTCACCCCACCCTCGTTCCAAATATCACGAAGCAAGCAGGTAAGTGAATTCACCAGAGCTTCTCCACCCGGCTTGTAAGGACTGGGGGGAGAGTCGTTGGGACCGGCTGCTTTTCCCCTCTTCAGAAGTCGAATATTCGACTGCACTTCCACTTCCGTTGGGGCATCAAGTGACACCTGCCAAGGATTCACAGCTCCAGAAGTCAGATTAAAAACGTTAGCGTGAGGCCAGCTAAACTGATCCTTGAAATGCTCTGTCCAACGGTCCAGTGTTCCTGTCTACCATGAATGAGCTCTCCAGTCCTATCGCACACGACGTCACTAACCGAAGTTCGCCGCCCACCGCTTTCGCATATAAGCTTAAACAGTCTTTGACTGTTACCCGAAGCGACCGTTACTTCCATCCCTTCGGCTACCTTAACCCACCAGTGTACAAGATCATTCTTGAGGCTTATGGTCAACTGATGTTGCAATTGTAGACGCATCTTATCCACCTCATTGTAATTAGGGGGCTGCCGCTTTTGTTCCATTAGACCCAGAAACCCCTGCGAGATCCAGTTTTTGATGAAAGCTAGACGCAGGAACACAGGCGAAATCTGCTGCCAAATGCATAGCCTGCTTAATTTGATCCCACTGCTCATCTACATTGCTGCTCGTCGAAGTTTTCAACTCCTCGGATAGTTTCTGTTTGTAGCTGTTTCGTACAGCCGCATCAGACAAACGTTCGACAGCCAATCGCGTTTGTGGCCTGCGTCGATAGCCGTTCAGCTGCAGGAAAAATCGCATTAAAACTAACGCATGGTCCGATTCGACGTACGTGGTCCAGTATGATCTACAGTCCTGGACAGAACTGCGCCAGCGGTAGCTAACTGCGATATGGTCAATCTGACTCAAAGTACCTGTCGAGCTAGAGCGCCATGTCGCAGTGCGACGCGAACTGTGTCGGAAATTCGTACTAGATAGGAATTGGTTATCGTCAGCACAGAATTAGAGAAGTCTTTCGCCGTTATCCGTTCGCTGAGGAAGCAGGGTGTATCGCCCACCCAAACAGGCTTTCGATGCACTCAGTTTTCCAACTTGTGCGTTAAAGTCACCTGCTACCACTACAATGTCAGACCGTTTGCTCTTCCGAACGAAGGTGATGAGTTGGTCATAGAACTCGTCCTTTTGCATGTCAGTACTGCAGTCTTTTGGGGCGTATGCCGAGATGACAATAAAACTGCGCTTAACACTACTATCCTTCCGGACGCCGACTGATCCCTGCAGTCTCAGGGCACACAAACGAATTTTAATCAGGATCCAGTCTAAAAGAGCCGCTTCAGCCTTCTCACTTAAGACTATTCCTACTCCGCGTTGACCCACAGCTTGAGCTGCCTCGTCGCCTGAAATGTATAGGAAATATCTTGACGAGACATTTGGCGCAATTAGTTGAATTACTCTACTAGAGTCCTGAATTCGTGTTTCACTCATGCAGCACACATCAATCGAAAGTGAGTCTACTGTCAAAGCCAAACGCGCCAGTTGGCCAGCCTGCATTAAAGTGCGCACATTGAAGGAACCGAGATTCAGCGGCTGACGAGGCTTGAGAATGTGAACTAGCAGATTGAAGACCACCTAATACACTTCATGGTGATATCCCTGAGGCAGCAAGTACTTCAGCTGGCCACTGTTTTTTCTTTTGCGTTTGTTATGCGAAAGCTACTAATCGATCGTTTTTTTTATTATGTCCTCGTTAAATCGCGTACTTTGCAGAAAAGTCAACGAGGACCGCGCCAATTAGCTAGTCTTTTTTTACTACTGCCAGCCCCGCACTGATATGCAGTTATACTGTAGGGTTTTAATGCAGTCAAAACTGTACTGTTTGTCACTTCGCCTTTTGCTGGATAAAGATTTGTTGCTCTTTATCTATAGACTATTAACTGGGTGCCTCATTATGTAGTGTCGAGAACTAAAACAACTGAAAACCATGGAAACTTTTTTGTCCGTGACCGGTCAACAGAACAGTATATCCATCAGGCCCTAACCGGGACACTATACTGGGATGACTGATTGCCAGTAAGCTGTCATAAGTATGAGAACCTTAACCAACGCAACTGCACTTTGACGTGCTGTGATGGCTTGCGTGCCTCTATAATCCAACGAGCTATACAGGGCGGCTTATCTGAAGCCAAAGATTAAGTCATTCTTGGAAGGTCAATGTGTGGAGTCCTGACGAAGTAGTTAGGACAAATTGTGGAAATTACGCTGTACGTCCGTTTAACGAAGTAGTTCAGATGTAGTGGAGTTTTTCTGGTCGATTTACATACTCCTCGCGGGATACCGGTGATACTTGTTGAATGTCTAAGTTTCGATTCGTTGCGTAAGGTACACTTATTAGCGCTCGCCAGCGCCTGTTTTGAAATATCAAATCAATTATTTCACCTTATTTTCAGCATCACTGTCGTAATTGCGGCAACAGTTTCTGCGCCGAATGTTCTTCTGAAAGGGCTATGCTACCGAAATTCGGTATTGAAAAGGAAGTCAGAGTCTGCGATCACTGTTTCGAATTGTTGACCCGGTAAGAATCCAGTGTCGTACTTACTGCTACTTGCCACCAAATAGCAGCGTTTCGAATTAATGCATTTGGATTTACCGACTAGGATCAGTGCTTGCCTGTTTTCAATGTATGTGTCTAACTGCTTCCTGGTATGTTGTCCACAGCAGATTTTGATGTTTTTAAACGTTCATTTATATTCCTTTTTCAGAAAATAACGATAGCTTTTCTTGCTGTAAAAAAGTACAGGACTATAGTTGACAAAAAATCGGTTGTTCACATTTGGACTCATCTTTGAGGAGCAATCGTTCACACGCGTGTTGTGCAAGTGAGGTTCTTGTGAAAGAATAACTCACTTTACATGTCTGCGATGATGATTGACGAAAGAGAATCTGATTGGCGTCAGCAGTCGATGGACTGGTGATGCTTCTAACTTTACACGTTTATATATGTATATATAAGAGCAGGAAGTAGTATCTGGATGCGTGAATAAAATTTGCCCGTGAGCACACGACTGGTTTCGCGGTTATTGTCGCTCGTGAGGTATGCGTACCCGATGCTCTCTTGTCCAAACATCTGGTCGTGTGCTCCCGGGAAAATTTTGTTTGCGCATCCAGATACTACTTCCTGCTTCTATATTTACATACCTATATTCTGAAACATTCTGCCCTCGTTCCTAAGGTTGGCTCAGCTTAACTGACAAAGAATAATCAACGAATCACAGTTGCGATTCTTCTGTGGACTCTTCGACGAAGGGCTTTCATGCACAATCGTGATTCTACAGACTCGATTCTGGTTATATATATATATAATATGCAGAACGAGAGGGAGAGGTGGCGGTACATAAATTCTGAGTGAGAAGAATGAATAAAGGCAGATGAAACAAACAAATGACGGTTTTCGTGTAGTTCTTCCGGGTGCACATGTTGCTCTTTTTTGTAATTTTTGGTGATTGCAAGAAAAACAAATGGACTCTCGCTCCCTTTGTTTTTGAGCCATGTCCATAGGGGAGACTAGCCATCGATCCTCTTGATCTTTGCTCCCCAAACGTGGCAACTGTGATGGCTCTGCATGTGATGGGCATTCTGCTAACTTCTTCGTTCCTGCGCACCAAGTTTTGCTTTACCTCTGCGTATTTTCTTCCAGTCAGTTTTAAGGAGCGCAAACAACATCCAAGGTATTCTCAATACATAGTCAAGCCATCGAAAACGGTTTTACAATGTGACCCCTCCCAACAAAGGGTTGATGGTGCTAGTCACTCGGCTGTGCGCTTAGACGTTTGGTGACGCGCTGCTGTCACCAAGAACGGACAGTACTACGTAATCAGTGGGTGTCAAACACATCCAAGGGACGAGCGTCATGGAGTATTTCGTAACCGTTTAGCTTTACGGGCTCACGGAAATATCACAACGAGGCTACACCTTGACGTGGTGTGACGGCTTGCGTGCCTCCATGATCCAACCGGCTATACAGGATGGCTTATCTCAAGCCGAAGATCCAACCATGCCTGGAAGGTCATTGGGTAGAGGCCTGTCGAAGTAGCCTCCTGGTCCTCCAAGTTGGGGGTTGGCCTAAGTTAGCAGCTCAGACGGAAAACCAAGTAAAAAAATAATCGATCCAAGTAGATGGGCACCCACTCGGCTATTCGCTGCTGCCTTGCGGTCAGGTTCTTGTCAGAACCAAAGGCTTTGGTTGAGAACCCTAATCGTTCTTCTGTTTAGCGGCCGGATTCACTAGCAGTACCCGTCGATCAACTCCCATGAGTTACATACCTACAAATAATTCCATACTGCATCGGTCGTCGCGCAGGATGATCAGGACCGCGCTGCCCATTGCATCGAGCGCTGGTGGAGTGGGTAGTGATAAGTATGCTACTGCTCAGAGTTCCCTCTCTTTTATTCAACCTGACTCTTCTGTCTCCAACCCAATCTCTTTGCCTCTTCTGCCTACCCATAGTGTCCCCACTGATAACACGTTCGATACTCGCAACGGTTCAATGTCAAATAGTGTGGTAAGTGGCTTCTAGTCTGTTAGCCCACATTTTCCCAAGTCTCGTCAGCCTCTGAATCTCGGTTCCTTCAATGTGCGCACTTTAATGCAGGCTGGCCAACTGGCGCCTTTGGCTTTGACAGTAGACTCACTTTCGATTGATGTCTGCTGTGTGAGTGAAACACGAATTCAGGATTCGAGTAGAGTAATTCAGCTAACTGCCCCGAACGTCTCGTCAAGATATTTCCTATACATTTCAGGCGACGAGGCAGCTCAAGCTGTGGGTCAACGCGGAGTAGGAATAGTCTTAAGTGAGAAGGCTGAAGCGGCTCTTTTAGACTGGATCCTGATTAAAATTCGTTTGTGTGCCCTGAGACTGCAGGGATCAGTCGGCGTCCGGAAGGATAGTAGTGTTAAGCGCAGTTTTATTGTCATCTCGGCATACGCCCCAAAAGACTGCAGTACTGACATGCAAAAGGACGAGTTCTATGACCAACTCATCACCTTCGTTCGGAAGAGCAAACGGTCTGACATTGTAGTGGTAGCAGGTGACTTTAACGCACAAGTTGGAAAACTGAGTGCATCGAAAGCCTGTTTGGGTGGGCGATACACCCTGCTTCCTCAGCGAACGGATAACGGCGAAAGACTTCTCTAACGAACGCTCGTCTACCATACCGTGCCCTATTTTGTATCCATCCCAGGGAATGGAAGAAGCCATGTGGAGGCCAACAGATGACGTGGCAATGTGGGATGAGAAAATATACAGCGAAGTTAGGTAAAGTAACTGTCTCACGCCTTCGTGGTTGAGGTCCGAAAGACTCATCGACTTGCTGGTTGGGAACACTGAAGGATATGTCAGTGAACCGTGAACAATGGCGATCGTGCTGTCATTTTCTGTCGAATCAGAATGAATGAAAGGGTGCGTTAGACTGTGTTCCGTGTGTTGGCTGCAGCAGCATGTTATCTTTTCCCGCCTGTGTAAGTCCACTCCCTGTTCCTCTTCATATTCGCTCTTTTTAAATCAACGTGTAACTCTGGGGAAAGACAGCGGTCAGTGAGGGTTGTTTTGCTGTTCATCGCTGAACGATGATGATGCTGATGATGATGACGGTAATATCATCTCTTGCGGCTTTCAAAGATAGCTTAATATCGTGTCGGCGTTTCGTGTGCCTGGGATTAGAAAATGTCAATGACTTTTGCAGTGCGCGTAGGCCTTTTCTCCCGCACTCCGTCGGTACCAGAAATACAACTTTCCAGATGAACAAAACGTTCGGCAATCTCCAGTCTTTCATTGCCGAAATACAGCGGGGGTAGAAGCTCTTGCTAGTACTGGAGAAAAAACTTAGTTTGACGGTGCGAACTGCATGCCGTATCAGATTATTTCAGTCGTTGAGCTGATAAAGGGAAGTTACACTGTCTGGACTTTTGAACTGAGAAGTACTGTCATTAGCGTAATCCAATTCCGTCGGTTGAAAAGTTAAAGAGGAACGGCGAAACCCGACATTTTTATCAGACTCGGCTGGAGACAACAAAAGAAGGCGAAAGTTTCCTATCGGCTCTTACCCATCCAGAAGTATAGTGGTGTTAGGATTTGGTGATTGATTCACACTTTTCAGGTGCATCGTATCTCCACAACCAATCACTGAATCGGAAGCTGATCTGAGGTCCGAAACCACTGGAATGATCGGTCTTCAGTAGGTGTCCATGCTCCATTGATTGACGGAGTAAATATCTGATCAATACAGCCTCCACCAGAGCGAAATCCGGCTTGCTTCACACGAGTTTGTTTTCCTTTTTGTGTTGTTAATTCTTGGAGCAACAAACACATGGACCTTTGATGCATTCTTAATTAAGCTGATTTCTCTGTGATTGCCACAGACATTTCGCACGCCTTTCTTGGAGTTTGGAATAACGATCGATCCTGTTTAAACTTAAGTAACTTCTTCCTCATCCCATGTTTCGGAGAAAACATGCGTCAGCGCTTCCGCTGTGGCGTATCCCGGGACTTGATGCATTGCAGTACTTTTCATTATTATTCTATCTAATGGTTAAGTAAGCGCTTTCCTTTCCAGTCCATCCACAAAGTTCGTGTTGAAGGGTTCTTGATTATGAGGTGTGAGTGATAGTCTTACTCTAGTTGAAACACGGGATAAGGGTAAACATAATTCAAGCATAACAAGCACTTATTGTCTGAATATATTCTCCTACACTGTGATGGCCAGAGACCCAGCTCTTGCCAGTGCATTGCATAAGTCGGACAAAAAGCATGTGCGCCTATTGTAATTTATCCGAACGAAGGTACCCTCTGATGCCACTTAGGATTCTTCTAAATCCAAAGTTCACTAAGTCGTCATCAAGAATTGTTATTCAATCTTACTCAACCTAGAGTCTCAGCCATTAAAAGGTCTTCCACATGGATGTTTCAGACCAGTGATTTCGAGTAGAATATTCGGTTAAATAACTGCTTTTGTCGAACAACTGGGCCGAATGACGTTTATGAATTCACCTTAGGGTGATTCACATAGTTTTTTCAATGAAGTTTATGGATTTTTCACGCCTTGTCGGATTTTCACTTTTCATGCACAGAGTATAATTCAGCAGCTAGAGTCGACGACGTTCAACTGGTGCTAATACAGCCTGCAACTAGATTGTGATACGGGAAACCTGTTAATAAGAAATCCAGTCTTTAATGGTGCTCCGTAAACGTTTAGCGATACAGATTAATTGCAAAGAATTTAGCATTGTATTAAACATATATATATATATATATATATATATATATATATATATATATATATATATATATATATATATATATATATATATATATGTATATATATAAGGACGTAGTATCTAGATGCGTGAACAAAATTTGCCCGGGAGCACACGACCGGTTTCGCGGTTATTGTCGCTCGTCAGGTATGCGTACCCGATGCTCTCTTGTCCAAACATCCACATACCTGTACACTCCGAATTGATTGATATTTCTCACCAGAATCGAATCTGTAGCAACAGGAGTGTGCATGGAAGCTGTTCGTCGAAGAGTCCATATATATATGTATGCATGCGTGTACATGCATTAGTTAGTGGGTATTTGGCCCTCGTGTGAACGAATGTTTGACGTACTGCGAATTACTACTTTGCAAAATGAAGTAGTAATGATGAGGTGAGTATTTTTTTAAATTTTCAGGTCGACGCTGATGTTCTATGATTCATTTTGTGTGTGCATGCGCTTGTGTTCATTCGTGGGTGGCTCCGAAGTGCATACTCTGACTTAGGCATTCTATTCGCTGTCAGCTCCTGTCACCAATTTTGAGTCCAGTGACCATTCCCGCTTATCTGTCACGTGATTGGTCCCTCCACTTGCTCACTAACCGTTTGAGCTACTTTGTTTGCTGTCTCACTGAACAGTGGTTTCACTGGTAAATGTTAGCCCCTATTTTGTATGCCGGTGACCAGCACACGGACATTAAACAGACACACCCAGCATTATTCTGGTTCCAAAAGAATTGAACTTCTTTCTATTAGGCATTCACATTGTTAACAACGGATTGTTTTTAAATTCACGATGCCGAGGAATAGCTTGCCGAAGCGCCAAATTGCACCAAGGAAAAGGTACTCTTTCAGTGTATATGCCCATATTAGTAAAGAGATCGCATGTTGAAGATTTTTCTGTTTCGTTGCATTCAGTCGCATCCCTTTGCTATCTTGGATTTCTCACTTAAGTGTTATCATTGGGAGCGCGTTGTTCGGTTGATCATCAGTTTGGGTGAAATCTACGAATATAAATGGTTGTGTTAACGTCATAAAGCTCGAATTGACGAATTGCTGTGACTCCGTCATTGTATAGTTTCAATCCCGGATTTCAACGGATTGGCTGAAATTTCTCTATTTTAATCAGTGATTGTGATCCCAATAAAATTCGCGCTACAGACCGATTGTTCCGGTTGATTGCGCTCGATTCGAAAGAGATGATAGGAGGTAATCACGGTGCTTCGCAGTGTTGGCTTATAGTGATCTGACTATTGTCTGATTGCTCATTTTTTAAAGTAGTCTTTTAGGATACTATATCACACTTGTAGAGTTCATCAATGGTCACCGCATGGCAGATCAAAAAACGCTTGCTAAGTTGACGTCCTGATAGAGATTGCCTGTCCATTTCGATCGACCCGATTAGATTCAAGAGTGATTTAAATGTTCCGAAGCGCTGTAAAGCAGAAAAATCGTTGTAATACCACAGCTGTTGACAGTGACGCTTAGTATCCATGCGAACAACAGTATCCGTACTCCCACACCACGATGAAAACCAAATGGTCTGTCACATCCCCCCTTTGAACATAATATGTCTATAAGTTAGTGAACTGAAAAAGTACAGGGTTCCTGAAGTTTCCATCTTCCGTATGAAAATTCTCTTTAGCAAGTACCATAGGAAGCAACAAATGCTCTTCAGCGAATACCATCCTCGTTTCGCAATTCGTTCTCCCCTCAGATCTGCACCAAACTAATTCTGCGTTCCGATCCATGATAGGAAACTACTTGAGTTTATTGCTTACTTTACAGGAGCAATTTATTCCATCACACGGGGAGGAGTGTTTTGCAATATCTGTTCTCGTACGTCGTGGTTAACTCAAGACTGATGATCAGTATACAATCTTTAATGTGAGGTATCTGAACAACCGAAACCTCAGTTACTGTGTCACGAGGTCAGGATTAAAGTGCATGGTTTTTATCATGTGAATTTAGGCCACAAAATTAAGTCATGTGCAATTTTCTTTCGTCAGCTGAGTGCATTTGATAAGCCTTCACACCGAAAGCATCTCTAACTTGAAAATCGGCTTGGTAAACTAATGTGCAAGGCTCTAAGGTTTTCATTTCTGTTTTAGCAAGTTCACTTTTGTAAATTTCGTTTAATTACTCAATCCAAACAGTTTATTTGCTCTGATCATTCGTGGCGTGCATTTATAGCTGCCGTCTGACCTGTTTTTGTTAGTTATTTGTTATTGAATGTCATGCATGTTGATGGTGCACATAGCGTTTATCGACTCGTTGGAACAGTTATTTTGAGTGGCACACGACAATGGTCATGGAAATTCTTAAGTCCTTCGTTTCTTTATTCGAGGCCGTTATATGGGGGGACAGTTCAGAGGTGCGATGCGATTTATCCGAATGTCATCCATATTTCTAGTTTGGTTCAGATCACTGAAATGTTGCATTCTATCGTTTGTGAATTGATTTTCCGCGTTTTCAGTAATCCTACTCAAGAAAATTCCGGGAAAGATAAGAAACTGCCACCAAATAAGGATGAACAGGTAAGATTGTGTTGATGAACATTTTGTTTCTGTTAGATATGGCAACCAATAGTTGATTAACCTTATCGATTTTCAGCGAAGACCATGTTGTTGAGCAACCGGACTTTATCGTCTTGTCGCGGTCTGCACACCGTCTATCGAACATTTCAGCCAGCTGTTCAATCGTCCTCCCATTGAGCCTATTTGCGTGACATCACTGGACGACGTTTAGCAATACGAAATTGATCTTGAGCCTCCCAAGGAATTGGAATTCGTCTCTGCCGTTTAGATAGTGAAAACAAGAAGTCACGGCGTCCAGTCCGAGATCTGCAAATCCTGTTTACCATCTCCGTTGCGTCCACTAACTGTGCTGTCTCATCGAAAATTTTCCCAAGAACTGAGCAACCTGTATTCTACTCCCTGTACCAGATAAGAGCGTCAAGACTGCGTGCGAACTACAGAGGTATCAGCCTCATCGATGTAGCAGCTAAGCTCTTTGCAATCGTTCTGCTGAACCGCTTTGCTGCTGTTCGGTACGCACGAATACGCTCTACTCAGTGTGGTTTTCGCCGAGGAAGAGGTTGCATTGACCGTATCTTCGTACTACATGGAATTTTAGAACGCGGTGAGTTCCAGCAATCCACCACAGAGTGCTTCATCGACTTTCCGTGAAGCATTCGACTCCGTTGACATAGTCATTCTGGAACGTGCTTCGAAGTGACGGGATGCCAGAAAAGTGCATAAGGCTTTTGGGGGCGTACTACGCGTCCACACAGGCGCGTATCCGCCCCTGAGGGGAATAATCTGCAAAGTTCCCCTTTGACTCAGGTGTTCGACAGGATTGCCCGCTGTCACCGGTTTTACAGGTTCAATAATGCATCGTGCCCTCAATAACTTTCGAGGGATGCAACTTGGCCACGGTTGCTGCGTCACTGACCTCGAATTCGCCGACGACATTGTTCTTTTGAATGAAGAGCCCGCAACTATTTGAAGCCTCGACGGTTGGTATGGAGGTAACCATCGAAAACAAAGTTCTTCGCAACTTCACAAGATCCGTCACCTTGTATGCACACCAATGGCAACACTTTGGAAATGGTTCTTCACTTCAAGCATATGGTCTCTGTTATCCAATAGAACGGCCAAGTCAGGGACGATAAAGCTCCTCGTAGGCTGTGCCAGAAGAGCTTTTCTGTCACTTCACAAAGCGTTGTATTCTCTCAACTTATTCCGTCCGAAGCTGCGCATTTACCGTGGCGCTGTCCGCCCAGTCCTTACATATGCATGCAAAACCTGGAGAATAAGGATAGGTGATACAAACCGACTAGAAAGTTTTGACTATTGATGCTTCAGCTATATGGCAAAAATCAAGTGATATGACTGCGTCTCGAATGCCGCTGTGCGTCAGCACTTTGTGAACGTGAAACGGCTTTCATCGTTTCTCCAAAACATCGCCCTCAGTGGTTCGGTCACGTACTCCGCCAACCGGAGACGGAATTAACGAAAAGGAGCCTGTTATCGTCACCCCGTTCACTCTGGAAATGTAGCCTGGGTGATCATTTAAAGACGTAGGCTAGGATTATTAGAGCGGACATGGATCGCTTGGGTCATCGGTCGGTTTTCGGAGTACGCATTTGGCGCCTCAACTGGATTTTGTGATGTGCAGACCTCGCTGCAAATCCCAGCGCATGGATGGCTGCAATCACAAATATCCAATGGGCCGACTCATCCTCTCAGAGGGGCTAGTGACATAAAAGTACAAGTAAGCAAGAATAAACACTGGGGGGAACCAACCAAATTAATCCGCCCCTATAATGGAGTACACAACGGCACAGTTCCGGCTTCCTACCGCGGTACGCTGCTGCTATGGTCGATGACCATTCCAAGGTTTTTGGAGCCGCAGATTTCATTCCTGCTATTAATTTTCTAAAAGAACCTGTCCTTTCCTCAATATTTCGAAATTGACGTTATTTTAAATATTGCGCGGTTGAATATTTTTATACGTCCGCAAAAAGATTCATTAAAGCCCGTCCTGTCATTGGCTAGTCCACACATCGATCAAGGCCACCCAACAAAACTATATAAACGATAGAGCTCACTTGAATTCTGACTTGTGTTGGTGGGTCACCAATAAATGCGCGGCAGTACTCTGCGTTCGTCTTCTCTCTATCGCTAGCGGGCTGGGCTAGCTGTTCGTATTTCACGCCGCTTATTATTCCGTGTGGCTGCTCATTCAAGGGAGCAGCAGATCTGTCCCATTCGTCGTGCGACTACGGGCCTTGAGTCTTGAGCCCGAACTTTTTGTGTCTCCAACCTCTGTGTGTGTGTGTGTGTGTGTGTGTTCGTGTCCTACCAGAGCACAGGCTGTGTGCTCCTGTGATATCGTGCGTCGCGAGTACTTGTCTTGTGCTTCAGTGTATGCATAGACCAACCAAACTCGGCAACATAACAGCTGCACAATATTTTTACTCCGATACCTGGTGTTTTTTGGATGTTTGACAAGTGAAAGTATTCTCAGTAGTTGAAACTGGAAGATAACCGTTGTGAAGCCCGAAAACATTCCACTCTTCACTAGGTAGACGTGCATGAACTTTGCCTATCGAGTTATACTCTGTCGTGTTGGACATCGCGACTGTGATTCTGATGTACCATTCCAATGCGCAGTTGATAACTGCAAGTAACCAGCCTTGGGGAACTAAATGTGTGGCCGTCTTCCGTCTCTGAACTGTCTCTAGCCCATGAGCACTTTTAGTTCGTGAAAGTTTAGAAAATCTGATCGAAGATTGTAGAAGACGAGGGCTTGGTGTATGCTTTTCTTTGGAATCACGAGGCGTTATTGTAATCTGCTCTCATCGCTCCCATGCAAGACCTCTTTGCAAACGTAATACCCTCGATGTTGTTTTTCAGCACACTGGTATGCTACAAAGAAAACATATGGTTTCGAAGACAATATGACAAATTTTCCAGTGCTACTGTAGGATCTTGTTTTAGTTGAATCAATTTTTGGTGCGATGCAAAATCACTTTTATGAAGCTGTCATAACTCATGGGAAACCTAGGTTTTTCACATCTAATTGAAGTATTGTAGTTCTGGCACATTGATAGGACGCTAGCACTTGTTATGGATGAATTGATGCGAAATTTTTAGTTTGAAAGTGATTCGCCTGTTGTTTCTAGTAAATTCAATGATTCGTGAAGGGAATCTCTTGTGTCCACAGTGTGTCTGGTGCGCTGCAGGCTATTTTCGGAGGCGGTCAATGGTTGGAAAATGGATCGGGGTGGTGAGTTAACTGGTTCAACCAATTGCCGGTTTGGGGCCTTCGGGATCCCCCAAGATGTGTGAAGACAACGGGTGATATGTCTCAGTGTCGCAGTCATAGGCGTTCTTACATTCGAAGTCTTTTCTGTGAAGTTGTTTAATTTATTAATTTTTACTACTTCTCGAAGTCTTCTTTTCTGAGTAGATGGTGCTATGAGTTGGCAACCAAAAGCAAAGCATTCTCGTGTATGTTTAATGGTTGTGAAGACCGCAATGGATCGAAATAAACGAAATCGACTAAATTCACGCACCTTCTGTGCGGTGCAATCAAGTTGTGAATTGTATAAGGCAATTCGCTACCACCCGGCTCCTTATCACTCCTGACCTTATATGGTTACATGCCACTCGAAGCTTCAACGTAAAAGTTGCCGGTTTCCCTCCCATATAGTGAGTCTTATCGGTTGTAGGTTATGCCCCTTCCATTACGTCATGCGTCAAGCCTGTCCTAAGAGAATTATAATGTAATGGGGATAATTAAAATTATGATAGCGGCTCAGTTATAGATGCGCCAGATGTGGCATACATGGCTGGATGCTCATACGCTCATGACAGTCGTAAATCTGATTTCGGAGTTTTTTGTTTGATATTATCGCAGGCGAAAAAAAAAACATCGGAGACGAGAGCCGCACTCATGGTTTGAATGGCATGCAGTGAAAAATACAGACAAAGGTTTAAAGGCAGTTTGGGGTTGATCGACAGTTTTTCGACCAACAATATGACACTCAATTATTCTTCCCTTTGAGAGTAATACGTTGGCGAATTACCATTACCCATAGTTTTCTCCGCTTACCGCGCCTTGTTTGAATACCCGTTTAAGCTCATCATGACATTCATTTCGCTTTTCCTTTGTTTCAGGCTCGTCGTGAAAAGGAACGCCGAGAACGTGAGCTCCAAACACAAGAAGCAGAAGAATTGGCATTAGCTCTGGCACTTAGTGCTAGTGAAGCCGATTTTAAGGAACGAGAGGTGCGTCTCACCATTCCTGCGGGCATTGCTTTAGCACATGCGCTTCTTAAATGCTCTTTACTCGTATTTCGCGCCTCCTGATGCGGTCTCGAGATTGATAGAAAAGATCACAGTGAATAAAAAAATCAATAGAAATTTCGTCCTCTAAGTGATACTCCGAATCCTATTACCGTAACGATTAACCGCCCACTGCTAACGAGACGACTTGTTTTATCAGTCTTTTTCATGCATGCTTTTTGTCTCCATGCCCTCCTGCAAATGGCTCTTTCAGATTTTTATTGTGAAGGTTGCGACCTCAGTGTTGTTATTTCACTGGCACCTTTGTCATCGGCTACAAGAATTATGCATGGTGTTAGGCAAACCAAATCAATCGATGTCTGTCAGAATCTTCGCCAGGTGATACTGGATCCCAGCTAGTTAGAATTCTGAAAAATAAATGGCCGCCACGCGTTTATTGGTGACCCACCAACACAAGTCAGAATTCAAGTGAGCTCTATCGTTTATATAGTTTTGTTGGGTGGCCTTGATCGATGTGTGGACTAGCCAATGACAGGACGGGCTTTAATGAATCTTTTTGCGGACGTATAAAAATATTCAACCGCGCAATATTTAAAATAACGTCAATTTCGAAATATTGAGGAAAGGACAGGTTCTTTTAGAAAATTAATAGCAGGAATGAAATCTGCGGCTCCAAAAACCTTGGAATGGTCATCGACCATAACAAGATGAGAGCCGTGGATTATAATGGACAGTCGTTGACACTTTGGAGGAGTCTGGAATAACTAACGCGTGTATTGGAATCCACACTATCTTTCTTTCCTTCCTCATGTTTATTTTCATCTTTCGTCATGTTTTTATATATATATATATATATATATATATATATATATATATATATAAGCAGGAAGTAGTATCTGTGTGCGTAAACAAAATTCGCCCGGGAGCACACGACCGGTTTCGCGGTTATTGTCGCTCGTCAGGTATGCGTACCCGATGCTCTCTCTCTCTCCATATATATGTATATATATATAGTGATGCATTAGAACTTTATTTCAGTAACTAGTTCGTGGCTCCGAAAATTGTTGGAGTAGTTAGGATCTCCACGAATAGCTGCTGATTAATTTTCAATTTTGAATAATTGGAGATGGTCCTGGACCGTGTTGTCGCCATGTGAACATGTGCAACCTTGGTCGTCATCTTAAATGAATGTGAACACGCAGAATGAGAACCGGTTGAAAATGCAAAAACCATAAAATTGGTACGGAGGACCTTACGATGCATGCTAGGTTGCAATCTTGTTGGCTGACAAGCTCGTTTGCTTTGCAGAACTTGTCCTTCCTGCCAGCATCCAAGATTTTAGTGTGTCTCTTCGTTGAAGCCAGACGAAATTCTGTAATAACTTAGAGTTACAACATTAAATATACAACGCTTACTTAAAGCAATAAATGAGCAATTTATGGAAAGAAAGATATGCTAATTTACATGAACGTAAAACCTAAAATCAAGGTCATTTGACGCTTGTGTTGCTTTGGTGATGGTAGAGTCCGTTACAAGCAAACGCAAAATGTTTTCTTACCTCACGGTAGAATACAGGGGTAGAATTCTAAGGTTTCACAAATTTTGGTTTTCTGTGGCGAATCTTACTGATTGTTTTAACGTAAACAAGAGGACGATTTGTCCAATAGTGTGCATGAAAACGTTCACAAGAACGGCGGTCTATAGAAATCGGGAGCTCATCACCGCGAAACACAAGAGCAATTTAGTTGGGATCACCCTACACTGACATTGTCCAAAGTCGTTGTGTGTGCTTAGAAGAAAAGATTTACCAAATCATTCCTACTTCCTTCTGCTGGGATGGAGAAATTTGGATTGCGGGAAGTGTCATCTGGTAGTAAACCAGCATTGGACGAGCGACATGAAAAGGCACATTGACTCTGCCCAAGAATTCAAATCGCACCCTGCATACTTCTGGAGGCTGGTTTTCTCACTGATTAATGTATGTTCTGCGATGAACCTTGGGAACCTAACAAGAGAGAACTTCTCAAGGAGACTTGTTCCACGGATTTAAATAGTCTCGCATCTGTCAGCACTTCTCATTTGGGCCGAATAACGCATGGACAACCTTTTCGTTGAACCTTCATCAAACGTGCAATGATCAATATGTCCTCGTAATTCAGCGCACCCATGTCTTCTTGGAGGGTTATAAGCTTCCAAGACAATGCTTCATGTCATGTTTCACGGGAAGTTATTAAATATGTTGACTCAAGAGTATTGGATTCGATGCGATTTTCCCTAATACTGGTGAATGCTCAAGTCCGATTTATTCAGCTGCCCCCTCCCCCTAATAGTCCAGCTTTGAATGTTACTGAGCTTATTTTCCGCTTAAAAAAGTCAACGATCTACTTCCGCATTGATCACTGAGGTCCAAAGTTCGATATGCGATGGAGCACAAATTCGAAAGTAATTTCATGACGAGACTGGTAGACTCCATTCCGAAGAGACTGGAAAAATATTCAAGAACAATGGAAAAATTTACAATCAAATGCATTTGATTGTAAAACTTGCCTTGAGAAAGACTACCCACGGTAGTCGAAACGTTGGCGCATTACATCTACCAACAACGCTGTGTTATTAATATTATATCATTCACAATAAAAACCAATACATGGCGCATCGATTTTTCGATACACTCCTTACGTCGTTTGGTCCGGATATTTAACAATGGAAGAACTTCATTGCTATTATGAATGAACATTCCAACTCCAAAATTACCTATAAAATTTGGCTGCAAATAAATCCCTTTTCTTTTTCACCTGTGACCTTTTAAACTTGAGTAGTAAAACCGTCATCTCTGCTGGATTTTATTCACACTTGTTGGCTGAATGCGTTCTGACCACAAGATTCGCCGTTCCAAAGCCTCGGTCCTATTTGCTTACTCGGGAAAATGTAAATGTGCGCATCTATATCTATGTGACACGATGAACGCGGACGAAAAGTGTCATTTAGGGGCCTGTTGGATAAGTTTCAACATGATATATATATAATATATATAATATATATAATATATATATATATATAATATATATAATATATATATATATATATATATATATATATATATATATTAGTGACGTTATTCGAATAAGGGTCCACATAATTTGCTTTCATTTTAGCGTCGAGGTTTCGGTCAAAATCCTGGTCCCATCGAGGCAAACCCTTCAGGATATCCAAATCTTCGTAATGAAAATGGCCCAATGCAGCTGTTGCCTGTTCTGGACACCAGTGATATGGATCCCGAATTAGCTCGTTATCTGAATCGCCATTATTGGGAAAATCGGGCCAATGCTTTGGGACAACAGAATTTGGCAAAGTCGTGCCAAAG
The DNA here is from genome assembly GCA_008360955.1 of Fasciolopsis buskii. NCBI lineage: Eukaryota > Metazoa > Platyhelminthes > Trematoda > Plagiorchiida > Fasciolidae > Fasciolopsis > Fasciolopsis buskii. The sequence goes on from LUCM01011450.1 coordinate 73,227, forward strand.
CACAATGTCCGGTTCACCTGTGCCGCAACCCAGTGCACCCAGCTACTCGTCCCCGGTGTCGGCACGAATACCCTCGCCGGTGTCTACACTGAAGAACAATGTGGCCAAACCCTCCAGCGAGTCTGAAGTGAGCGAGAGGCAGTTTTAAGTCAGTTGAATATTCCTTATTCTTTGCGAGTGGTCTAGTTTTAATGGTTAGCAGTGAAATTTGAGTGGCAGCTAATTTTCCGTCACCTCTGTTGCTCCATTTCTCATTTTTGAGGTTATTTTATTATCATCACGAAATATACACCATAACACTAAATCTGAAGTTGTGTCCTGTTCATCCAGTTCATCATAACTGAAAGGAAGCAGTCGCTGCGCGATATTAAAATCTCATTACTCTCGCCATTCATGTGCGCAAAACAATCTGATATTTCTAAGACATTCTTAAAAAGCAATTTGATGAGTGAGCGTTTTTAGGGAGCATAAAAGTTCGCACAATTCCAATCACAAAATTGGGGTCAACTCTTTGGAGGATAAGTTGACTATATCAAGGGCCCTTTGCACGCATAAAAGCTTATTACATGACCGATAAGCAATGGCTCACTGGATGCTAGTTGTTTTGAGTTGTGATTACGTAATAATAGCTGGTAAAAATAATGACGCAAGGTTTTCCTGGTGGCCTACAAAACTGGAATCCATGTTCAACTATTGCCAAAAGACATTATGAAGAGCAAAAATAAAATTGACCCACTATTGTGTAATCACACCTCGAGACAAACAGCACTCAGCAAGGCATTGTTTATCAGATCATGCAGTTCACTTTCATGTTCGCAAAATTTGCTGACAATCAACTCATCTTCCATAGAGTTGACCCCGAATTCGTAACTGGTATTTTTCGAGCCTTTATGTTTCCTAAAAAATTTTCGTTCTTCAGTCCATTTTTTGTGGAGTATCTTACGAATGTGGGGTTGTTTTGCTTATACGATTAACAGGAGTAGTACGAAGTGGTAATATCGCGCATCTCTATAAAGCTAGATTCTATCCTTTCATTACATTTTGCAAGCGCAAGTGTAAAGGGGCATCCTGTTTAGCGGCTAGGGCTACCGCTGCACTGGAGACGGCAGCCGACAACCGTGAATCTGCGTGGCGTAGAACATAATGTTCCATTATGGTTTGAACTGGGTAACTACTTTATCACCTAGATTAAAGCTGAACAGTCGACAGTCAGTGAAACCGTGTGTATGTTCGGGCTGCGTTTATTCTTACTACTGGTCACAGTACAAGCATTAGATTTCATCGACGGTAAATATGATATAGCACTAATGTCTCACAATTGCACGTGCTCAGGTCCTCCGTCGTAATCAGCCTTTGGATGAAGGGACCTCGTACATTCCCTGTAGCAATCAGGACTTCCAACCGTTCTCAGTTTTCCATATTGATGTTACCATTCGATGTGCAGGCTTTGTCTTTCGGGAACGCTTCACTTGGAGCATTTCCTAAGCACTGCTTTCCATACTCATTTGGTGTTGTTGCGCGACGACTTTCTCAAGTAATCATGAGGTATAAATGAGAATACAACTGAAATTCTTGAGGCTCGGGTCGAAGCCGTCGATTTCGTGCGCACAAAATAGTGCAGGGAAATGCCTGACAGTTCGAATTGAGGGGATTGCCCACGAATCTTTGAATCAAGTAACGCGTACCAGCGTTTATCCGTGCTCGGGAAAATCTGTGTGTGGGGTGGGGTAGGAAGGGCGTGTGCTTCGGTGATAATGCGGCCTCAAACTATATATATATATATATATATATATATATATATATATATATATATATATATATATATATCCTCGTGTGACACCTGAATAACTAGGACGGTGTAGAACGTGTGACAGCTAAACACGGTAGAAATATCAATGATGCAGACACTCGAGAGCGGGTGTATGTGCTCACAAGAATGCCCACGGAGTGTGCCGATACATCGTCCGCTGATTGTGGGGTTAGGGCTGATCCAGGCTATGGGATACGTCCAGGGTACCCTGACCACCTCGCCACAGATGTCGGAACTGAAGTGGCAGAGTAATTTGCATTCTGTTGAATCGAAATGGAACTACAGCAGCAGTTTTTTGACTGTTCATTTTCATCTTCAGCTGAATATTTGTTGTACCAAAAACAGTATGTTGTTAACCTGGTGCAATAAAAGGTGATTTCATGATATCAACCTGTCGCTGATAGCCTAAATGCATTTGGTGTGACCTGGTTCGCACTTCATATCACATTGCATATTAACATTTCGTTGTTCCACTACTCACGCGATATGGTCCTAATTAGGGTAAGATTTCCGAAGTATCAACCAGTGTCTTTAAACTGTTTAGCGTATTTTCCCATCAAGAAACTATCCACTGCATAAAGAAACCAAGAGTTGTACAAGTTGTCTGTCGTGCTTGCTAGGATTCTGGTTGTTTTTTCAATTCCGTTAGCTTTACGCTCGAGTTTGAGTATCTGTTTTGGCAATTGCTAACGTAAAATAAAACGAAATTGATATACGAGTTTCTGATAAACGGCTGCTCACATGCCATCAATTGTGCAGCGGAATGCGAGTGGACCGGTCTGTTGTAATTTTCCAACTGTGCACATGAATTTGTTTCGATCCTCTGGTGTCGATAAATCTGGTGAAAAGTTCTTCATCCAATTTGTCCATCTCTGCACGCATCGCGTTTAGTCATGCCGCAATATCCACCCGCATTGCTGGACTGGATCATTAGGTGAAAAAGGTACAAGCCGGTAAAAGTATGCAGTTTAAAGTGCACTGAATGAGTTCTGTGAGGGTTGCGATGCATCCATTAAATGATGCGTATGTGTGGTGCTTAATTATGACAGCGTTAAGCGGTGCATATCGCACACGATCCATTCTCCCGATGAAGACGAAATCGCTAAGTGACAGCCGATGTTTTTCTTTTTAAAATCTTACGTGAAAAGCTAAATTTATGGTCCTTGTTTGTTTAAAATGTTCGTTGGGCAATGCAGTGGTTTATACATGCGAAAGCTCCGCGAATATCGAAAGTTTGTCTTGAAAATCAACCTTAAGCGTTTTTCTTGCATAGATAGTTTTTAGGTACTACTTACAACTTCTATCATCATCGTTCAGCGTTAAACAGCAAGGCAAGCCTCACTGACCGCTGCCGTTCCCCAGAGTTACACGTTTATATAAAAAGAGTGAATACCCAACGGGAACAGGGAGTGGACCTACACAGGCAGGAAAAGATAAGATACTGCTGCAGCCAACACACGGAACACAGTCTAACTGTACAAACGCACGTGTTTTCAATCATTCTGATTCGATAGAAAATGACAGCACGATCGCCATTGTTCACGGTTCACTGACATATCCTTCAGTGTCTCCAGCCAGCAAGTCGATGAGTCTTTCGGACCCCAACAACAAAGGCATGAGACACCTACTTTACCTAACTTCGCTGTACATTTTCTCATCCCACGTTGCCACGTCATCTGTTGGCCTCTACATGGCTTCTTCCATTCCTTGGGATGAACACAAAATAAGGCACGGTATGGTAGAGGAGTGTTCGACGTACGCAACACGTGACCCAACCAGCGTAGCCTACTAAGTTTCATACGCTGAAACGAGCTACTTTCAGAAGTGGCACCCAATACCAGATTCCTAACCTCAATATTACTCACCCGGTCACTCCAACCAATCCTAGCCATACTACGTAAACATCGGTTGTCGAAAACCTCCATCCGACGAACATCGTCCACACGCATACTCCACGTCTCGCAACCGTACAACAGAACTAAACGCACTGCAGCACAGTACACACGACCTTTCAACTTCAGTGAAATATCAGGCCGACACCACAAGTGTTTCAATCCAGCGTAAGGTCCACGAGCCTTGGATATACGCATACTTACCTCCAATTCCGAGCTACCATCGTTCGACATGCAGCTACCAAGGTAGGTGAAACGGTCCACAATCGTCAGCTCCTCTCCATCCAGTATCAAGTTCGGCGCTGCTGTCGTCCAGTCCTGTAACAGTACTTTGCACTTTGAAGGTGCAAAGCACATGCCAAACCGAGCAACCGATCTCGACAGTCTATCTAGTGCCCGTTGTGCATGGTCCGCAGACTCGAACAGGCACACGACGTCGTCTGCGTAATCTAGGTCGCACAGCTTTCCTCCATTTCTCAGTTCGACTCCTACGTCCTGGAGACCTCCTAAAGCATCTTCCATCACCTCGTCCATGACGAAGTTGAACAAGAATGGAGAGATGGGACACCCTTGTCGAACGCCACTAGTTGTTTCGAATGAACGTGACAGTTCACCGCATACCCTAACGCAACCATAGGTATGCGAGTACAATGCTCGCAACAGGTTCACAAACTTCGCTGGCATATCCTTCCGGTGGAGAGCACTGAGTAGTGCTGGTCGAACCACTAAGTCGAAAGCACCTTTCAAGTCGAGGAAGACTACGATCGTAGGGCGCCGGTGCGTGTGGCGCGTTTCGAGTATCTGTCGAAGAGTGAATATCTGGTCAATGCAACCTCGACCTGGTCGGAATCCGGCCTGTTGTTCGCGGATATTACTTTCGCAAATCGGTGTCAAACGGCGAAGCATTATCGAAGCTAACACCTTAGTAACTATCGGAATTGAACTAATCCCACGATGATTGCTGCAGTCACTCCGTGTATCCTTTTTGAAGATGGGTACAATCAGTGACTCACCACACGATAGCGGGATACGCTACTCGTTCCAGATATCACGAAGCAAAGAGGTAAGTGATTTCATCAGCACCTGTCCACCCAATTTGAAAAGAACTGGGGCAAGTTCATCGGGACCGGCAGCTTTTCCCCTCTTCAGAAGCCGAATATTCGACTCCACTTCCACTTCCGTTGGGGGATCAAGTGACACCTGCCATGGATTCACAGCTCCAGGCGTCGGACCAGATACGATAGCGTATGGCCAGTTAAACTGATCCTTGAAATGTTCTGCCCAACGGTCCAGTCTTTCCTGTCTACCATGAATGAGCTCTGCAGTGGTATCGCAAACGACTTCACCAACCGAAGTTCGCTGCCCACCGCTGTCGCGTATAAGCTTAAACAGTCTTTGACTGTTACCTGAATCGGGCGCCACTTCCATCTCTTCGGCTAACTTAACCCACCAGCTTTCGCGGTCATCCCTGAGGCTTATGGTCAACTGACGCCGCAACTGCCGACGCATCTTATTCATTTCCTTGCAGTTAGGCAGCTCGCGTTTTTGCTCCATTAGAATTAGCGACGCTTGTGAGGTCCAGTGTTTTTGATGAACACTAGATCTGGGACCGCAGGCGAAATTCGCTGCCAAATGCATAGCCTGCTTAATTTGATCCCACTGCTCATCTACATTGCTGCTCGTCGAAGTTTTCAACTCCTCGGATAGTTTCTGTTCGTAGCTGTTGCGAACAGCCGAATCAGACAAACGTTCGACGGCCAATCGGGTTTGTGGCCTACGTCGATGGCCATTCAGCTGCAGGAAAAATCGCATTAAAACTAACGCATGGTCCGATTCGACGTACGTGGTCCAGTATGATCTACAGTCCTGGACAGAACTGCGCCAACAGTAGCTAACTGCGATATGGTCAATCTGACTCAAAGTACCTGTCGAGTTAGAACGCCACGTCGCTGTGCGACGCGAACTGTGTCGGAAATTTGTACTAGATAGGAATAAATGATTATCTGCACAGAATTGGATAAGTCTTTCTCCGTTGTCTGTTCGCTGTGCAGGCAAGGCGCATCGCCCACCCAAACAGGCTTTCGATGCACTCAGTTTTCCAACTTGTGCGTTAAAGTCACCTGCTACCACTACAATGTCAGACCGTTTGCTCTTCCGAACGAAGGTGATGAGTTGGTCATAGAACTCGTCCTTTTGCATGTCAGTACTGCAGTCTTTTGGGGCGTATGCCGAGATGACAATAAAACTGCGCTTAACACTACTATCCTTCCGGACGCCGACTGATCCCTGCAGTCTCAGGGCACACAAACGAATTTTAATCAGGATCCAGTCTAAAAGAGCCGCTTCAGCCTTCTCACTTAAGACTATTCCTACTCCGCGTTGACCCACAGCTTGAGCTGCCTCGTCGCCTGAAATGTATAGGAAATATCTTGACGAGACGTTCGGGGCAGTTAGCTGAATTACTCTACTCGAATCCTGAATTCGTGTTTCACTCACACAGCAGACATCAATCGAAAGTGAGTCTACTGTCAAAGCCAAAGGCGCCAGTTGGCCAGCCTGCATTAAAGTGCGCACATTGAAGGAACCGAGATTCAGAGGCTGACGAGACTTGGGAAAATGTGGGCTAACAGACTAGAAGCCACTTACCACACTATTTGACATTGAACCGTTGCGAGTATCGAACGTGTTATCAGTGGGGACACTATGGGTAGGCAGAAGAGGCAAAGAGATTGGGTTGGAGACAGAAGAGTCAGGTTGAATAAAAGAGAGGGAACTCTGAGCAGTAGCATACTTATCACTACCCACTCCACCAGCGCTCGATGCAATGGGCAGCGCGGTCCTGATCATCCTGCGCGACGACCGATGCAGTATGGAATTATTTGTAGGTATGTAACTCATGGGAGTTGATCGACGGGTACTGCTAGTGAATCCGGCCGCTAAACAGAAGAACGATTAGGGTTCTCAACCAAAGCCTTTGGTTCTGACAAGAACCTGACCGCAAGGCAGCAGCGAATAGCCGAGTGGGTGCCCATCTACTTGGATCGATTATTTTTTTACTTGGTTTTCCGTCTGAGCTGCTAACTTAGGCCAACCCCCAACTTGGAGGACCAGGAGGCTACTTCGACAGGCCTCTACCCAATGACCTTCCAGGCATGGTTGGATCTTCGGCTTGAGATAAGCCATCCTGTATAGCCGGTTGGATCATGGAGGCACGCAAGCCGTCACACCACGTCAAGGTGTAGTCTCGTTGTGACGGACAACTTCTATATATATATATATATATATATATATATATAAATGAAGCCAACATGAAAAACTGAAAATTGTGTGCCTGTTCACGACGAATCCTAATGACTAGCAGTTGGAAAGGATGTGTTCATTCCACATTGCTAAGGCGTAGTCGTTAGCATTTCCCGCGTCGTCCAATGGCCAAGTGGTGAGTATAAGATGCTTTTGAAAAATCGGCAATTGCTATCTGGTTTACAGGCTGCAGTTTCACTCCATGCCTTAGTTACCTTTGTTCCGGTCGGCTAAACATGCCAAGTTTCATTTATATGTTTACGCGGTCTGTCAGTGTGTCTGGTTTGTTAAGACAGAGTCTTTATCAGCTACTATGCAAGCGGTAGTGGTGACAAAATTACTTCGCAAGCAATTCATTTATGTATATACATAACTCTAAGGCCACTGACTGTTCATCGTTATTGTGATGCGTTTGTTTACTTAATATGTGGAGCACTTGGCGCCGGTGGAAGTCATTATGATTGATTTTTTATAGCACGACGTGAATTAGAACAAAAAAGAGTAAACCCCAAAATCAAACGATATACTGTAAGGGCGGATGCTTGTGTGGCACAGCTTGTTGATTCTGATTTTGTGGGGTGACGGGAAAACAGAAAAACAAAGGCTTCCCGGAGCTTTTCAGTTACGGTAATAAAAGAAGACTGAAATAGGGAAGTTTGATACCTAGGGGTGAAGATTTGATAGGAATAGCTGGCCACCCGTGTATGAGAAGAAAGGGAGAGTCATGAGAATGGGACCCTCCAAAGCGAATTCAGAGAAGCAAAAATCAAAATAATAGCGCTAGGAAAGAGAAAGTGGAGCGGCTGCTCGGCGATGGGCAGGTGCCTGTAGATTTGAAGTCATGGAGAGGTCATTGATCAACCAAACGGCTTTTTGTTGAACTCGATGAATCGGAGGAAAAGTGGTAGACAAAGCTATGCCCCAACTATGATTGCATTATCTAAGTGTCGGGCGGATTGGAGCTTTATGTAAAAAAGAATGGGTGAGTGTAAAAAAAGACTGGTGCGAGGTTGAAAACCAACTTTGGTCGCAGCTCAGATGGCAAGTGTCAACACAAAGGAAGACAAAGAGAATATTTTATGGGCAAGCCCAGTAATGGAAGTGGTTCAGTAAAGTGAAGAGAAGTGTAGTCACAATTTAACGGGAGAGAGTAGGGAGATTTTCGAGTGAATCAGAAGGGTCACGTTTCGAAAGAATTAAAATGCACATGGTTGGAAGAGCATCAAACGGAGATTTGTTTCACATCGGAAGCAAGTGATGCACTAGGAACAGTACGAATTTGATGTATGTTGGTAGTGGCTTGACGAACACTTGAATGAGGAAGAGAACAATAGGGAGTGGCATCATCGGCAAAACAGTGAAGGGAGTTTGAGATTGGCCTAATGAAGTCATAATAAATTGGAAGAGTGGGTGCGAGTATGGAGCCTTGGAGAAAATCAGCATGTAAAACGACGCGAGCGAAATCCACATTGGCGGCCACTCAGCACACGTTCGCTTTCAAGGAACGGACGGAACTGGTTAGAGATAACGGTTTCAAGAAATAAGAGTGGAGGCGATGGTTGTTGGAGTCAAATGTTCTGAGATGGCGTTCTTCCATGGTAAGGGCAAGTGCTTTTATTAAAAAAGAAATGAAAGAGAGCATGGCATAGAAAATAACTGGGGTGCGCATTTTTGGACCGATGGAGCGGAATACTGTTCGGACCGGGAGGTTTTGAAACATTCAGATTAGAAAGAACTTGATGAACCTTTCTGGTAGTTATAATAGGAAGAAAGGCACGGCTAGAAACGCGACAGGAAGGTAAGGAAATTGGACTGATTATATATATATATATATATATATATATATAT
>LUCM01011450.1:82166-110624 GCA_008360955.1 Fasciolopsis buskii
ATATATATATATATATATATATATATATATATATATATATATATATAGGGAGAGAGTTGAGAAGGCGTACACTGAGTTAATACGTTTATCGCGACGTTTCTATATATATATATATATATGTATATATATATATATATACTTAAAATCAAGCATGCTGCCAACACCACAGCGTATAAATGGAATTATACAAAACTGGATAACAGGGGAACAATAATAATGACGACTAACCAGCTGTTTTTTGTGTTTTCGCCGTATACATTTTGCGATTTTTTTGTTTCCCGTGTTAGCTTAAGAGGGACGAGTTCTGCAGACGTGCCTTATTGCAGTAACCCCACTGAATTCGTTTCTGAGTTATATCTCTGAACATCTCCAACTAACAACAATCCTCATCTCTTGGGTCACAATCAAAGAGATGAGTAGCACCAAACCAGTTCAAAACTAAAGCTAATTTTTAATGCCTCAGGTCATAGGCTGACAGTCAAAGTGGAGTTTGTGGCAAATCGGTCTTGTCAAGCGAGGCGCAAACCAGAGAACCAGAAGACTTTCGGATGAGAGGAAAGTTTGAAGGACACAAATTGTGGGATATTGCCTTTGCAAGGGACCACAACGATCTGCTATCGGTGGCGGGTGAGACTAGTCTTTCAGCTTTAGAGAATACGAATTGGTCTTTTGCTTTATATATGGCGAGGGAGAATTTGTTCTTAGCTTGCCTAAGACTATTACGGGATGTCTTATTGGGTGAGCGGCGCCATCGGCGGTAAGCATTTTCCCCTCGGGATCGTGGTTTGTGGGGTTTGGGGAAGTGTGATATGTAAATATGCATACCTTGGGGAACAACCTCACGGAGAAACGTCAGACGAAAGCAGCAGTCCTTCCAAGGATAACAAGCCGGAAAGTTGCGAAAACCATCTCAGTCAGCAGTCGTAAGGCCAAAAGGTGCGCCTAGAGTTGGATACTGGGACGGTGAAAAATAAGGAGTGAGTAAGCAATGACCCGGTGAGCCCAAAGGACATGTGGAATTAATATTAGATGATGAATGAATGGATATAAGAATGAGGTCAATAGTGTGCTCGGTCACCGAGACGATCGTGGATGGGTGTACTCAGGTCTACCAGTTGACCGAGGTTGTTGATTGTATCGAAAGCCTCGGTTTCACGTCCCATGGTCAAAGTGTCCGATGAGTGCAATAGCCAGACTTTGTCGTGGACGTTGAAATCACCAGGAACGGTAATTCGTAGTCAGTGTTTCAATGTTTGAAGATCATAAGTCAAAAAACAGGGTCGTGGCTATTGGGTGACCGGTAAGCGGTCCAAAATTAGTAGTTTCGGTTGGAGAAGTCAAGATGTGTAGGTCGAGAGTAAGCGGAAATCGATAGATATAGATATATACCAGCCCTTAAAAAACGGGAATGAAGTAATTAGTTAGGCAACTGAAGGCAAATTGCGTCTGACGAGAGGGGCGGGATTCGTTTTCATCAGAAATAAGGTAACGAGGAAAGAAAACGCTTCGATTCAAACCACGATTGCTAGTCAGAGCGGCGAGATTTTCGTGCGTGTTCTGTGAGTGAGTGCCCGCTGGTGAACAAGGATGGCTATTTGTAAGTTTCAAGTTTGATGTAAGACAACTGGCAACCCACATCCAGAGGCTTGGAGTGGGAAACCGCAAAGTTCTCAATAGTTTCAGGCGTGGTAGTGAACCGGGCGACAGCGAGTTGCATGAATTCAGGCTTTTAGGCCATGTATAATTTGACCTGTTTCCTCCTGACAAGTTTGTGTTTGATAACGTATTCGATGAAACATGGATTGTCCAATAGGTCACTTAATTTTGGAACGGAATTTTTAAACTTCCTATTTTCTTATCCGGATCCATAATTCGGATTTGAAGCCGTTGGTAGGATTCGAAATCATGACATAGGATTACTAGTGAGTTTCATAGTAAACAAACTGATTTTATCGTAATATTCATTCTTCTTATTCAGAGCATATCAGTCGCTGCTGTTCAGATCCCGTTTGAGCGGGATACAGCTAGGTCTTGGCATTTTAACATGCACCTAATCGCCGATATCAGAGGTCAAGTTATCTATGCTTAAAAGATTAGGGATGTGATTATATTTGAAACGGAATATGCGATTGCTATAACAGGTTATCGTCCATCCGTTCTAAAGTCATGCCATGCATCGAAACCTGCGAGAATCTTAGAGTTTCGTTGTTCTCCTTGACAAATGCTGAAAAGCGTCACTTCATGACAGTTAGCAACTTTACGAGTGACAACTGATTTTATTCATTTAAGCACCTACTGCCCTTTATCCAGATGAACAATAGGGAAAGAAGTCCAGCACAAAGGGTTGTCAACATTTCTTACAACTCTTTCCAACCACTTGCTTAAGACAATGCAAGAATTATGTAATATTTAGTTGCCAACTGCAGTGAATGAGCGCAGAGGTTAAATTGTGTACATCAAGCAATGGGTGCCACCTCCATGACAAACCTGGAATCTGTGTTAATAGCTTTTGTATAAAAAACTAGGTTATTCAGTCGTATTCATATTGCTTCGAGGAAAACTACAATCTTCCTGTCAATACTGTTTCGGATTTTTAAGAAAAAGGGAGTAGGGTCAACTGTGTTTGGTTGTTATAAAATATTTCGCGATTTGTAACGCCGATTTGTCCAAGCACTTTGGAATATGTTCTGACATCCTTTGTGTAGGTCTTCGAACGATTCTGCCGACACGCGTGTCACTGTAATTGTAGCTGAATTCATACACTAGACGTGGAGCAGTGTACCACTCAGCTGGGTTCACATTAGTTCACGATAACCCCTCGGTGGTTGATACGATGTGGTTTACTTCTGGACATTTATGGCCGAATTGAGTTTGTGATAGATGTAGATTTGCTTGGAGCTCAGTGGGATGCTTCTGGTTTTTTGTTGCTTTATTTATTGGGTCACATTTCCCTCTTTGGCGACTATGGACATTAATGGATTTCGCTGGTAGCCACTGCGAGGGTTTTGCGTGAAGAGGACTTCCTTCTTGAAGGTTGATAAGTATAATACAATATGTTAACATCCCGCAGTGTTGGTCTTCTTCCTTCATCTACTTTTGATCGTGTACATTTCTTCGGGTAGGTCCATAAAGGTATCCGTTGCTGGAGAGAAAGTTCACTTCTTTTCAGTGTAGCTGGACATATCGTCTACTGCCGCAAAATTCTGCTGTGTCCCAACCGTTAGTGTCTTTTCTTTCTATAGTTTTTCCTTGCCAATATCTCTCAATGCAGCGAGAAAACAACCCCAATGGCGGCGTGCATCCTTCTGGTGTTCCGGAACTGACGACTCAAAAACAAGAAGAATTTCTTAATGCCTTACGAGCCAGCATTGAATTCTTTGTGAACCGAATGCAAAGTGATAGTCAGAGAGGTAGAAGCATCGCAAACGATACAACTGTCCAGGCACTTTTTCTTACACTGCATGAAATGCATCCTCAGTTGTTGCAGCAAAAACAATCGATGGAAGATCGTCGGGGTAAGTATTTATTTTCTTCCTTGGGCCTCCTTGGCATGGTTTCCTCTGCAATGGATTCAATTAGTTTGAGGCTCTCTTTTACTTTGACACTGGAAATCGAGCGGATCCAGATGAAGTATTATTTGATTTCAAACATTTTTCTGGCTAGAGTTAGCAAAGGAAGAACTGTTTGGCTATTCCGTTATTTGATCAGTCTCGTCTCAGAACGTATCGTAGCAAATAAAATGGTAGACTTGGTAAACAAATTCGATTTTCCCACAGTTCGTCATGTAGAGTCAACTTTTGAAAACTATCCGTTAGATCTGATTTAGTGGTATCAAGCACGTAATGAATTATTCCTTGATTTCTGCCGACAATCTGTCATGTAAATTGAAGTAGTAAAGTTGAGATTAGAATTCTGTTAGCATGAGTTTCATCGAAGCCTTCACTGAAGCGCAGCAGTTCAGGGCGCGCACTCAGTTCGCTTTAGGTGAAAGCTCATTATCGGCTCTAGTTAAAAGACTGACGTGATATGGCTACGAAAACTAGTTAGATATTCGCAGTTGTCATATTCCTCATAAAGGATAACGTTTGGTCTATTCTACTGTAGAGGAACTTTATCTTTGCCTAGCGCACTGCAGTTATTTTCTAGAGAAAGTATCGTCAAAGTCAACTAAATGCATCTGATTTGAGTGTTTCTTCGCGCTTAATTTCAATGGAAACAAGCACAACATGCGCATTCGTCGAAGGGTTCATTCTTCGGGGTTTGTCTTGGTTCTTTTGGAAACATTCATGCTCTCTTGTACAATCGGAGCAAGTTGTTTAGTTTTACTGAAAAAGACCAAACCGAACTTATTTTAGGCCTCAGTAGTGACTGTCTAACTTCGACCGAACACTCAATTTTATCACTGCATAAGCTAATTGCTCGTTTTCTTCATGTTCTAGTAATTCTTTCAACTTTCATTGCTAATGGACCGATAGCGCGAGAAGTCGAATTCGCGACCCTGTCGTTCGGGTAGCACGATTTTGACAAATTGAGCATTGCTAATCAAGGAGGGGGTGTAGCATGATTATTCTCGATGTTATTTTTCTATCTCTTCATTTTCTTGATGTGTCACATGGAGAACACAAACACGAGGCTGCTGTTCTCATCTCAACGTGCGATGAATTATTCTGTTTCTAAGTGAGCCACGCTAGATAACGACTTAAATTAACCGCACTCTACCGTTTATATCATTGTTCAAACCAGGTTTTAACCTATATTGATTTCGGATTTTCAGCTTACTTTGAAGGGCTGCAAGATAAACTCACTCAAATTCGCGAGGCGCGAGAGGCACTAGATGCATTGCGAATGGAGCATTCTGCAAGACGTCAGCTGGAAGAGCAAGAAGCAGCCCGTATTCGACAATTGCAAATGATGCAGAAGTTGGAAGTTATGCGACAGCAGAAACGAGTATGTCGATTTTTGCCACTAGGTCGCATCTTTCCAAATACTGGTGCACTGAGCTATGCAACTTGGCTAGCCCTAACTGATTAAATAATTTGATCTTGCTTTCGAGTTCCCAGCGGCTCATGGATGATCGGATATGGGATAACTTATTCGTTTTCCTTTTAGCGCTCTGAACTATTGACTTAACTGACTTCTCGTTGACGTTTTAACACCACAGAATGAGCATATATTTTGCCATCTTCCCCTGTTTCTCATAAATTTATTCCATTCCGACGCACAGAAATTGCCACGACTAGTGGAAACCATGTGTGAATCAAACCAGCACAATGAGTAACCAAATTGCAGGAATAAAACTGCCCAAAATGATCTTACAAGCTTTTTTGAAAAGCAGACTTACCGAGGGAGGACATATTTTTCGACTCTTTCTGGGTTCATTCAAAAACATTGGTTATGACGTTCACGACTCTTTTAAACTTATGTGTATTTTCCTTTTGTTCCGTTGTCAGTTATTTAGCACCGTGCTTTCGGTTGCCGTCACTTCATTTCTGAAGATTGTTAATTGTGTTATATATTCGATCTGTTAAAGTCCGGTAGTCCGCTGCACAGTTGTCTCGCGCTATTATTCACGGTCAACATTTTTCGTTTTCGTGCGTTACTCTACTTTTGAACTGATTCCAAACCTCTGATTTGTCAACCGAATGAAACGGTAGCCTAATGAAACGTTTTCGCTCTTTTATTTGATGCATCGAAGGACACTCTGGAATACAAGCGTCGTATGGCATTGGAGCAGACAATGCAATACCAGCAACAATACCAATCACAAACTCAGCCGGCACTTCATCATCCTATGGATTCATCTGCGGGGCTAACATTATCTGTGCCCATAAGCCATATGCATCCATCTGCATATAATATGTCCTCTCTCGGCTACCCTAATCTGATTTCGATGCAGTCACCTTACATGACAACTACCACTCCTTCCGCATATGGGACAATCGGAACGGATTCTACTAATTCGGGCGGTTATCCTCAACCGGGGATTCCCATAGCTGATGGTTCAAATTACTATCCAGCCGCCCCAGTGTCCGTGGCCTCTCATGCTCAACCATCGGGTCAGGTTTACTATGGACAACAACCGCAGGTTGGTCCTGCATCATCACAGATTCAGCATCCCACATTTAACGCTGGAACATATTCTATGCAAGGTGAGGCATCGCCTTGCATTTATCCTCGATGTTTTACTTGCGTAAATGACACTAGTTTCGTACTCAGTACGCTTCACTTTATGCGTTTTTATCGAAGTTTCTTAGTTGGTTGAATCCCATTCTGTTTGCCTATTGAGAATGACAAAATTATCATTTACCGATTTTTATAGTTCCCGGACCCTCGCTTCCGCGCGCACACAAACAGCGGTTTTTTCGTCGCAGTGGTTCCTCGCCAGGTTTTTTTTACCATCCATGAACACAATACAATTTTCAGACGGTGAAATTAGCGCCTTCATAAAGTAGCACGAGTTGGCAGGCTCACTGTGGGCACTGTTCGCCACAAAATGTGCCCACCTTAGCAGTCTGAAAGTTCCATACTATGGGTTCGGGATGTTGTTGCAACCTAGCCATACCTTTACTTGATTATATATATCCTTGTAATTATCTCATTTAGTTCTTGTGATTGTCGACGGCGCCCCGAAGCGGTAGATCAACCAAAGGTTGCGCAAAGGATCTCAGACGCATATTTCAGTCTCATTTTCAGTTTGTACACCGATTAACTTCGCAGAAGTGTGCCCTGGTTTTGGTTGCCACTTCAACACCAGCTGCCCATACAAAGAGATAGTAAGGTACATGGTGAAAGTTGACGACAAAATAGCAAGTTAAAGAACCGAGCAGAAAAAGATTTTCAATGCAAGGACGCCACTGACTGCGTGTCACCTATTTTCTCGAACCATCACTTCGGGTATTTTGTGGACCCCAACCCGGTAGTCCAACTAGACCTACACGAACTAGTCCACTGGTTAGTTTTCATACTTCCCTCCCTTTACCTTATGCCTAACCTCACAAAATTCTCCCGCCGTATACTAGCAGTAATACGGGGACGACGGCGCTCAAAAGCCGAAAGTTTTCACGTATCTTCTGCTGTTAACGGCCATGTTTCGGAGTTGTTGAGCAATACAGACTTCATTGCCGCCACGTATACTCGACTTCTGGCCGATAATCGGATGTCACGTTGATGCAAAAGTCGCCTACATTTTGGTGAACGCGAATCGGGTCTTCTGTTCACACGAAGACACTCCATCGGATATACGACCACCGAGTGAGATACAATTACTCAAGTAATTGAATCTACTCATCTCACCCAGTTGTTCCATTCAAGGACTGGGTTCGGCTTTAGGCCAATCCGGTTCACCAATTACCCTTTACAATTTAGATGATGCAAAAGGCGTACTGAACGTGCCTACACTATCGTTTAAGGCATTGAAAAAAAACTTGCAGCCTGATTGGGTCTTTACTCAGTTGCACAACGTCATTTGCATATTCTTATTCACACAGTTTCATACCTGGGCAAATATCAATGGTACGATTTTCACATGGAGAATAGGCCTATTTCCATAGCCATTTCAATGGAAAAAAATAAAAAGAAAGAGGAAAGCGAAAGATGACAATCCTGACGAACACCACTTCTCGCAGTGAACTCGAGCGAAAGATTGATGTAAACGTGAGCTTGACTTCGATTGTTTCTCTACAGAAATTAGGAGAATGAGATAAAATTCTCTGACATACCATTTAATACAAGCAGCCTCACAGAAATCCATGATCGACTTGGTGGAACATCGCTTTCAAATAATGGAAGATAGAAATTGAGTTCACGAATCACGTACCTATGTACTGTAGCCTGTCGCAAAACGAAAATATGATCAGTGCAACCCTGTCTGAGACGGAAACGAGCTTGGTCCTCACGCATAAACCTTTCGCTAGTATTAGATGATCGGTGGCGAATAATTCTCGCGAACAGTTTAGATGCAGTGTTTACTGAACTAATACCCCTGTGGTTTTCCTGTGAGAATCTATCACCCACCTTGTAAATGGGTACAATTACAGATTGTCATCAGTCCTTAGGAATCTCTTCCCTTGCCCAGATAGATCCCAGAAATTTTGTTAACTCCGATATTAACAGTCGGCCACCATCTTTGAAGAAATACGGCGACAGTCCACCTGTTCTAGCTGCTTTATGGTTGGTCAGAAGCGGATCTCTCTAATCACCTCCGTTTCGGATGGAGGGCTGGTGTCCACCTTCATTGGCTTACGTGCAGCCATAGGTGACTGTGGACCAACTAAACTGCACCCCCAAGGTCCAATGGGCCCAACCGATGTTTTTGAGAGTGAGTCAGTGTGCCGTCGGATTTTCTAATCACTTTTCTTGCGTTCTTCTTTCGTGGGCCGTTATTCCTTTTCAGTTTTTTTACAATCCCCTGTTTCTCGCAGTTATTTCTGAGGCTCGTGGTCATTTGTCAACTTGAGTCCTAAAACAGGCCGTGCAGAATGTGTGGTTTTCGTGTTTATGTGACCACGGACTAAGTGCAAACAAAAACGAGCACGAATCAAAGCATGATATGAGTTCACAAGTGTAGACCAGAATGTTTGACACTCCTCAATTGATTCCTGCTACCGGTGACTGATGGAAATGTGGTCACTCTGAGTCCAAGGCTGTGAAGATAAAGGCGCCAGGTGAGCCGATGTTGCTTTTCAGGACAAAAATTGGTGTTCGCCACAAACAATCTGTGGTCAGAGCAGACTTGGATGAAACAATCCCCGTTGTTGGTGAGACCGGCGGGACAGGAAATCGGCTTCCGATGTGCCGCTGCGTCTCCGCTTAGTAGCCAATTTGGGCATTCAAGTTACTAGCAACGACCACAGCGTCTGTGAAACGCATACTTCGGAGCAATCCAGATAACTCCATGTAGAGCTCATTTTTCGCCTCATAGAAGTTGTCATCCGTGGGCGCAAACACAAATAAGTGGAGTAAACAACGACGCTTGTTGACACGTACGGAATGTCCAACCGAACCGCACCGAAGCATCTGTTGACTGGGATCTACTGTAACTGCTTTGTGCGTGTCCATGCTTAAAGCGACACCAACGCCAGCCTTGTCACGAGCGCTCGAAACTGGATCACCGGACACGCGAAGAGTGAGGCAGGAAAATGAGGTTGCATCTCGGCAACAAAGAAGAACTACGGAAGTGGGATACTGTATACGCGATTCAGAGACACAGTATGCATCTAATTTAAAAGTTAATTGTTTCAGCTAGGGACAATGAAGACAGCCAAGTGGAGTGAACACAGGTTGAAGTAACGTTTGCGGACATTTTTTTCCTCTTCAACTGATGCTACCGACAGACGAATCCATCGAATAACAGTTTTTTGTGGGATCTTGCGTGGTGACTATATCGGAAGAACGGAAATTAAAAGGGTTTTCTGTAGAAAGGACGCTGGGGGATCGATACGTCGTGTTTGCCCGCACTGCAGGAAGGGTTTTTCTTTGGGAACGCCAACCAGAGCCTTTGACTCAAACGTCTTTTGTGCGAGGCAGTGAGGCGTTAACCCAGCACGGAAACCCTCTCTTTTATTCAACCTGTCTCTTCTGTCTCCAACCCAATCTGTTTGCTCCTTCTGCCTACCCATAGTGTCCCCACTGATAACACGTTCGATACTCGCAACGGTGGTGAGTGGCTTCTAATCTGTTAGCTCACATTTTCCCAAGTCTCGTCAGCCTCTGAATCTCGGTTCCTTCAACGTGCGCACTTTAATGCAGGCTGGCCAACTGGCGCCTTTGGCTTTGACAGTAGACTCACTTTCAATTGATGTGTACTGCATGAGTGAAACACGAATTCAGGATTCGAGTAGAGTAATTCAACTAATTGCGCCAAATGTCTCGTCAAGATATTTCCTATACATTTCAGGCGACGAGGCAGCTCAAGCTGTGGGTCAACGCGGAGTAGGAATAGTCTTAAGTGAGAAGGCTGAAGCGGCTCTTTTAGACTGGATCCTGATTAAAATTCGTTTGTGTACCCTGAGACTGCAGGGATCAGTCGGCGTCCGAAAGGATAGTAGTGTTAAGCGCAGTTTTATTGTCATCTCGGCATACGCCCCAAAAGACTGCAGTACTGACATGCAAAAGGACGAGTTCTATGACCAACTCATCACCTTCGTTCGGAAGAGCAAACGGTCTGACATTGTAGTGGTAGCAGGTGACTTTAACGCACAAGTTGGAAAACTGAGTGCATCGAAAGCCTGTTTAGGTGGGCGATACACCCTGCTTCCTCAGCGAACGGATAACGGCGAAAGACTTCTCTAATTCTGTGCTGACGATAACCAATTCCTATCTAGTACGAATTTCCGACACAGTTCGCGTCGCACTGCGACATGGCGCTCTAGTTCGACAGGTACTTTGAGTCAGATTGACCATATCGTAGTTAGCTACCGCTGGCGCAGTTCTGTCCAGGACTGTAGATCATACTGGACCACGTACGTCGAATCGGACCATGCGTTAGTTTTAATGCGATTTTTCCTGCAGCTGAACGGCTATCGACGCAGGCCACAAACGCGATTGGCTGTCGAACGTTTGTCTGATGCGGCTGTACGAAACAGCTACAAACAGAAACTATCCGAGGAGTTGAAAACTTCGACGAGCAGCAATGTAGATGAGCAGTGGGATCAAATTAAGCAGGCTATGCATTTGGCAGCAGATTTCGCCTGTGTTCCTGCGTCTAGCTTTCATCAAAAACTGGATCTCGCAGGGGTTTCTGGGTCTAATGGAACAAAAGCGGCAGCCCCCTAATTACAATGAGGTGGATAAGATGCGTCTACAATTGCAACATCAGTTGACCATAAGCCTCAAGAATGATCTTGTACACTGGTGGGTTAAGGTAGCCGAAGGGATGGAAGTAACGGTCGCTTCGGGTAACAGTCAAAGACTGTTTAAGCTTATATGCGAAAGCGGTGGGCGGCGAACTTCGGTTAGTGACGTCGTGTGCGATAGGACTGGAGAGCTCATTCATGGTAGACAGGAACACTGGACCGTTGGACAGAGCATTTCAAGGATCAGTTTAGCTGGCCTCACGCTAACGTTTTTAATCTGACTTCTGGAGCTGTGAATCCTTGGCAGGTGTCACTTGATGCCCCAACGGAAGTAGAAGTGCTGTCGAATATTCGACTTCTGAAGAGGGGAAAAGCAGCCGGTCCCAACGACTCTCCCCCCAGTCCTTACAAGCCGGGTGGAGAGGCTCTGGTGAATTCACCTACCTGCTTGCTTCGTGATATTTGGAACGAGGGTGGGGTGAGTCATTGATTGTGCCCATTTTCGAGAAGGGCACAAGAAAAGATCGTAGCATTCATCGTGGGACTAGTTTAATTCCGATAGTCACTAAGGTGTTAGCTTCGATAATGCTGCGTTGTTTGACACCGATTCGCGAGAGTAACATCCGCGAACAATAGGCCGGATTTCGTCCAGGTCAAGTTTGCGTCGACCGGATGTTCACTCTTAGACAGATACTCGAAACGCAGTTAGACTGTTCCGTGTATTGGCTGCAGCAGCGTCTTACCTTTTCCAGCTGCGTAGGTCCACTCCCTGTTTCTCTTAGATACTCACCGTTTTTATAGAAATGTGTAACTCTGGGGAAAGACAGTGGTCAGTGAGGGTTGTTTTGCTGTTTAACGCTGAACGATAATAAAAATGATTATGGTGATGAAACCCTGAGCAGACGCAAGCTGATCACTACCCACTGTACTCGAATTTGGGAAGTGGCCGAAGCCCTAGTTATCCTGCAGTAGCACTAGTGCAATATGTAATTCATTGTTTTTGCTGTTGCTTGAGGTTTCCGGACGAATAATGCTAAAGAGTCCAGCCACTTACCAAGGGAACGATTTGGGTTCTCAATCAAAATCCTTGTTTCCAAAATGAACCTGTGCGCAAGGCGACGGGAAGTGGCTAAGTTAAAGCCAATCTACTTGGATCAGCTTTTCTCTCACTTTTTTCTCGACGTAGTTACCAGCTCAAATCAACACTTTTGGGAGCTTTTAATTGGCGGTGGCGACAAGTGACAGTTCGCTATCACGGTGTTCATCGCGCAATGTTCTTGTAGCCACTTTAATTGGTGGACTCAGTTGTATCAATCAACGACGTGTTGACTGTTTGATCAAAGTCAGACCGTTTCATCTACAGAAACCCAGTTTGGTTTCACTAAAGAGTGCTTCGATCATTTTGGCGAATAATTTATTACCGTAGTTTGGTGTCTATCGCCGCGTACGCACGGTTGATTTGGGTGCTAAATTTGTGGACGGCTTTAAGGTGCGCTTTGTTTAGATCAATGGAAAGTGCTATGAAATTCAGCGACCTAATACTGTGTGGTAAGTTAGCGACTGCTTAGGGCGGACACTTATTCAGTGAATGGCCTAATCACGTTTATCCAGTTTATCGTCTTGAGCCATAGTGGAGAATCAGTCATTCACGATAAGGTTTTTTATCCGTCAGTTTAGAATAGATCAAACTGGTACTACCAATTCATGCGTCACTTCCTTCCTGTTCGCACGAATTCTGGTTTCACATTCTTTTGGGTACTTCCGTACTGACCAAGAGGGGTCTTTCAATGCCGACAAACTAGAATCGACTGAAATTTAATATCCGGTTGTCCTTATCATCGACTTGGTGGACAAGTGTGCTTACTTCGTTTCGGAAGTGCTTCTGCTCTAACCTTGTGGAGATGCATTTTTGTCAGTATTTGTGGGATTGGAAACGGAATATCTTAGTGTTATCTCTTATGGACTTCAGTTAGGTATATTTCGTAACAGTAAGTATTTTCTGCACGTTGTTGTCTTAAAGTTTATTCTTGTCTCTGTTAAGAAGTCATTGGTCTTTTCGTCAATCTTAATTTTCAATTTTAGTCTTGTTTACTGTGGCCCATTCTTCTTTATAGCTCTTGACAACGCACTTCCGTCAACTACTCCACATCAACCAGATACCCGATCGAGTGCGTATCAAGTACAGCAAAGTGTTTCGACTGCTCATTCGCAGCAGCCAGTGACGCGTGAATCAAACGTTTACAACAATCAGCAACCCTATGTCGACCTGCCGGAGCCTCCCACTGAAATACGAGTTCCCTCACCGGTCGAGTCTGGCTATGCACAATCTCAAGCAGCACAACGTGATCCCAACGAGGGGCAATTGATTTCGTTCGACTAGTTACTATTATTTCGGATTAAACTTCCCGGTATCCTGCGGCGGTACTCTACATAATATTTGTGATTTTCAAAACTCCGAGCAAAAGCATGGCGCTTACATCCGCCTAATATTACACACAAGAATCATTATCACTGTTCCACTTGTGTTCTCACGATTTCGCTGCATTGGATTATGCGCAACTTGAAATACGTTGTCCTTGACGTTGACAAATCGATCGATTCCTCGTTTTTATCTGATTGTCATTGCGATATTTGCTCTGTCAGGGATTCATGATATTCATACGTCAATAAATCGTTCCATTCCTCACTTACCAGTGGTCAATATTTTCTCCGTGGTAAATCCTGTTGACTTCTTGATTAGAACGGAGTACGACAGAGTCTCCGAGGGGCAATGGCGCAATGATAGAATATAGGAGATTGCAACCTTGAAAGTCGCATTGGCATAGAGCCAAGTAACGATCTCAGTGGGCCAAGCACGGTAACGACCCGTACGATAGTGAATTACGGTCGATCACCGAAGCCACTGACGATGTTGCCATTCGACTATCTGATGTTTGTTAACCGTATATCCAAGGTTCGAGCAGCTTACGCTGGACTGAAGCACTTGTGATGTCTGCCTGATATTCCACTGAAATTGAAAGGCCGTGTGTACTGTGCCGCAGTGCGCTCAGTTCTGTTGTGCGGCTGCAAGGCATGGAGTGTGCGTGTGGGAGATGTTCGTCAGTCGGAAGTTTTCGACCATCGATGTCTACATAGTATGACTAGCATTAGATGGAGTAAGCGGGTGAGTAATGTAGAGGTCAGAAGTCTTGTAGTAATTGCCGGTTCACAGAACACCTTGTTTCATCGTATGAAACTTAGCAGACTGCGCTGGTTGGGTCACGTGTTGCGTATGTCGAATACTCGTCTACCATGCCGTGTCTTATTTTGTGTTCATCCCAAGGAATGGAAGAAGCCATGTGGAGGCCAACAGATGACGTGGCAACGTGGGATGAGAAAATGTACAGCGAAGTTAGGTAAAGTAGGTGTCTCACGCCTTCGTGATTGGGGTCCGAAAGACTCGTCGACTTGCTGCCTGGAGACACTGAAAGATCTGATAGTGAACTGTGAACAGTGGCGATCGTGTTGTCATTTTCTATCGAATCAGAATGATTNGGAACTCACAACCACCAAGAACACGGTTTTCAAAAGCGATACCTTGGTCATTCCAGCCCTCGGCCGCGAGAGAGTCGTCCAAAAAACTGCAGTTTAGTTAAGTTTGTAAAACCAAAGTGCTTTGGTAGTTGTTGCTGTTTTTCAACACGAAATAATAGTGAAGGCTCCTGAGGTGTTAAATCGGAACGATTAAGGAGAAGCGCAAATGTCTTGCGTTCAAGAGCGTCACTGTCTTATACACACTGCATCGATTTCTTTAAAGCATTTGTTGAAGTCAGATTCTGAGATTCTTTATAGTCCCAGTGAAGTTGTGCCAGTGGATTAATGATTTTACGCAAGGAGAACCATCGGGGTAGCGAATCGGTACCTCTTGAAACCAGGACAGCACTGATGTCCAAGAAGGCTGTCCTGAGGCAGTTGTTGTTCTTCGTGTTCATGAGTGATTTACTGTTTATGGTCATCAACAACGCGGGATAGCGGTGGACTCGAGTGAGTACCCGAAGTTCAGCCTTAATGATTCTGAAACTGGTCAGAGTCGAAATGTAAATAGGCAAACGGCAGTGGAGGAAAACACGCGTATATCGAAAGCTCGAGCAGCTTGCGCTGGACTAAAGCACTTGTGGCGTCAGCCTGACATTTCACTGGAGTTGAAAGGTTGTATGTGCTGTGCTGCAGTGCGCTCAGTTCCGTTGTATAGTTGTGAGACATGGAATATTCGTGCGAGAGATGTCCGTCGGTTAGAGGTTTTCGACCACCGATGCCTACGTAGTATGGCTAGGATTGGATGGAGTGACCAGGTGAATAGTGTAGAAGTCAGAAATCTAGTACTAGGTGTCGGCTCTCAGAATACCTTGTTTCCGTGTATGAAACTTAGTGGACTGCTCTGGTTGGGTCACGTGTTGCGTATGGCGAGCACTTGTCTATCGTATGGTGCCCTTCTTTGTGATCCTCCCAAGGGATAGAAGAAGCCATGTGGAGGCCAACAGATGACGTGGCAACGTGGGATGAGAAAATGTACAGCGAAGTTAGGTAAAGTAGGTGTCTCACGCCTTCGTGATTGGGGTCCGAAAGACTCGTCGACTTGCTGCCTGGAGACACTGAAAGATCTGATAGTGAACTGTGAACAGTGGCGATCGTGTTGTCATTTTCTATCGAATCAGAATGATTAAAAGAGTGTGTTTGTAAAGTTAGACTTTGTTCTGTTGTGAATGACATAATGGTAATAACACTGCGTTGTTGGTAGATGTAATGCGCCAACGTTTCGACTGCCGTGCGTAGTCTTTCTCTAGGCAAGTTTTACACTCCTTACATCATTGGACTGTTCCTTTTGTTGTCTGGTGCAGGGTTCTTATTTATTCCCGCTCATGCGGGCCAACTCTCTCCCTCTTGGATATTCACTGTTTTTATGGAAATATATAACATTGTGGAACAGGCAACGGCCAGTGGGGCTTTCCTTACTGTTTAACGCTGAACGATGATGATGAGGAATCGTTCGGCAGGGAATTCAAGTTCCACAGTGAACCACCGGTACTTCGTTCAATTCCAGTAAAAAGACATTGCCAATTCAACAGATATGAGAAGTGTTTCGGTTGCTGCTCCAGTGGATTCCGTCATACCTGAATAATTGCAAAATAGTCCCCAAATTTTGTAGTGTATTGCGTTTGAGTGGTCCCACGGAATTTGTGGAGGACAACGCAATGAGAAAATATTCAATAATTTCTGGTCGTAATAGCATGTTACATCTTGTAACGGATGTCAAGTCAGATCAGTTTTAAGGTTGAACAGTTGAGAAATGAGTTTGAACTGGGTTGAGAAACAAGGCCCGAATTGTTCCCTACACCATGCTGTCTGACAGACTTCGCTGCAGTATCTTTTGTTGGTTTAGTGAGTCAGCTTTAGTTAGCCATGGGATGAGCGTAACACGTTCGTCTGTCAGCTAGTTTGCTGACAAAGCAATAAGGCATCACCAGAGGTAATTTATTTCACACCGGTTATGGATGCACCGCTGAAACCACCTTCTGGCAGCGGTTAGGGCACCATTATGCCCTCCATTCACACTGCCTTCGCCTTCATCGACAGGGCTGTGTTGTTGAGCAGTGGCGTCTCCCAGAGGCATGTCGACTCTAAAAGGGCGGGATAAGACTGAAAGGAGCGGTGCGGTGGTCGGAGTGCTTTTGGTTTAGGCTCTCACGTTGGGTGATGCTTCCTGGTTAGGAAACAAGAGATGAGGCTTGTCGTTAGTTGAAGTTGTTGAGACATATGACTCCGTAGCGGATGCTGTATGATCTGCTCACTGACCGCTCCTTTCTCATAAAAAATGAAAGTAAGAGCATCGCAGCACATTCAACAGCAGCCTGAAACATCCTTCTTGACTAAGTGTTCGCCGTCTTTTTCTGGTATTTTAAAATTCTCTTGCGTACTATTTTGCAATAGTATTATGTTTGCCTTATAAATATATGTCCAATGCCATATATGTAGATGTTTGAAGCGGTATATCGAGGAGAACTTTCTGCGCTTTCGAATTCTTATGATAATATTTCAAGGTTTGAAGTAACAATTCCAGCAGCAAAAGTGTCAAGTTAGATCATTCCCCGTGGACATTGTCTTCACGGTTGCTGAAATCACATCGCTGTCCTGGATAGTTCTCATATTCAAATGATTCTGTGTTGTCTTCCCGAAATATGAGTGCTGATGTATCGATCACACCGAAATGTTGCACTCAGCGTAATATTAACGCACTGCTGATATTGTTGTTCTGTCTAAGTTAGAAGCGTCCAGTTTCCCGTAATTTAATTATTTTTGTGATGCGATTTTTAATACTATTTTCAAATATCAATGAAAACATTGTTCTTGCCGTTATTGTGAGGCGCTTAGTCTTTTTTTAGTCCATTGCGAAATAATTCCTGTAGAAAACGAGAAACATGATGGGGGCCAGTTTTCCTAGTTTCGGCTACCATATGCAGCATTTGAACTTTGCTCCAATAAAACGCATGCTTGTGGTATCGGCTGCTCACTTTGTGCATTGTGCCCACTTTATACCATGCTGGGTATGGGTCGTCCCTTCAATTTATCAAAACCAAACATTGGGCTCGTTTCCGGCCGACCAGATCTGGATCACGGGTTCCCATTCGCCTGTCGACCCATCTTCATCGGTCCGTTGAATTTCGCGGATGTCAGCTTGATTAAAATTATGATCACATCGTCAGCCAGACAGCATAATGTCCACCAAATCGTGGCGGTTGCGCGGCCTTGCTCAGTGGAGTTTACAGACCGTTTAGACTCTAGCCCCGCTGACAAAGGTCAACGGCGTTCACTGTTAAGCCGTTTATGCGGGCTGATCAGTGTGGCCGAGCTAGTTGATCGATTGACTTCCACCTCAATCAATGTGGCTTAACCTGGAATGTGTTATTGACCGGGAACTACAACAAATTGCTCGAACTGACTATTTTAGGGTCACTTTTATTTTCACAACATTTAGACTGGTATATCTAGACACTGGAAATGAAACTTGATGCTTTAGGTTCAAACAAACAGTTTTAATTTTCAAATCCTGGGTGTCAATAGATCCGAATTGGGTGCGATTTTAAATGAATTCACGCTTGCCTTACGTGAGCTAATTATTGGTTCGTTCAACGTAAGTTTGAAGTAGGTTATCAACAAATCTGGATAGAAACAATATGGACTTTGTTGGACCAAATGCTTGACCGTGAGAATGCCCACTTCAGCATCTACGCAATTAAGGCGTAGATTTTAAGTTTTTCAGTACATATCGGTGGCAAAACCCCTTCAGAGTAGTTCGCACAAAGCAATGGCTTTAATCTTTTTCCGGACACTTCGGCTTCATAAGACATTTCGCCTTTGAAATGTTTTGTTCGCAAATTAACTCAAAATACGATGTTCATTTTGGTACCAACATCTAGTGCAGAGCTGCCTGATCGGTACTGGAAACCTTATATTCATGAACTCTCATACCTTCAAGCAATCTCTCACTGTTGAATATGGTACTGTCAAATTTTCGTAGCAAAAGTGAAGTGGAACGCGCTGTAAATTCTTTACCGTACGCATGAGCAAATGGAAATTCCAATTAAGACGAACTCGGCCGAATTTCGGGAATTGATTAAAACGAGACTGCCAAACTTGAGAACGAAAGCTTTTTTGAGTGTCATGGAAACAAAAATGACAACGTCCTGACGTACATTGCGGTCATTGACAGCAGCTAACTGTATTTACGTGCTTTTGAAATGGGTGCGCTGAATTTGAATGTCTTCGTCATATCATTGATTTTCTTGTAGAAATTTTACACTTATGATTTTTCAGGACCAAATGATGTCAGGAGTGTATCGAAAAATCGTTGCGCCATGTATTGGTTTTAATTGTGAATGATATAATGTTAATAACAGCGTTTTTGGTATACCAACAACCGTTAAAATCGTTCGGAATCATTATCGCCCAAAAACCCGACTGGCTGTCATCCTCGTGCGGGATCGAATACCTTTACCCCTCAGACATCTTTTATCCCATACAGAAAGGGAAGTGCTCCTGGTGGCTAGCAGCTAGCTCTTAGATGGACCTTTCCTATTAAGCTGGCCCTTCCGGCATTGTTGAGCACCAAAATCTTTTTTGTTCACAGGAATAACTGTTTGATCTTGCAAACCTCTGCTTTTACCCCACCAGAGTAAGTTCCATTTTAGATAGTTATCACTAACTTTTCTGCACTGTTTTCTCCAAAAATTCGTGCCCATCTCAATGAGCGACCACTGTCTAATATATTCTCCCGATCTGACTTTTGTTCAGTAAAGCAAACAAACTAAACCCAAACTTCGTTTTCCACGTTCTTCTTTGAAAGTCTCATTCACACGCATTTTCTTGCTCTTTTTTTGAATCATTTCTCCATGAAAATATCAGATATTTGCTGTCCTTTGGCAACCCTGTTCGTCTCAGATGGCCACATCTCAACCCCATTACTGAGTTCCATAGGGATATGAGAGGGTGACATTTACTAATCCCGTCACAATTTACATGTACGATGCATTTTCACCCTAATAACAGCTGAAATCTTATACATAGATGCGACGTTCGCTGAGCAACTCTTGAATGGTAACCATATGCGGCAGAGTGTTCGACTGCTGTGGAGTAAGCAAAAGGGACCTGTCAAATGCGCTGTTGTTACCGATATTGCTAATCGCACCTTCATCTGTCTTTTTTTATTATATCTACGTCATTTTTGTACAGATTTATGGTACGCCAGCTACTGTTTTCCCGAGGAAGTTGTGTTAAAACTTCTGCGCACCACCAAAATGACCACAGTTTATCTTCTTAGACTCTAAGGCACGGTGCTGTAGGTCCGATCGATACGTTCATTCCTCTAACTCATGCATCGTTAAGCTTGTCTTCTATTCATGACTGCTAATACTTTGCTACGTGGAATGAGACTGTTAAAAAGCAACCTGAACCACTGGGTTCCTGACCTTAAAGGAATCTGTTGCACGGCCGTTTTTATCCGTCTGCAGTCTTGATTTTTTGGCACACTTCACTGGATTGAATTGTGCCATTATGCGAGAAACCACACTACGGCAATGATGTCGGACCCTCATGGCCTGAGGGAATTTTCGTTCGCTTACTTACTGACAACCGCACATGTAATCCAGTGCGTAGAGCAGTTTGGAAGGGCGGAAGAATTCTTCAATTGTGTTATCTGACAACTGGGGACGCACGGTAAAGTCTGTTTAAATTCTAACACATACGAGTTTCGAAAGTTTTCTCTTTTCCTGCCAGCCAGCTCATCTGAGCCCTCGTTCATCAACTCGATAAGACTTTCCAGCGTTGATTCTGTTAGATATCTATGGCCTATTATTGATAAAAATCTGAAATGGTCTTTTCGCATTTTCACCCGCTCACTCAAAGGGCTTCGGAAAAACAGAGTGAAACATTGCGCCATCTGCCGTTTCATACACAGATGTGTTTTCCAGTCGTTCCTTACCTCTCTCTTATCACTTTCACATATTTCTTAGGAAAGAATTTAAAATTTTCCACTGAGGCTCCATGTCTTTGATACCAATAATCGAATTGTCCAGTGAACTGTGTGGACAACACCTATCCACATTTGAAAAGTTTGCTCACAGTATACATTCAGATCCCTGCGTGAAATTCGCCCCATATGCCGTTCTTATATTTCCATATGGTCTACTCTCTTTCCATACCTTCCAGAATCAATATTCATAGGAACCCTACTAACCCCTATTCAGCACACATGCTGACGAATTCGGACCGTGTTTCAGCCGACTTCCTGAGCTATCTGTCCTTGGTGTTTAAATTCACTTGATCAGTTTTTCTTCTCGTTTTCTTTTTCCTTTCCTTCTACACTTTGATGAATGTAACTTTTTCTTTACTATCGCTTTTGGCTGAAATGCGACATTTATACTCCCAGAACCTTTTCAAAATATGGTGCAATCTCTGGGATCAGTATTATTTTGGCAGAGCTCACCACTGCGTATGACTGAGGACTTTGTGTTTGGAGCAACCAATCATTTCTTTCAGTGAATGTGTAGGGTTTAAACTTTGCTCATCAAGGTCTGAATCCTGCGGATTTTCTAAGACACCAGAGGAAGTGTATATGTTTTCCGTGACGGTTGCAATTGGAACTGATTGAGACTTACCTAACAGCAGAGTGCAACGGAAGGACACTAAAGCAGTTACCTAAACAGTTGGCGAATTTCAGTGCGAATCCACTTCCGCGTTTTCAAGGTGTCTTTCAAAACATTTGAATTTTTCAACATGGCCAAGAATTAAATGTAATTCAATTAACCTATCGTTGTCTTCAAGTTTCCAAAGATCGGTATGGCGGATGAACGGGGTGAAAAGGTTTTCGGGCTCTTTTACGGGACGAAAACAGATTTAGCATCGCATAAGCTAGGTTGGTGCTTTCTGCTCTGGCAAGGATTAGGCTTTTGTGACTGATTCTTTACTGAACATAATTTAAATCATCAATCTGTCTAGTAACGATGAAGTTGATACCAAGTGATGTACAGTATATTCGGCTGTGAAGAGCAGATTGGAAAACATCTGTGGAATTCTTTCTTTGCGGATATTTGGCGAACCAAGACTAACAATGAGATAGCACGACCTGCCGATATAAGTCGGATTTTGACGCCGAAGTTTGCTAGGGTATGCTGCATATCGTGCATTTTATACAGTCAGTTTGTTATATTTTACTTAACAAAACCTACCTTTGCGTGAGCATGTTCCACGGGGATAACATACGGTCCTAAATTTGTAATTTTTATTATGACAGATTTTCATATCAGTCCAATTCATACGTGAAGGTCATCTGGTGTGTTATTGAAATGCAACTGTCAGAGAAACCAAGTAGCAAATTTACCATTAACCGCTGCTTTGATCTCTCAAAACTGATAGTGAACAACATATCTGACTGATATAAAAGTACATCTAGATATGAGTTTAAACCAGAGAGTGAAACAGCGTTGTTGCCAGGAAGACAATGATTTGGAGCTGTTAATTCTTATCGATCCTGCTCAGCAATGGCATGTGGCGTAATGTGCCGCACTGGAAAGGGTCTTCTGGATTCAATCATTTAGATTTTCAATGAACTAGAAGCTTTTCTAAACCATTTGTGATTGAATGTCCCTGAAATTTGCTTGTGGATTATCGATTATGGGTAACTGGGGCACAAACGACGCACAATTCGGGTATCTAACTCAAATTCCTTCTCTTCAAATAAATTCTTGAGTGCGTCGATAATAATTGCGAAATGCTGATTCAGAGGTAAGATTGCAACCACAACCAGTCGAGTCTTTGGAGTGGCTTTACAGTACGATTAAACCCATTGATGATAATTTCATGGTACTGCACGCCTGAAATGATTCCGAGAGGATTGTGCCCAAAATCACGTGACAAAGTGGTCAATAGGGATGGTTGCACAAGGCATTGCATTGTTCCTTACAGTGCTCAGATAATCAGACTACAACCAGTTGTGAAATAATGGCGACTGTCAGTGATTTTTCGTGACCCACAAATTTTGATGCTAGTATGTGGTACAAAATGAAGAAAGAAGCGTACTCAAGGAGGGCTTCCGTGAAACGAGGAAGAAAGGAACTCTGGCACCATAAGTTGAATATGCCACACGTAAGCTAGATACTCCATTGCTGATAGGCGGGACGCCCGAGTTGTGTCAACTTAGCACCCCAGCGCCGAAAGGGTTCATTTCGGTAGTAGCAAAGCATTCCACATCATCACAGTATTATGTTTCGCATACGGATAGATGAACAAAATTTTTCCGGAAGCATACGACCGGTTTCTCGGCTATTGCCGCTCTTCAGATATGCGTACCAGGTACTCTCTTATCCAACCATCCCTATGCTAGTGCACTCCTTTGTTTTCCTACTAGAAGCCGATTTGAATTGTCATATCATATATACAATCTCGGGAAGATAAAAACAGTTGTTATTAGCTCTTGGAAGTTAAACTGTTCATCAACTGCGATCGGATATCTGCCACGCTATCCAAACTACATCCGCATGAAGTATCCTGGATCCCACATTCATAGATCGTGATGAGCAAGGGACATTTCTTATTCCTCATTGACTGAATATAACCGAAGTAAGGTATGAAGTATGAGTTGCGCGACGAAGTTGCTTTAGACTACGCTTAATGTGCGACCTCGGATATCTCCCATAGGATCCTGGAGTCGAAGTCGACAAAGTTCCCTGAACTGACGGAATGAAGGAAATTTGAGCTAAAGCCTAGATGCGCAAATGAACCACCGATAAGCAAGCATAAATCGGTTACGGAAACTGATAAATGTATCGGACCGATCGAGATTCTCAAAACTTGGTATCCGGGAACGTAAACGTAACAAAACCAATTTTACGAAATCGAAATCAGGCGTCAAATCAGATGACAGAGAAAATGATGTGCAGAAATAAACAATTTTATCCGGAAGAATAACGATATTATAACAACAAATTACTTCTGGTTACAAACGGTGCAAGTCGACCGTTTTTTGAACATTTGATTCAGTAGTTTTTTTCATATAAACAATAAAACGGAGGAGACAGCATTATTCCTTATGTTATTAGATTACTGCCCCAAAGAATGAATGATATCCTGTACCCATAGTTACTATAAAAGGGTTGGTACCGAGAATAATTCAACGGATGAGCGCTGTTAGGGTATTCGAAAGTAGCTGAACCAGTTATTACTAATGAGAAGTCTGAGAATGGCCGCAATATTCTATGTAGGACAGCATTTGATTTCTCTAGGGCATTTCATCGAAGAACAGTGTTTTGTTCAATTTCAGGGATTCAACAAGTGATGTGTTGTACAAATAACATCGCCTAAATAAGGTTGTGTGAGTGCTGGCAAAAGGGATTTTGGAGAATGGCTGTGCCTGGCCCCATTCGTTAGAACTAGTGAATGAATCACTCGGCTAATCTACTAGAGTTGTTGCCTAGGCGATTGTAACTGGAAATTACCATCTAGACTACACTTGGACATGATATAAAGATCTGCAGTTCAATAGCATGATAGACTCTTCTCTCTTCGTTTTTAACCTGCTTTCCCGAAGAAAAGAAGCCTTCTTTCAACAGCGTTGTGGAGTTCAGGGTCTGTTATGTCATTCCCTAAAAGTGATGGAAACTGAAGGTTGAGTATTGTCATCAACAGTTTTTTTGAACTATTTGTTAAACTGGGAGATTGTCTCCACCGAAGATACACGGGAGTAGCACTTTCTTATCTGAACTACCAGGTTTTACTTCAGCATTAGTTTTGGAATTCCAGTGTTTCCTCTCCACGAAGACTAACTTCAGTGAGAAACTAAGTCAGCAATATATGAAAATTTCGGAACCAGTCATTAAAGTCTTCAACATGTTGCTGCTTTTACGTGAATTAGTCAACTAAAACTCCACAATAGTTATTTTTAAGATCGCGTATAATTCTCCTAGAACAGTCCTTTAAACTGCCTGTGTTTCGTCTGAAATTTTGCATTACTGGCATCCACATACAAATGAGTCATACGGAAATTTTAGGATAAAAACAAGATGACCTTGCAATATTACAGGGAATTGTACGGAGTTCGGAAGACCCATGGGAAAGTCTTAGGATGTAACGGAATGCCAAAACTATGCGAAAACCTATTTTGAATCCCAAAGAAAACCTCAGAACAGACGGCAGAGGAAATTTTATCTGCAAGGTCAAATATTGGAGCTGAGACAAACGCAATATTGGTCATACTGGAGAAAAGCTTGCTGCATAAATACGTGAATGCAAACTTGTCACAATAAAACACGATCCTTTTCACCTATTGGTGGATCAGGAAAGATATGGGTTTACTATGGACACGCTTTAAATTGTGGATCACGCAGAAACAAAACATTCAAGAGAGTCTGTGAGAGCTTGCGCTGGTCAGCAAATTCTATCTATAAGCACATTGAGATGTACCAAATATGCAGTCTACTAAGCGCGACGTTCAAATGGAAAGGTTATTGTCTATTTTTTTGAACTATGAAGCTTTTTCAAGGTAATGATGTCGAGCGCCATTCTCATTTAAGGAGCATCTCAAAATCAGTGTCAAAATTAATGATACTGAGAAGAATAGCAGTGCTGCTAATGTTTACGTCGTTAGAGTTAATAGCTTTGTTTGTTCAAGATAGTAGCCATGATGAGTTTCCAGGTTGACCTTGTAATGAGCAGGTTTTGTGCTGCCATATTGGATTTGTTGTAGAACTTCTGATGTTGGCTGATGCGCTTAATGAGCTTTGACTCAAACTGGTTTTCTTATTCCTGTACTTTCGAGGTCGGCGCGCAACTCGTTCGAAGGTCGCTGTTCCGGTGCATGCCGAAACCTGCTCCGGAAGTCGTGGTCAAATCTAGTGAAGGAGTCTTATAAATACAACTGAGCGGAGAAGTCATCGCCTACTACCTTGGCTGGTGTTGAGAGGCCTGCGATCTAAATTTCAAGCCGAGCGTTTACAAGACTTTGGAAACTGTCAACCTGTGCCACAAAGCACACGGGTATTCAAAATCTTTGACAATCCACCCTCAAATTACTTTTTGTTGCATAATGTACTACCGAGCTTACCTGCTATTATTTCTATAATAGTTGGAAATTTGGTTAAGTAAGGTTATTATGAAGTTATTCAACTTTTTAATTATCATGGGTCATTTCCGGGGTCAATCTTGATTCACTATTAGTGTGAAATTCTTATGTCAACGATCAGTAGAATACTGTTTATTACCGGACATTGTCATCTGTATAAACCACAAGCTTACACTGATAAAAATTGCCCCTCAAACTTTGCATCTTCAACTCGTGGAATATCTACAGGATTCTGAACCAGTAAACAAATAAAATGATATCAGTTTTTAGTCCTTTTCAGACGTTCATAAATCCATCCATTATTGCATATACCAGTGGGTCGAAGAAAGCAGTACACGATGCTACAAACCGTTACAGTCGAGAATTGGTCTTTCTTGATCAATCACACATGATGTTAACTTTTAATTCGCAAAGGCCACTCGAACCATATGGGTTTGTTTCAAGTGCCAGTGTTTCGGGGCTGTATTGACGCATTTTGTTGACCGGAAGGTGGGTCTGATTAGCGGAATGTTGTAAAACCCATCTGAAGCTTCTTCAGGCATGTTCAATTTGTCAAGGTAAGAATTTTGCCCCGTACGATAGCACACTCTCTGGAAAGAATTCGTCATTTATCAATTCCAGACTAGCCAGATTTCGAAGGTTGAATGAAAGTCTCTGAAAGAACCGAAGTTGCACGGGCAACCAGCACACACTTGAGAACGCGTCGGTTTGTTCAAAGTTGCAAAAACCTCACGAGAAATTGGTTGCTTGCTTTTGTTTTCAAACTGCAAATTCGACTAATCCTCCTCGATTGCGTTAATCCAGGCAAATCTAACCTTGTCAGTTCTGTCAACTGGATTATCAAAAAAGCAACCGAAAATCGAGTATGCGAATAAGAAATCTATGTAATTAAAATGTCCAACGTGAACATTTTGACGAAATTTTTACCGTTATTTAGTAGTGTTTACCTTCCGTTTTTGTCTGCTTCCATGGAGTCTGGACGAGAATAAATAGGAAACTGATTACATGTATTGTTACCTGTACATGAATTTCAACAGTACGATATACGAAAGTATGTTCATTGTGATTCCACACTGACTCGTCATGATCGTTTTAAAAAGTCACATATTACTAGGTACTACTTCTGCACATATACTTGAATACATGTTGCAATTCTAAATCGAAACCACTGGGCTTCGACTGCTGCGGTCATTCTATGGATGGACTGCCACTGGACTTGCTTTCATCCGTCTGAAAGTCCGACATGACAGGGATGTCGTTGGGCAATTCAATTCTTCAACGTCTTTTGTATGTCGGTATCTGTCCGAAGAATCGCGGGTCACACAGATGTGTGCTGACTTGGAAACTGAAGCATGACTTTATGCTGATTGATGTTCATTCCAAACGTCACAAAAATGTCAGGCAATGGCCATGTAAGGGGAACCATGTTGATATGATGTGATGAGTTTAAATTACTGCACATTAAAATTGTTTTAGTAATTCTATGACCAGTTGTACCTAGAACTTCAGAGAATACAGTTCCATTTGTATTGGTCGTTAGCATCCACTTTTTCTGCTTAAAATTTTGGGTCGGGGTTTGCTCGCGTTAGTGCTATCACTTCTCGGTCCAATGTTATCCGAGAATGTCACGAGTGGCGTCACGGTGAACACTATCAGTGGATCGATGCACATGGGATACCCTTAATATTCATGGAAGTCCGTGTGGGATCGAAGATTACGTGGAAAGTCTTTAAATCCAATGTTTTACGAGCACGAGGCTGGATGTGCAAACTAAATACGCTCACTTTTTATCTTTTACGAGAAAAGATGCTTGTTCCTTGATGACAAAAATTGGCTTTCCCCGTGCGCCCATTTAAATGAGAGGTTACCCTACCCTTGAGCCTAGGGATATCCTCTATCAGATTCATGCATCCAGTTTTCCCCCTAAGCGCGAACTTCGAGAAGCATTCTTACAAATACATCTGGATGATAAATCACATGAGTCAACCACATAAACACTGTTGTAACGGAACATTTTACTCTTTGGCCCTAATGTAGCCCCTGCAGTTTTTAGAACTCAGTGAATACTCTAATCTCTGTATTAAGTGGTGTTTCTGCCTGTCATGATTACATCGTTGCACAGGGGCCCACCAAAGAATTACATGATAGGCTGGCTCAAATTTTCAGCGAGTTTGTTATCATAGTGTTGCTACTAACACCAATAAGTTTGTGTTTTCATCAAAAACTTTCATTGCTTAGGGTAGTTGATAGACAAACATGGTTCTCGATCCGATCCTACTAGTTTCTCGGCTTTTTCTCATACATGATAAACCAAGCAACTGGATGAATTTCTTTCTTTGCTGGGTTCCACTCAGTATTACTCACTATTCATTCCGCGTTGTTCCTACCACCATGCAATCTCCTTTGGATTTTTAGTCACAAAATTCAGTCACTTGGTCTTTTGTACATGAAAATGTACTCCGTCTACCAAGGCTTTTTACAAGCGTTTTCGCCAAAGCTAAAGAGAATGATCATCACGGATGCATCGTTCGCGGGAATTGGATCGGCGTTAGAATAAATGGCCATCCATTATTTTGCATTTCACAGGGACATTCTTACTTCCAAAGTGGAGCTCCAGATGAATTCTGGGCGGTTACACAATTATAAAATTGTTTATTTGGTCCCCACTCCACTATTATGACAGATCATGAGGCGTTAAATTTCATCTACAATTTCCGCGCCTCTGGCAAAATCCTTTGCATCGATGGATCAGCAATGGAATGTTTTGCTCAGTGCATAATTATACGACATTCAACGCCCAAAAGCTGAATAAGTTCTCCAAGCTCAGTCTCGGGAGACTGTTCACATATGCGGCCCCTGCCTGTCAATCAGTTGAAATCAACCGGCAAAACATGGAGATAATATTGTGCCATCCTGTCTTCATAACGGTTTGAATTCAGATGTCAAACGATGTCTTTCTAAGTTTTGAAAACACAAGGATGGTACTGCCGAAACCTTTAAAGTGGTGGTATCTTTCAA
>LUCM01011451.1:0-58822 GCA_008360955.1 Fasciolopsis buskii
GTTCTTCGAATGTCGGAAGTCCAACCTGTGATTTGCAACAGGCTCATTATACTGCATTTTATTTGGTCTGAAGATTCACAACAGATCGTGTGCAGTTAGCCCACAAGGCTAAATAATAACCAAAGCATGCTAAAGACAGTCATTATTGGCTGGGTACTGACAAAAAACCAACCGATGGGCAAACCAAGACTACCGAGAGATAGAGGACTTCACTGAGCCAATTGAGCATCGAAATTAACAGTCTTTTCCGCAGCAACGATAATGCAAACAACAGTTTTCGGAATAAGCAATGGATTTCAATATTTATTGTGATTTCTTGCGTACCATTACCAGGACGAGAATCGATTTCAGTTATTCGTTTTTCATAGAATGCATTTTAGGTCGATAAACCGATTTGACATTACCTTGGTTAGTGATCTTACTAGAAGTGGAGTCGGGACATGCATCCTCTTTTCCTTGATGTGGGTCTATGGGAACACAATAGAGAGTATAGTCGACGGATATGTGACATGGATTTGTCTGTTCAAAACGATGTTTCGGCTACTTCTGTGAATTTAGGACCATAGTTGACCTAGGTGTCTTAGGCCATTTCCTTGTGTAGTTAAATGTGCAAACTGGTCTTTCCGATTAGGCGAGGAGGGGTCCTTGCAACATTGAGCTGGTAGTTGGTTTAAGGTGCAAAGCTCATCTGTGCTCATCTACTGTTCTTCAGCTCTCAGTACAAAAAAATTATAGTTCGGGAACAAATATCAATCCCACTTATTCACGGTAACGAAGCCGTCCATAACCAATCAATTTTTAACTCAGTTTAAAAATCAACTACTGAATATTCATTTGACGCTACAAAAACCCGAACGTTAGTCCCACAGTCCAAACAAATTGGTCAGAGATCAAGAGAATCGGTGGAACAAAAGTCAGTCCGGAAAGCGGAACAGGCAAATCAACCGACCTGCTGCTAAACTACCTCAAAACCATAAGTCAGCGTGACGACGCTATTCAAGTGGATTAAGCATCTGTCAAGCAAAATATTCAAAGGTTTCAATTTCGTATTAGACGGTTACTTTGGTGGGTGTTTGATGGCTGTATATGCAGTGATTTCATGTAGTTATATGCCACCTTAAGTTGCGGGGTCATGTATGCCGGTTTGCTCATCCGTGAGGTTATGTGAGCCTAGGGACATGGACTATTCCCCTTCCACTGCATTCAGGTGTTGAGTATTCAGGATAGAACTAATCCATCTGTGAATAGTATCCGACCCCGTCGGAAATCGAACCCACGCACAGAGGTACCGCATGTGCTCAACCGCCTGAGCCATGTGGCCAAGCAGAGCGGTATGCACATTTCACTTAATGATCAGTAGTTAACTTCCCAAATTGGCTGGGCACATCATCTACGAGAATGCAGTTTTGACACTAGTCTAACAGGGCAGGATTTATTAATCAGTCAACCAGCATTAATAACAAACTGGTCTATGGGAATAAATAATGTCACCTGTAGTTCACACAATCCATTCTATATCAGTACTCTGTTCTGAACAGCATATATCGTGTGTTAGCTGTATATGTTGGCATGAGTCAGTCACCCTCTCGTGTGCTAGATTTTGAGTATAAATAGGAAGTTAGTCACAGGCAGAAACTATGGGCAGTGAAAATAAAGAAGCCACGTGTACAAACCAATTTATTCGAAATGTCTATTACAACGACAATACAGTGAGGATACTTGCATATACCTGATATCACGAGATTTCGACATGACTTTGTCTGGTTGTCTGTAGATGAACATTTGAATACGATTAGCGTAGCATTAGGTTGTAGGGGATTGATGAAGCGAGATAATTGCTAATTTGGGAGAGAAAATTAAATACAACGAGTTTCATCACCATGTTGCAGACTGACAATCACTTCAATAATAGATGAACCAAAGAACCGGCATTGAGCATTCGATAAGTTTTCCTAAGAAAAAAGAAAACGCTGAAGTACAGGCTGGCAACAGTAACTCCGTTGAAGTGAACCTACCTGGGAATTTCAAAACGAACACATGTCTACATTCATCAACAATTTGGAACCGAAAACCAGCTCTTGAAGCAAGTTCCTGACCCATTTCATTTTGTTTGTTTTCCGAGGACCGTAATCGGCTCTTCGGTTCACGACTCAATAATTTATTTGCATTAATTCCATACTCCTGATTTTCCAAATGATAGACTATCTCCTCGTCCGTACACGGTTAGTGGTTGTAATCAGCTGATCACTCGGTTGTTAGATAAGTTAGAAATATGCTTGCTTATGTCAAAGGTTTCCAATGTTGGCACTGTATAAAATGGTCGTTCAACTGTCAAAGTTTAGTGCATACAACCTTTTGCCGAATGTCGTAATCTTTCATAGAGACCATTAAAACTAATCAGCGGAGTATTTCCTTTGCTTCCATTGCGCCTTACTGGATATCATTAATTTGCGATCAATATTCTCCTCCGATATGTTCGAAATAATAGTGATGAAATTTTGCCAGGTTTGGTTTTTGTCAGTTGACTGTCGTCTAACTTCAATTAGCTTGCAAAATTGGTATGTAACTCCTGTGGAAAAAACAACTATCCGTGTGCCGCCAAGCCTTTGCCGATCTGCCACTGTCAAAATCTGCCAAGCTGTCAGAACAAACCAAATTATTGTGCTTTGTATGATGACCAGAATGATATTATAGTAAAACCTAGCCGATTCGTAAAGCGTTAGTGTCAGTTTTTAAACATTTCTAAGATTAAAGCACAGCTCTGTGATATCATTTGAACTGACGCCTTTCAATCACCAGCGTCACCGGCGACGCCCCCAAAATATTGTTTTGGATTGTATCATTTGGGGGCAAATCGATTCTCTTTATGATCTTTTCTTGATACGTTTCGGACTTGGAATATTTCATTAACATAAAGAAACTAGAAGTTCTTTATACACATATCCCAAGTATTTGGTCCGCGCTGGATTTTGTGGCCGCTAATCAGAAATTCGTATACATAAAACACCCAAGCAATCCTAAATTTCATTATGACACCTAACACTGAATCGTCAGTTCAATTCGTTTGTCTGGACAGTTTTAGTCACTGAAGCTTATGGTTTCCTTTATGACAGTAAATCTGCCTTGTTTCCAGATTGCATGTAGCCAATTTGACATTACCTTTGTTAGCAGCCACTTTTGCATTGGATGACTTGCATGGGTTCTCTTTTACCCGGTGTTTTTCTGAGTGAAATCGTGATGAAAAACAAAGATATATATTAAACTGATCATGACATATGGTGGTATTTGTTGTAAATTAATTTTGCATGAGGGACTGAATATCATGTGATGGCAAGAAAGCCCATGATTTAGACGACAAATATTGTGACATTTTGCTGTGATAATTTAAAACTCACAAAAAATAACTATGTGAATAAATTTCAGAAGTCGGTATAAAAATTAGTAACCATTAGTTCACAGACGTGTAAAACTCCTTTTAAAGTGATAAACACCTATTGAATCCTAAATTATGACGTTCACCTTGGAGGCTAAAATTGGTTTTGAATCTTGCAAAGACTGCCTGAAGTTCTGGATTAATCTTCAGCCCTTGAAAATCCCATACTCTACCACTATCATGTCCTTAGATTTCTTTGTGCTTGTTCTTCGTGAAAATACGTTGGTGTCATAGAAAATAAATAAAAGTACCTGAATTCATGACGGGTTGACAGGACGTTGTCGGAACTTCTGCGTTTACTTGATTCGATAGATTACCTTGGTTGTAATTTAAAATAGGGTGCGAATAGAAAGAGAAACGTGGGAGGAAGTCCACACTTGAATAATAGGTTACTTGTTAATAATATCAAATGGCTTAGATGCGACGAGTAACTGCCATGTTATGCGCAGTAATTTGTACATAAACGGTAACAACATCGACTAATGCAAAGGTCTCCGAGGCTATCAGTCACCAGAAACGAAAAATGTCTCCCTGAAATGGTAGAGACGTGTGCTTTATTTACGTTGAACTTTGCAGTTAGGATACAATCCTGTTCTGCCAAGCCAGTCAATATTATGCAAGTTCATTTTAGTAGAAGGATAATGCAGTTTTTGTTCGCTCCTCTGTCATTTTCTTTTAGTAGCAGGTTCGTGAAAGAACCAACGGAACATGACAAACATTTTCTAATGAGATTCATCAAAATGCTGACAGAATACAAATTTTAAATTGCGGATTGCAAAGAACTGGAAAACATGTCACACGAAGCACATGAAACCTCAGTCGATATGTTCGTTTCAGTGAAAAATAATTTGAAATGACAACATGGTTCGTCATCATGCATGTGCGATCTGGTATTTATTTAGAAACGTAAACGAAGCGGCGTTTGATGAAAAATAGATGTCTACTTGTGCTGATTAGAAAAAAGAACAAGTATCGTTGCCATAAGTAAATCACGGGGCAGGTCACAAAGTGGATTCCTGTAGGGCAGTCGAGGTGTACACAACCGAAAGATTATTAGTCAGTTTCTTTCTGTTACCTTCGTTGCCTTAGTATCCTGTGTAGTCTGTATTGGAGATCGCAAATAACAAAAAGTGGGACAGACCTAGTTGCCTAATGGAGCACTTGCTTCAGTTGAATATCAAAAGAATCTATTTTCAGGTGCTCAGTCACTCCATCACAGTTACTCTTGAGGCACAACATATACTCTACAAATGTTCAAAATCCATTCAGTATATTCCACCGGAATAATGTTTGGTTCTGGACCAATCCATTCTTCAATTTAGTTGCGCATTTTGACAGTCTCAAGGCATGTTTTTATTTCTTCAAAGTGCTCTCCCTACTGATTTTTATGAAAATCTTCGGCTCTTATCAAATTGCGTTCTATATTGCAAGTGAAACGCTATTTGACTATTATCTGACAGAAGCGGGACTATGTACAAAGCGTGAAGTAATCATTTAATGATGAGAAATTCCCTATTACTGCGCTCAATGCATTCGTGGCCCACTGAAGTTTCATAAACTGCCTCGCAAAATCATTTGTAAGTTGGACCTAAAAAGGACGTTTTGGAATAAATAACAATTTCTAAGAAGAATTCTTATCATTCATGCTGATTTTTTCAACGTTTGAATGAGAGATGGAAATTGAAAATAATTAGCAAAACAAATGCGGTGATCATTCAACGTGCTTTTTGATCCTTTGTGTTCAGATTAGTCAATCGTATTAAGTCAAACTGAGCCAAACAACATAAGTTCCGTGAAAACGTTAACCAGTCGCCTGAATGTAGGAAGAAAATTTCTACGTTGGTATGAATTCAATTGTATTCAGTGCAGTTATTTTATAATGATTTCCATTTCTGCTCTACTAGTGTTCGTTGACTGCGTTTCTTATTACATAATTAGATAAAATAATACTCTATCCAGGATGCTTTAATTATCCTTGCAGTCTGCACTTGTGATATTAAAGCCCTCGGCAGTGCGATTCATTTATAACTAGACTGGTTCACATTTTTCGAGGACCACTGATCCCAACAGTTTGCTATTTCTGACAATTTCCACCACTTTTCCGATTGGCCAGGATCTCTTAATCTACAACATTCATTCCTGCATTCAGTGGACACCTCAAGTATTGCCGCTTTTTAACAAAATATAAAAAAGATGAAGTGACTTAAACGGATTAAGCCCATTAGCCTACTTCATGGATTTATATTACGTGCCACGAGATTAGGTCGCTGTAAGGAATAACTTATATCTCGTAAGCCCCAGAGTATTATGTCAGTCGAAAATCGTAGTTCTGAAATTTGGAGGTACATAAAAGTTGGTCAAATCTCAATCGCTTTGTCAAACAATATGCCGTTCATCGGACCATCAAGTACCTGTGAAACTGAGATTCGAATAACCGATGAGACACCTTTCAACTTCCCTGTTAAAATTAGTATTTTGGTGTTTGTATGAAAATGAAATAGGACAGCATTCCCGGAAGCGATTTGTGGATGCTGCGTATTGTTCGGCACACTCATTCAACCTCTTCTTCTATTTTGTCCAAGCTTGTACATTTTATATTTAGGTCGCATTTAAATCATTAAGAGTGCGTGTTGGTCAGACCCCCATTTTGGAATACCAGAACAAAACCTATATGTTAGATATTGTTTTTTTTCTGTTGGTCAACAATGCCTAGTTGCTAGAGAACCTCAGACGTATCACCAGGGAATTCCTCTATCGTCTCGTCATCTTTTCACCTTCTTGTTAATTCAAATGAGATTCCAAGGCACTTCATCTGAATGACCAATCAAATCTAATTTAATATCGATTTCGGATGCAGGCATGATCTATGGCTTGACATTTCACGAAATTACTTGATGGCAATAATAATATGCTAGAAGATTAAAGTGACAACTCATTTTCCTCTTAAATCCTAGTGCGCAAAAGATTGAATTTGCAAATTTGTTTGGCAGTGTTAAGAGTTAAGTGGCGAGTTTCGATAATTTTAATAAAAATACGCAGTACCGGTTTTCCGTTAATTAATTTGCTGCTAAATCGTATTATGGGGAAGAATGAGATCATACAATGCATAGGAATATTTCTTGGTTAGCTGAATATATGCATGCCTACCTTCTAAATGTTTCGCCTCCTCCCCAAGTTCATTGCTACGTGCAACTGCTTTCTGAA
Source organism: Fasciolopsis buskii (assembly GCA_008360955.1). Classification (NCBI taxonomy): domain Eukaryota; kingdom Metazoa; phylum Platyhelminthes; class Trematoda; order Plagiorchiida; family Fasciolidae; genus Fasciolopsis; species Fasciolopsis buskii. The sequence goes on from LUCM01011451.1 coordinate 6,638, forward strand.
CTGATTCAGGAGGATGAAATCAAGGAAAATAAAAAGCAATCGTCAGTTATGAAGAGTTGCTTTTTCCATGGTTTCACTCATGTTGATTCCGATGATCGCGACTGTTTTATGACAACGATAGACGTTAGTATATAATCATAGCAAAACTTTTCGTCCGGTCGCTCAATGAGTACAATACATTCGTCAGATATGGCATCGTATGGTTTGCTATTTGTCCAACGAGTGTGAACCCAGATAAACACAAAATTGTTCTTAGGCGGCAAAAAGTCACCAGGATTTCGCTGATCGGTTGCACTGCTGTTGACTGGGACATGGTCTAAAAGTAGAGCGAATGAAATGAACACATTCTGGTACTTCAAACGACCCTTTGTAGTATGCTTATCCTTTTCATGAAATTACTCAACATTAACACCAATTGATGCGAAATAATGCACCGATTTTTTCATTGTTGTCAGACATAGACGAATCACTGAATTATTTTTCGACTTTCAGATGGCATCTTCTTATGACATATTAAGAAGAAACCTAAAGGAGTTTCTGAACAGCTATAAGGTCGAATTAAAAAACTTGGCATTAAAATGTATATTTATCGAGCAGTAGCACATTTTTTAGCTAATATAATACTCAGTTTCGTATAATTCTGAAATGTGTATGGAGTTCAGATGCTTCAGTCAGGGATATCTGTTTACATTTATCATGACCTAAATCCAAAATCAGAATGGAACTAGAAATATTCTCTTCCAATTCACCACATTATTCCACCGGGTGAGTAGCTGATGGTTGTAGTGTGACTTTCGACAATTGCATTAATAGAAATCAGTGACTTATTTTCATGTCTTCAATGTCTCAGAAGTTTGCTTTTATTTTGAGCTAGACAAATGATCATATCGAAGCATCTAGCATGCCGACTTCATTCCTTTGATGTCGGAAGAAGCTGCGACAGATTTTTTTCTCCACGAGTTTTCGGGCGCTTGAGATATTTTGCAGACAGTTTTGGAGGGTGGCATAGGATGCTTCAGTAATCGCCCAAAGCCATATGCTCTGAACTTTTGTTTGTATCTGTGTTGTGCGCATATATCAGTCTTCATTTTTACAATTTGACGTATTTTGTAAGTGCTTACGAGTTCATACACTTACAGTCTCGATCCAGTATGCTAAGCGCCTGTTCGCCGTGCGCTGAAAAACACAAGAGATGCTAACTATGCGTAAAGCTGTATGAACGTTGGCAATCTTTATCGGTAAACTGTCAAGATGACATCGCAAAAGGTTTCAGGTCCAAGATTCTAAATGAATCACTTATCAGATAATTTGAAAAGGAATTGGTACAATATCATATCTGTGGATCTTCCCGAAAGTGATACAACAGACCTCACTTGAACAACTTCCGTCCAGACAAGCCGTCACCGGGTTTCAGCCGAATTCCTGAGCAACCTATCGTAATGTGCTATGATTATTCCTGGATGATTTTATATATTTTACGAGGCGATGAGTACATTCCTCATCCTATTTCTTATCTACATATTTTTAACCTCACATATTTTGACTTAAATGCGACATTATTTATTATACGCATGCCTATACATAAAAATACAATGCAGTGCAGCATAAGGAGGAAAGTAATCAACTTGTTAGTCCATTTGTTTTAGAAAAAACAAACCTTTCAGATAATAGTAAGCAAACAGGTAAAAATTTTAGTTTCTATTCCATTTTGGCCAATTTATGTACACCCTACCCACGACGCATCACGTGCTTGTTAGGGAGAACAAAGTGAGATTAGTTTACAAGACTTAGGCGCTTTTACTGCTGCGAATCCAACAACAATAAACAGCCGCTGTCGAAGGGATGGCCAATATTGTTCAGCAATATTCTGGCCATCTGGATGTGGCACAGCACCCTCAAACTGAAGTTGCTGATACTTTATGCTTTAAGAAGATTCAGAATTCCTAAAGCAGAACCCACTACCTAAATACTATCTTTACTTGTCACTACAAGACCAGGCGTTTTTGGATAGTCAACTTTCAAAGAGAAATAGGACTTTTGTGAGCCCCCTGGACAGAACGTTTGAATGACGCGCAGTGATCAAATTGACACGAATCAAAACAAAGGCGGATTTAACCTACCACGGTAGTATTTGGAACAAATTAGTTATGTACAACAATCAAACTTCAATAATGTTCCTTTCGGGCTCTGTTATTCCGCTTTCTGACAATAAATCACGTGAACGACAAAGAGCGCCAAACAAGGTCAACCAACGGCAAACTAACTCTCATGGCAATGGGGGAGTCTAGGTTATCAACGCTAAAGTCAAACTGTTGCAATAAAACAAAAATACTAGGTTTATCCCACAGAAAGCAGTTTGCATGGTACAAAAAAGGGAAAATAGAAATGTTTGGTTCGAATTTCCTTTCGGAATTTGTTACAATTTTATTTGAAGCATACTCTTTGCCTAAGTGTACTTTCATCCGAAAAACGTCGAATCGGATGAAAGCCAGCCTACTCAGGAAAACATGTTTCCAAAAGTCTGCTAGAGTAAAACACGGAGCTTCTGTCGAAGACTCTGCTGTTTTCTGTATCGGCTACTTTCTTCGAATGAAGGGAATATCTTCGTAAGCCAAACGACATAATTCTCCCCATCTAGAGTACATTCATCTTCGATTTGTTGGCGAACAGTTGCTCATTCTCTTCATGTAAGGATAAACAAATTGGATGGGAGGAAGAGAGTGGGACAACTTCGTCGGCTACTATCCTCGCAGAGATGTCCTTGCAGTGAGCATTTTTCGGGTCAACGTTCTTTAACAGAATTAACGGGTCCTTAAACTGAGACGCTCAAAATTCCCCACTATTGCACAGAATAATTATATTCCTTGCCTTATTCTGTGACTACATACTGCATTTGTGGTGAGAAGTAGGGCATCTAAATACTATTCACTTCTGTCCGGACAACGGTACATCAGTGTTAGGTAATAAGCTGACAAAGGATTAGAAAAGCAAACTTCCGTCATGAACTTTTAACATGTGTGTGAGTGACTTTCTGATCACTTTTGGGTGTGATTGATTTCCGCCGTGAAAAACATGCTATTGGTAGAGTTTATTGGTTCCACCTGATGGATATTAACCAAAAGGTTGGTGCTTCGTGCGCGGTCCCTTGTATGGCGGTGGTCAAGCGGACTGGATCGCGGCATTTAGAAGTAATGACCCTGGGCTCAAATCCCTCCACCGCCGACCAGATTCCGCACTTAACAGCCCTCTGTTGCCTGCGATGCCCTTCCAGAAAAATGATGTAGATTGCTAATTCAACAATAAAAAATTAAAAGATAAATATATACGCATAGTTTGAAAAGTTGGATCTCGAAATTTGTAATCAACTGGTGTCTTGAAATCTGTCCCATATCCGAATCCAAAAGATTTCAGTTTCTAGCTCACGGCTTTGATATCACGGCAACAAAGTAACGATTAACGCAGCGGGCTCAAATGACCTTGAACTGGATCACTATTCTTCCTGAACGAAACCTTCTCTAGTCATAATCGACCATTAGCATTAACCCCCAGCAAACGCAACATACCCCAGTTAATAAGTAATTATCTTCAGTCTATAAATCCTTGCGCAACCATGGAAACTGCACGATAAAATGTGCTTTTACTGGACCGCAGAGTTTGGTTTCATTTGTGAAGTTATTCTAGGATAAATCCATTCCAGAAACGTTTATGAGATTTTTGTTCACCCACTCAGACGTATTTAGATGGACAGCCAAGATCGCCTCTTTTTAACTGGCCTTATTTAATTCTACAAACGGATGTAATAAAAGAAACTTCTCAATAAATTCATGGGGTCTGTTGATGCTTCCTCACATCCATCAAGTACAAGAAACTTGAAGATATTAAGTGCATCACAGTCGGCGGTTTCTGTTTATGCGTTGGCTTTATTGCCAGATATAAATGATGACTTACAAAATGGTTGATCGTCCATGGTAAATCGTTGGTTATCCAAGGTGAAAAATTGATCATCTGTAAAGAGCCGGATTGAGAATTGTAAATGATCTTCTGTGTAACACCAAAAGTTTTGATGCCAGTGACGCAATAACTGGCAAAATGAATGTGTAAACTTCGACGGATTTCAAAAAGTCTGCGAAGAATTTGCTTCATAATTTCGCAGAAAGATTTACGGTTGAAAATTAGAACTAAATACTAACTACAATAAATGATCATCCAAATGGCTGAAAAGGGTTCATTTTAACCATTCATTCAGAGCAAAGAGAGCAATTCCTATTCATTAACTATCCAAATCAAAGTAAGGCTTCGATTTAGCGTTCTAATATCTGTGTTATTCTCCTATTGAACAGAGTCACTATATTTTAATACCACTAACTGTGCATAGTTGTCATACGCCGTAAATCTTATGCCATCTTCATTTGTGCGATGAATTGTGCTCCTTGTTTATGCTACCCAGCTCACCAGCAGGGGAGCACAAATTAGTGCACCGTTATTCGTTATCTTTGTTTCTCATATCCATCCGAATTGAACTGAAATGCAGATTCGGAATAAACGATGGAAGCGATAGTTTCTGTGGCTCCAAGCTGGTTTTTGACAGCTTTTTGCGCTTCAATAGCACACAATATACTGTCCATCAGTGGCTGGTTTTGGACACCAAGCGGTGACTGGCACACCTATCTCAACGAATACGAAACGTGTATACTAATTCTATATGATGGTCAGTATCTTTTTTGTTTCCAGTCTTTTCTTGCTGTCATTGTTCATATGGGTAACCAGAGTCGTTTTCGGAAATAGGCTATGCTTGTAAATTTTTGTACTTTTGGCATACTAGCCCCTTCCCTAGGTGATGTTCAGAGTATCACATGTCGATGTCAGAAAACGAGGTATCTTGTTTTAAAAAAACGCACGACGAAATATTGGACATTTGAGAGAGTTATTCGCCGAGCAAGTTTAGGAGGAAAATACGTGAACTGTTCACCCGATTTGGCCAAGTTCCAGAAGAAACCGACAAAATAACACTGCTCATAATTATCCCACTTGCAATGGATCTATTTCTTGGTGTTTAGAGTACAGTACGGGTGCATTTCAACACATAGTTCTGAGTAGGCTTTTGAAATCAATAAAAAACACCATTATTGTTGTCGAAACTGTGAGAAACTCTTGATTTGTAGAGCTTTTTTTTGTATTTTCTAATTGCTATCCCGAGTATAGAGTGTAACTCTAATATGATCATCTAATAATATAAGTTTATCTAAGCTTTGCGTTGACGACACGGCAAATATCAAACAGAGCACAATAATACATCGTCCCGTAAAAATGAAGGGCCGTGGTCTAAACAATAGATGTAAAGGCCGATATGCACCTTTTCTGAGCTCATATGTAGACGAATCTAGATTCTGGTGCTTCCGGCTGTAAGGAGGACTTAATGTCCGTGTTTTTTGCGGAAATGGTGGAGTCTGAAAGGCAGTCGGATGCACAAAATTCTGGAATTCTTACCACAGTGTTCGCCACATTTTGGTCAACCACAAAAGAACCTGGGATGTGAAAATAGATTAGCCCTCACCGATCCTATAATTAAGAGTGATCACCTTTGAGATCTACGACGCCCTAAAATTGCCCCGCAGTTTGCATGTTCATAATTTGCTCCTTAAGAATGTGTTTGTTCTGCCAGTTTTGATCACGTATATCCCAAATATAAGTCATTTTCTTGTTTGTATACCTTAGCCTATTGTGTACATGCATTATGAACTCCGGAGATCTCGGCGCGATTAGTTTTGAATTGCGAGCGTTGCTCATATATACGTTTATTGATGCACGTTATGCAAATAATCAAAACCCCTATCAATAATTCCGTTGCCTCCAATGTTTATATTACATTTGGGAGAATTTTGAATGAACTCATGCAATCGGCTGCCTCCGAAAGTTTAATCTCCCGATGCTATTCATGCCATCATCACTCCTCACTATCGGCCAGCCACAAAACTCTCTGGATACCTCCAATGGTGGGCCTATAGATTCACAATTACAAGTTGACCCGCAGATCCAACTAGATTTTATTATGTTATTGGCGGTTGTCCTTCATATTTCAAGTTCTCATCATTTATAAATTTATAAAAATACAGGCGCTTGCCTGAACGCATTGTGCCTGTTCAGCATAATGTTTCCTGCTGTCTAGTTGTTTTGGTTATTAACCTATTCACATATTAGATTTTTCGAATTACAATTGAATCTGTCATACTCAAAACACTCATTCTTCAGACAATAGCCGTATGCTATTGTGCCTAGCGAACGAACTCGGTGACTGAGCCTCATCGGATCAGCATCAGCGCTTTGGGACATTCCGTGCATCTTTTCTGTTGAAGGGGTTGACTGCATGGCACACACTGTGAAAATGTACTTTGAAAATGCCCAGTAAAAGCGCTGGTTCTTCTAAATTCTTTTCACAGTTCATTCCGCTAGCTTATATATTCAGCCATGGAAACCTTCTCCGAACGTTGAACGAAATTCAGTTGCCACTTATGCATCCTAACTCATGAAATTCCACGACTATTCAAAGTGGTCTGCTGACAAAACATACTATTTGCAACTGCACAAGTGTAGAATAACAATCCAACACAAATGGCAGACTTCATAAAAACCAAAGGTGTTTCAAACTAAGCTTACAAAAGCTAGGAGCACGTTATAGGTGGACCTATATATCTAGGAAGAACAATCCGAATTTCAGTAAGTTGACGGTCACCCCATCTCATTGCATTTTCCTCCCACATCTATGCAGTTTCAGTCAAAGCGATAGTTAGGTCATCATTAAAATGAGAATTCTTTCCAGTTGCGGTAACTTTGCATAGGTTTTTCTAATTGATAATCTGAGCAAAAAAACAGCATGGTAACGGTGATGAATGCAGAGGGAACAAATGATCCGACAAAACAATCGCTGACCGTTTTTTGACCGGGAAAGACCAATATGACCTATTTGGTAAGGAATAATAAACCATCATTTTTGTTTGTTCGGCCTGATTTTTTCACTTAAGTCAGTGGGAATTGGAGACATTGAGTGTGAGGCAGAGTCAAACGAGTAGAGTACACGATTTCTTTTCCACTTTTCTTCCATAAAGCAATTATTCATTAGCCAGAATCCTAGTGCTGTTCTGAAGAAGCCATTACCAGCAGAGGACCAATAGTTGATGATAACTGGCTGTTTGAAACATTGCAAAGTAGTTACGGTAAACTATAATATCCCTTTATAATGTTTATTCGATTAAATAAATATTAATCTTTTCATTGCAAACAAAAAGATGCGGACTTTCTACAACTTTGCCAACACTGCGTCAGTGAATGAAGTATGCTACCATTTAAAGTTGAATAGTGCGGCAAAAGTAATGCAAAATGATGCAGGTTGTGCAACCTGACATCAATTATCAAAAAGAACTGTTCGGCTGAACGAAATGCCCTACCAACATTTCAGCTTGTATGCGCATATTCTGCAGTTTTAATTACAATTTTGCTTTTCTGGTTTTGAAAGGTTCGCTCCAGCCTTCGAAGCCGTCGGTCACCGTTGGCTGCCACTGAGGTCAAAACTTGAACAACTTTGACCCAGTACTTTTAATTGTCAATAAGGTTTGCAAGCATTAACTCACATGTGCCATGCCAAAGGCTCGAGTTCGAACAGTTGCGGGATTCGCTTGACTAAAGAGCTCTAATGTGGGCAAAATTTGAGTCTGGTGCTTCTCGATTGCTATGATGGTCAAGCCAATGTATATTAATTTCTCCGCTTTATCCACAGGTAATTGTCAGATGTATACAGGTACATCATGTTCCTGTTATCCTGTTGCATCCAAAAGACTTCGCACGGCAATTACGTTTGCAGGCGCAAAGATTCATTAAGGTAAAAATTACAAAATCAAATATTCACAAAGCAGATGTCAATGATGATGTGATCTTTTACGGAAGAAAACAAACTTGAGTCAGATCAACAATTTTTACACTCCGATAGTATGAAAACTAACAACGCACTTGTACCTTCGTCTTGCCCCCTACGGTCGTCTTCATCTGACCCTGTCACATTCCACAGGATTTTTCTAATTATTTCTTCCCCATCTAAGATTTACAAAGAGGAAGCCACGAAGGAGCAACGATTAATAGGGGTAGATTATATAATGATTTAAAATCTTACTACATTAGTCATCAATTACAACTTTAATAACGGTAGTGAAATGTACTCTCGTGATTTCCACAAAATTAAACAGGGCAATCAGAAACAAATTCTACCTCGCTGAGCTTCCAAACTGTTCTTGCAATATTCTGATATTACTAGTCATTGAAATTTGGGCCTGACTGCACTTGGTGTGAACTAAGACTTACGACATATGTTCATCCACAAATGTAACTGGCTTCTACCGACCGAAAAATTCCAAAGATGAATTCTGTATTCCCAACTCTTGAGACTATTCATATCTACCTGCACCTTTGTTAAACGTAGTCATATTTGTGTCAGCATAGACGAACTAACAGTGAAATTTCATTACGCTGGAAATTAGGTCCCGATTGGGAATACATTCATCTCCATTAAGCCAGTGCCATTTGATGGCCAGTCGGCGGTTGAATTGAATCGAGATGTTGTCAGATGGTATCTTGTGTATTCGATGGGTTTAAATTTTGATACTCTGCTTATGGGTGATTTCGCAACCGTCTCCTGAAGTTGCCTGATGACTCTCAAACACGTGTTGTTGTGAAAGTATTTCTCGTGGCCTGTAGTTATTCCTACAATTAAACGAACCTTAGGTAAAGAAACTTAATGGTAATTATACAAAGATAAATGTAGGATTAGCTGACGGTACCATGAATCATGGGGACTTTCGCGACACTTGATTTTCTGATATTCTAGAACCATTGTGTTCCTCTGCAATTACAGTTTGATTCTGTCATCAAATGTCAAGCAAAATAAATAGTTGGTCGTAGTTTTACTCTGGAACAGAGTTGTTATGCAAGAACATTTGTGAGTAGGTCAGAAGTGACTTTTAACGTCAGTTTATACGTTGAAATACCTGACGGTTTCGCTAATAAAAATAATATTGCACGAAATATGTTGTCAAACCGCTTGGCCAGAAACAAAGCTAGCAATTCAGAGTATACGTACAATTCAAAACATCAAATAAAATTTCACCGATTTTGACGAAACAATGAACGGGATCTCCCTGGCAAAATTTCCGCTAAAGCCTTTTGTTCAGGTCAAACTGTTTTGATTGACCGAGCTTTCTATCATTTGGGTGGAGACAACCGAATGATCGTAAGAAGCATCTTGCAAATTTATTCTCTCACTTCTAGTGACAAAGAACCGAGAAAAATAACTTGAGCCATCCGAATATCGTCGTCGTATTTAAAAAGGTACCGGTAAATTAATATATACTGTGATTGTTTGTGACTACTGTATACCTGTTAACAAAACCGAAAATAATCTTGTCCCAGTACGAAAAAAGTACTGCATCTTTATTTCGCTTTAGCGATTGTTTACAACTTGCGTTTTATCTACACAGTTTTCACCACCCGGATGTTGTATTTTAGTGTTCAAGGGTCCATGAATAAAGGCGGCATTTGTTCTGTTATATTTGGTTTCTGAATGGGAAACAATTCGTCCTCTTCCTGCAATCATTTCCAATAACAGATTTATGCGTAATCAGATTCCTTGTCAAGCATCAGATGTATTCCTACACCCGCATGCATAAAACCTACTTAAAAAATGTCCAGCGAGATTCACCAGTCGTTAATGAATAATTCACCGCTCCGTTCGAGTAGTCTTGGCTTGTGACAACTCAGTCCAAAAATATCGCCTAACTTCGTTTACTCCAGAACAATGGATACCTTCCAACAGTAGGGTAACTCCTAAGGCGTTTTAAGAAAAAAACAGGCCTGCATCTTAGGGAAAACTTTCGATTGTCGTGGCTACAATCTGGGTACCAACGTCCAAGATGTTATTCATCTCGTCCATATCACTAAGTTTTATAGGCTTTAAAAGGACACCTTGCCGTAATATCATGCATTGTGTTTCAACCAGGTTTTCGTCGAGCCCAGGAGAGTTTCAATTTAGCTGAGTGAACCCAGAGCAAATCACAGCTTGATAATTAGGATAGGCTTCATTGATACAACAAAAATGGGGACTAATCAAGTAAATACAAATTTATCAACTTGATTCTAATCCCAAAGTTAAATCGGGGATAGTGACATTTAATGGCTGTGAGCAAATAAAGTGAAAGTGTATGTTACAGACTGTGACCCATTATACGTGTAAGAAAGAGTACAAAAGCATTTTCTATAAAGATAAGGGAAAATTAAATATGCGAAAGAAATACCTGAACCTGTTTATAAGCAGTGAAAATATGTGGGCCCTGTTTCATTGCATTTTCCTTCGTTGATTATTTTGAGGTTTGGTCACTTATTAAATGAAATCAAGGTGAGAACGTTTTAACCGGAGGTAAATTTCGAAAGAGGTCATTCTGAGCTGTAACAATAGCAAGCAGGAAAACACCGAGGAACAGCTAATTAACTTTCTTCACAAATGAACTTGTAGATTTGTAATTGAAAGTTTCTTCATTTGCCAGCTAGAATCTGCCCGTTGTATCACGGTTTCACCTAGTTTATTGAGGGATTTCTGGCACATGACTGATAATAGCTCGTGATACAACAACCAACGATGTTTTTCCCCGCATGAGAAAACTCATCATTGCAAGTTGTTAGTATTTATTTCAGTTTTCACACTGGCATTCCATCTTGATTCGTTTTTATCTCGGGTTATAAGTGGCGAGGTATAATGCGTAGCACCGTCTCCATTTGGAAGTTTAGTCAGTGACGTTTAATCAACATCATCATGCGTTATGAATAGTCACATACCTTCAGCAGTGTAAGGATATTCCTCACCGTCTTCCGCTAAAGCAGTACGGCAAGCGTCAAAGTAATGCTATGAAGCTGTTTGCGGATTTTGAAATCATATTTGACATTAAACTTTGAAATATTGATTTTGAAATAATTTCTACCTTTCAGAATGGGGCCCGCAAATTATTCTACCCTGACATAAACTAAATAATCAACGTTACTGGACCCCTGACCGAAAATCTTCAAGATTAACCTCACACTGAGTCCCCGATTACCCATGGATGAGACTTCCAATAAGGATTTTCATGGTACAAGCAGATGAGAACGAAATCATTTTCTCATCAGTTACTTACCATCAAACACGTAATCGGCTTCAGCAGATTAATAAACCGGAGCAGAATATGTGGGGAAAATACGAGACGGTCAAGTAATGCATTTTAGTTAGCTGTCTGTGAAAAGGCCTACCAGAGGTTATGAATCATCCTTTTAAACTTAGAAAGGTGAAATAATTTTTTATTTATTCAACTTGTACCTGATCCCATATTGTCGAGGCCAATAATGACAGGACCTTTGCTGATTTGATTTTGAAATATTACATGCGAGGTTTAAATACTTTAGAATTAAACACAATAAACAAACAAGGCGCCACAATAGTGAGGCAAATAAATTTCTAAATGATTTCTAAATTTGCTACTGGAAGCCACCATTTCTCTTTGCAACACACTAATTCAAATTAAATAGGACCGCTTGTCTCTATAACTGTTTAGTTGCATAATAATTGACCACTAATTCTCGTGAAAGGAGGCAATGTTATTACATATAATCACGGCACTTTCATTTACCAGTAGCTTTTCTGATCTATTAAAAAACCCAGCCCATCTTTGGTTGGCTAAAATCAAGTAAGTCATGTGCGAACGACGTTTCAGAACAATTTTGGTGCAAAGGAGCGTAAATTTTAGGAGTATTCCGCAAACGCTTGGTGATGCGACTATTGTTTTGACATATTCTTCACCTGCTCGTGAAGTCAACCGTCACGTAGCAAGATAATTCAATTTGTTGACTCCGTTCAAGTTAGCGCCTTGTTTTATCTAATAAAAAGAGCGAGCTCAAACGGATTTGGATAATTTAATAGAAGTCAGAAAATTATTTTGTGATCTTTAAGGGTCGATTCAGCGGTGAACACAAATTATTAATACCAGTTGGCACACGCACATATATACACGTATATGGATATGCGTATACTCTTATGTACTGAAGAAAACATAAACAATTGGTGGACCTTTGTTTCAATCTTAGGCAATCGTGACCAAGCATGAAAACAAAATGATATTTTCAGACGACTTAAAATTTATCTGCAAAGCAGATTTTGACCGATGCAACTGATCTTCTTGCCATTTATTAGCTAGTACTGCAAATGTTAAAAAATTTCTCAATGTAATCGCATTTACAAATGCGTCAAACGACGTCCCGTTTACTTGTAATCTATGCTGCTAGCGGAACCATTCTTTCAGTTGTTTTCTTCTCTACATCTAATGATACGAAACTGTTTCCGTTTGAAAACGATGGGTTGCTAGTTGTGCTATTTACCTAGATGCTTTAGCAAAATTAGATACAAAAAACAACAACATGAAACTCGACTTCATTTTTCACGCACGTGTTCATTTTGGAATAGGTAACTAGGATAAATTCTGCTCATCTCTGAAAACCGGGTAGCATGCACCTAGGAATTTCCTGTTTGTCGATTTAGAAAAGGTGGAAAATAACTACCTATCGGGTTTTGTTCCCGGCCCAAATGGTACATGGACCGTGATGAACTGGAATTTGTTCCCCTTGCTACTGGTCACACCTTCAGTTGCTCAATGCAGCCAAGAAACAAACTGGTGGATAAAAAACAATGCGTCAGTGAGATTGACTTATTTTTTTGAGACTTAGCTAATGGCCAATGTCTGCGTGCTGAATTGTCTAAAGTTGTTTAATGTCCGAAGGAGAATCATCGATGCTACACAGTTCTAGGCCAACGATCAGGCCAAAAATAACATGTGCTTGTCAGCATTCCTTATTTTTGAGACGATATTGCATGCAACCTGTAAGCTCGGCAGTTCATCATCGTGACATGTTGGACGTTACTAGAAAAGACCATAATCAATTTTTGAATACATGCTACATTTTGCTGTCATCTGAATATATTTATGGTCTGCAAAATAGACTGCCAGAAGAAGCTGATCTATTACGCGTTGTTGTTATTTGCCCAACAGCTAGGGAAAATCAAGCTTCCTTGAGGCAGAACCCACCATAAATCGTCTCAGGTTTGCATTCGTGTTCCTTTGCTACGGGATGACTCCTAACAAGAACGAAAGCAATTTGTTTCAGTTACATAGCTCGAACAATGAACAAATCATCTGAGACCATGCGAAGAATCATTGCGAAGGCATGGTGCATCATCCAGGACGGCGTAGTACCAAACTAGTCTAATCTGAATCGCTGCTCCAAATCTATTTGCAAATCCAAGAAAATTTATACATCGGCGTTTATTGGTCCATTCGCGATGTTTGTAGACCGTAGAATTCATTGCCGGATAATGATGCTGATTGCCTACTGGAAAAAAACTGGCGATTGACGTTTGGGACCATAGGTCCATTTTCATCCCCGTTCGGGCGAGAGCAAAGTACACAGACCCAGCCAGAAATCACGCAGCAGGCCTTGTGCGCACATTCCGCTGCAGTAAGCAATGGCGTAAAGAAACAAACACCTGGATTTCTGTTTCTTTCATTCGATGAGAACTGCAAAATCTTTTCGATAATAAACCTTACACTTTGGAGTCGCTTATCCACCTAGTAGGCTAGCACGTCTGGACTATGACAAATAAAGAACCCTCTAGGTAGAACAAGTTGAGAATGAACTAAAGCAATTTCGCTTAGGTATTGTGAATAGTTGTCATCAGTAAACAGTGGTAATCCATGGGCTTACCAATGCTTTTCAATCATTTTTGGTCATTCTGACGGGGCATCAAGGAATTTCAGCATTAAAATGCTTTTTTCTCATGCTCCAAGATGTTTTGGAATTTATACGTCAGTACCCACTGGCTAGGTATCTAACTCGATTATCTAGGCACTAAATGAGACATCCTGGATAGGACCAAAATTCAGGACGTGGCAAGTTTCCTCACGTGCGTAGCTGAAACTCAAGGGTGCTTCAACCCAATTTAGGTCAGACTGGAAGAAAACCGCTCTGCTCAGAATACCATCTTCGCTAAGTTCTGGTAGAGTAAAATAAGGAACTTCTATAGAGTACCCTGTTGTTTCTTTATATTTGCTATTTCTTCGATTAGGGCTACATCGCCGTCACAACTAGGACAAAATTTCCCCTACTCATAGTTATTCGTTTTTGATCCGGTTATAGGGCATTTCTTGTTTTATTTTTATTGAAATAAAAGAAAAGGATGGGAATGGTAAAGTGTGATAAATTTCTAAAAGTCTTTTTAGGAATGTCTATTTTGTAGTTATTTTACAGGTCATCACTTGCCATGCACTCATCAACAAAGTTAAAGCGTCATCAGTTTAAGGCACCCGAATTTTTTTACAATTGTGCTGAATAATTGTATTCCCTAATTTATCGCACGAATAATCCTTACCCCAAAGCCGTTGATCTATGGAGCCTTTAAATATTGAGCAACTCTAACTGGATGACATTTTTCAATCAGTTTCCTATCCCCTTATTTTGGCAACAGATTTTACTGTATTCCCCTTACTGATCCACTGTAACGATATCGACGTAAGCAATGAATGCAGCGCAATTGAATGACCTTTATCCAAGATCTACTCTTTTGTAAATCAAGATCCTTCCTAAGAAATATTTCTTTGTTCCTGATCAACCCTGGTTTCTAGACGTGCGAAACTGCGCGAAGCAGCCCAAATAAAAATAATCTTCAGCCTACTACGGGGGCGACCGTAGGTAGAATGCTCTGTAATACCAATGTTTCTGTAGAACAGATGAGCTTGATTTTAAAATGGGACGAAACTTAAAATCCAGCCGAAAGCTTTTCTGGAATTTTTACGCTCCAGTAGGTTCGTTAGTTGTCATGTTCAGACGCCTATGCCTAGGCAACCGAGATCACCTATGTTTAAGTGGCCACATTAGAGAATGTAAGCAAATATGTTTAGGGAGACCTAGAAATAAATTCATGATGTCTGCTGATGCTACTTTATATTTCCAATGTACTAGAACCAAATGAATATTGATGAAGAAAATTTTTGAATGCATTACAATTCGCGGCACCTGTACCACTTAGGACTATTAGTGCCACATCATTGATGTACTATTGGTTATTCAGAATTGACAACGGATCAGTGTTTATTGACAGGACCTAATCTTCGTCAAGAATGGAAAGTACAAATCACTCACATTTTCAGAACCAGTAGTCTCCTTCAAGTGAGGGATCACACTGATGATCAGGGGCCTACCGGGAATTCGCCTTTTACCAAGACGATATCTGGGTGGTAGTCAAAGTTTTCAATTTTGCGACTAATAAGCTATTCGAAAGACTACCTAAGTATTTGACGTTCACCTTTTAGAAAATGTCAAGCAAGTGGGGAGTAGAAACGAAATTCGTGCATAATTTCAGTGGGATGCTTGTCCCAAGGGCTCGTTCCCGAGACCGTTACCCAATGATTTGAATCGCCAAACAAAAGACTCATCAGCGGTTCTTCAAGACGACCGAAACTATAAAATTCTCGTTCGATGTTTTCAGTTTCTTCAGCACAGGTTTGGAGGAGGAGGGCGAGATTGCAATAAGTGAAAGGCAGAGTGATCATAAGCAATCACCAAATTCCACAAATCGACTGCACCGGCAAAATCGTTTTTATATATGCTTCACAGACCTTGGCATTTGCAACCGAATCAGTTTTTTTGAGCCAAAAGTCATTAAAATGTAATCACTTTCAACCAGTGAGATAATTTTAAATCAGACACCGAAGATGAGATGTCATATATGGAACGTGCTTTTTCTCTACTTATCATTGAACTTCAAACGGTCTTTAGCAATGTTTGCCTTTCAGAATGGTTGAGCCGCAACAAAACCGATTACCATTAACTACATGGTTCGAGACGTATTATTCGTCGGACAATGGGCGAAAGTATCTCCAACCCTCGGACAGCGTGAGACCAATCTGATTTTTGTCGAAAATATACCGAAGGTGACTTTTAAACCAGATGATCACAGTTATCGTATTTTTTTATTGGTCAGGATGAAAGTGGTCATTGGTTGTTGTCCACTAACGACCTCATCAGGAAGCTTCTGATGGAAGCGTATTTCGGCAGTTACCTTTATTCACTAATTCAGTTGTTGCCAGAAATCATCGTGAGACTGAATTTCCAATTTTAAGCGAAGATCTCGAAAACATAGTGCTTGTTATCTAATGCATTGTTTCGATGCCAGAAATATTCTTAATATAAACTCACGTGGAATTTGAAAGCCGTCTGGTGTGTACTGATCATAAATTTCACTTGCTTCAGTGAGTAAAATAAAGATATGCAATGGATGAGAAGAGTCAGTAGTTGATAACAGTCAATGATAACCACTCGAAATAAGACGAAGAACTTGCATCTCTCTGTCCAAGATGATTGCTCCTGTTTCACGCAGTTTTATTTTTTTGAGGAGGATGTTAATCAATATTTATCAAGCAGCACCAACGCTTATGCCAAAATCAAAATTCCTGGAAATTTCAATTCCCAGTTATTTTATTCTTTTTGAAAATCGGTTGGTTTGCATATCGAGCGTGGCCTGACTAGGACTGGAACAAGGGTGAAACAGTTTTAGTCTTTTGCTTTCTGTCTCAGTGAACTGTCGTATCATGACACATTGGTTTAGCGCGGCTGTATGCGGGTAAAACAACTATCGGTACAGCTCAAATCTAGTGCACTGCGGCTCAGCTGCTCAATTATTGTCTTCACTCCTGCCATTCTTATAATTGACAAAATGCGCGAAGTGATTTATTTTTTAGCCGCATCGGAAATTCAGTCGACAGCCTCGTGGGTGTGAGTTCTAGTCAAGGTATTTTAATCAGTTCCTAAGGTGGCCCTTACCTTTTGATATCTTTTCCTGTAACTTTGCAGAAGCCAACTATCGCTTTTCGAGTAGCCAAGCTTTACAGTGCGTAACCAGCGATTCCTACCACGAACAAGAAACGGCAAATTTTATTTAAGATTGTGCTTTCCAGATTCATTAGTTTAGCATCGGCTTTACTCACTGTCGAACTCTACCAATAATTCACACCAAACATCAAATGTTTACGTCGCGAAAGATCTTATTTCGAAGTTTCCCAAACAAAGGGTATTCAAAAATTTGCATTGTTCATGAACTGCTACTTTTTAGGTGGCAAGTAGTTTTGGTTAACCATTCCAGAGTAGACACAAAGATTACATAGGAATCGTCGAAAGTCTATAACTAAAGTGAGTTTATTTGGAAGTTTTATGATGGTGCCCCGAAATTTTCCGTCTTCGTGGTAGAACTAACCTTCATAAAGTTAACGTATAAAAACCGAAGAATACACATTTTTCGGAAGCACACTGCCGGCTTCGCCGTTGTTGCTGGCAAAGAGTTGGCGAATTCCCAGACGATTTGTGAAAAGATGTATCATCCATGGATGTTCCTAGCGATCCAAATGAATTTTCAGTGCCAGCGTGACTGGGGATTTCATTCCATTGTATAGACTTTTGCGAACAATAAATAACGTCGCATTTCAGTCAAAAACATGAGGGTACAAAATAAATTAGGGGGCAAAAATAAATGAATAAAACAAAACAAAAATGCACCCAACGCCTCTTATGTTATATAAAAGAACTTATCTAGGAATAATCACAACGCTTTAGGATAGGATTGGGCGAGAGGGGCGATGTTTGAGTAGAAGACTATCGGGTAGGCTTAGCTGAACAAGAGCATCAGTCGCGACACCGTGCTCCTGAGGGAATTTTGAACTTCCATCCGTGTAGAACCTGTCTGTTTTCAACGGCAAGAACATCGCGATTTTGATAGCTAGGAGTTCATTAGTCGTTTATATAAATATATATATATATATCACAAAAACCGCAAGACCACAGCAGTAATAATAAATCAACTCAGATCAGACCATTATGAAAATATTCTTATCATTATTATTTATCGTTTTGGAAGGAATGGTATGTACAGCACGTCTACCGAAATGTGATGGAAAGTGAAAAGCACTAAAGTAGACGCACAGTGAGCAGGCATTTGCTGTATGCACGCCGTGAGTATCTATTCGTACTGCAATTTATAAATTTTCATCGAATTTTAACGTTTGAAAAAGCGCGTTTTTGGAAACTTAACGCAGAATTTTAGAAAATACGCAAACTTTGTAAGGTTGACTAACCGTCAATAAGGTTTTCACGGTCTTCTTCAGCTAGCCCTACAACGAGTAAATGAAACAATAAAGCAGCCAATTATTTGATTCTGTGACGTGTGCGAAACACAAACGAATAAGTGATCATAATTTACGGAATACTAAACAAGAGGATTTGTTGTTTTTTGGATTAGCGTCACAGAAATGCATGTGACACCCAGTTAGACCAGTGATGACATTTTCTCACACAACTGGACATAGAATTTAATCTGTTCACCCTTCTATTTTTTTCAATCGAAACTAAAATGTTTTATCATAGCACACGCAAATAACCAGTACTTGAGTAGTATAGGAGCGCATCCATAGAATGATGGCCAGTAAGAGACCAAAATATCTCAGCAAACCGGAATGCCTTAGTTGGATTTTCCTTCAATTAATTGACCGCTGTTCGTGTACTTAAGCTGCAAGCCTGAGCTCAGTGCCGTTAAAAACCCCGAGAACTAGGTAGTTCACTAACGCATGTAAAAACATCGGAAATTATCTCTTTGTGCCGGAACATCATGCAACAACATACAAGTACATTTTACTGGATATTCCAAAATCAAATGGGAACCTTTGGCTATTTAAGATGGCAAAAGTTAGATACGGCTTCAACATGTGTCACAGGATCTCATCCGTTATTGGAACACTTACAATGGCTTCGAACCAAGATAGACAAGTAACAGCTTGTGATGCTATGAAATTATACTCCCTGGATAATGATGGCAGTTTGGCTGAAATGTGCAGCGGGGAATCTAAGAATTACGTACAGTTTGTCAATGATATATTTTCTACTTAGAAGCTGATCAGTGGTGGACGGATTCCAACTGACTACCTTCGGGATGAAATGCCGTTGTGTTGGCCGCTTGATTATCTCCGCAACTTTTAATCGAAAGAAAAACGGTCTTCCAAACAAATCAGTTCTTACTTGTATTACTGAGTCGTTAGTTTGACAAGATGACATTTATTGATCTGATCATGCCTGGGGTGGAATCAAGCACATTGCTCTTAAATCCTAGTGGCATGGCTAAAGATGATTTAAAACATATGTACAATCAATTCGTTGCATCACTAGTCCAACAAATCAAAGCCCAGTGGCAGTAGTGCTAAAATTTGCTAACATTTAGATCATTTGAAGCTCATCGTCGCAAATATGCCCATTATTTTATCTTGTTTTTAAATCACTACTCGTAATTCCCATTCGCTCTATAGTGCCCATTTCCCTTTGTGTTTTTCACTCCATGTTAGCTGTAATGATTCAGACCTGGATTGAAAGCGTGGATTCCAAAGCCCCAATCAGCACCTCCCATTGACTTTGTTCACGTCATTGACTTGAATTAGGTTATTTAGCAAGGAATTTCAAATTATTTGTGTACTTTTCGAACGATTAATATTTACTATTACCAGCAGTCGCTCATTTTCCTCGGGCACGTTTAAGCAAGCCGCGGTTCTGCTTATTACAAACTCTAAGTTCCCTAATCCTAATAAAATTTTATTTGTTATTATCATTTTGAATGTCGATCCTTTGTGGCTTGGCTGCATCGCAAAATGCGCACGTGTGACGCTGATTTACCTGGTCACATGTGTAAATATTTTAGTGTTATTGTGACTGGCGCTAGGCAGTTGTACTGAACTGAGCTGTGTTAACCTCTAAGAAAATTATCTGAGTAAAACCGGACACTTAAGTCAACTTTATGTCAGGATCTGGTTACCCCCATCCATTTCTGTGGAGAGATACTGTCAAAAGCAAAGGTCTGTTGACGGACGAATGCCAGAGGTCTGCGTATATTGTCATGCATGTCCTTGCTGACTTTTATCAGTTCTAATGTTGGCTCACTTACTGGTACCTTCAGTAATCTGAATTACGTTAATACTTCTCGAAGGGAATTGCAATGCTTTAAACATCCAGGCTTTATAAGTAAACTAAAGATGAAGTCAATCACTCCCAGATTTATTTTTATTCTTCCCGACAAAACCTTTTCCAGTAAAGAAGAAACGGTTTTCCAATTGCTCAGATCAAAACCAATTGGCTTAAGTCTACTAACGTTATCTGGACATATTCGATCTCTGTAATCAGCGCTTAAATCGGCTTGTGAAAGCCCAAGTTTACATCTCACCGATTATTGTTAATATCTCTGCTTTCCCTTCTAGCTAGAGCAGTGGCGAGCCTTTATGAAATACCAATAAAGTCTACGAAAACTCCTTATTCTTTTGTGTTCTGATTTTACTTCTATGAATTCTGTAAGTTCTGATGCTTTTAGACATCAGAATCTTCATTCACTGTCCCAAGGGATTTGATAGCAGTCTCAATTTTTGGTTAACAAGTTATCTACAATCAGTTCGGGGCTCACGGAAAGTGATGCCAGGAACGCCTAAGGATGCTAATTTGCTATTTTCCATTATGCACGATCTAAATAATGACAGATTCTACACTGGATGTCGTGACTAAAAACGCCAAAGGCGCTGGCGCGATTCGAAGAGCTTATGCAGATCTTGGGAAATGACTGATCAGCCAGACATGCTCTCAGTGTTTTATGGGCATCCAAAATCCTATTAAACAAGTTTACGGTCTATGTCATCCGAAAGAAACCTTGATTATATTTAATCATTAATACTTTAACTCCCTGGCCAGATAACCAGAAAAAAATAGCCTAAGAAGAGAGACCGATTGATTGGCGTCAGTTCTTCTTTTCATCAGAACATGGATCTCTCCGTTCAATGCCATCTTAAGTTGAGCTCTGCTGACCAATACTATCGGTCGGTAATTTTGAGAAGCCCTGATTAAGCATTGCCTCCTCAAAAGCCTTTTTCTTGTATCGTTATCTCTACTGTGCTCAAAATATTTCTGGCGGTGGTTTTTTAAAGAGCTCAAGAGACAATCATAACGAGCTAAGTGATTCTCATCACTTCCCCGCGACTTTCTCATGTACCAACATTGATTAAACCAGCTAACCAATTTTTGAACTGTCACGAAATCCCCGAATGTCAGAGGGTTGCCTGAATTATGTTTGTATCAAAATGAGCTCGAGAAATTTTAGTCTGATTGCGTGGATCGCCACAACTTCAAAATTCTTCGAAAAGCTAGTGCTCCAGGCGACCTCTAAAAATCTTACTCTGCAGGATCCATCTAATTTTGCTCACCGCCAATCTTGCTCCACCGTAAATTCGTTTGCTCCTAAACTTATGATTTTTTTTTTCTTTGGCCAGGAGATAGAAGCGCGTCTGAATCTGTTTGCTAGATAACGATGTTGAAGCACTGAGCGTTGTTCTCAGACACAATCTTCTTGAAATTCTTTTAAACCATGACATCCAACCTTCAGCTGTTGAGCTCCTATGAGACCATTTTTCAACCAGGCAACATTTCCGAAAATGCAGTGACCATTGAGACGAAAATCCGATGCAAGTGGATTAGCGGTGGATATTCGTCAACATAGAAGTAATTTGTCTAAATTACTTACCCTCGTCATGAACTTCACAGTCTTTACCGCTGAGCTCTGAAGTAGCATTATTGTCACGCATCATGAATTAAATAAGTAGCGTTATTCACAGCGAATCAAAGCGAAATCATCACCGTTAGGTTATGCAACATGAGCAAGCAAGTCTGTGCAACGAAAAATCAGCAATTAAGCAAATGTCTAAAACCTAACTGGCTTGCATAATCGTTCTAACAATGTTCAAATACTTCTCTACGATACGGAAGTTCAGATACTTGATCCAGTCGTCATTGCTTTTGTTGCCCTTGACAAATAGATGTCTGTCTAGCATACTGCATTTTGCCTTGCGAACCCAATTTTGATAAGACGGTGTCTTACGATTTTGGTTGCCTTTCATAAATCCAGTAAGGGCAACCATCATTACCCTTTCTTGGTTTATTCATGAAAAGTATTTTCTGGCATTCGTTGCTGATGTTAGTTTCTAACAGTAATTCAAATTGATCTGGTTATATTTGCTTACGGTTTATCGGCAGTCAAATTAAAAAGAGGGAGTTAATTGACTCATTTAGCCCAAAAGAACATTTTCATTTATTTCAATTATGAATCAAATGGGACATTGATGTTGCAAATCAGGTGAGCACGTTACAAGAGCTCTCTAAGACTGATCTTTCAAGTGGATTCTTTTGTTGGCGGAAGGAAGAAGATGTACACTGCTTTCAACTGAAACATCCGATCATTCTTCGGCGATCCTTAATGTACCATAAGGCTCAAAATGAAATAAAGCCTGCCATCTACTAAATTATTACGTTCCGTTACTGTAATTTATGTTCTTTCTTCGTTATTACTTAAATAATTATTAGAACGACTGCTGAAATTGCTTTTAAGAAATCAGTCATTGCAATCTAAAAGCCAGATGGAGACATAGTCCACTGGTGGGAGGCTTCTGGTATGCAACTTTAATGGAATGGAATGCTGTGATATTGGCCACTTGACCAATGCCGGTCGGTAAATTAAAGGTGTAATAATAACTATCGATTTAATCTTGTGACTATTAAAATACATGAGCACAGGCAAACAAAATAATTTAGTAGTACCTGAAATTGGAACACGTTCCCATGGGATAATCACATCGTCTAATTTATCTGCAAAGTATGAATGAATACAACTTTATTTACATGGATTCCGGCGTACATTGTTTGCTTATTTTGTTTCTGGTTGTCGGAAACATGGAAAAGGTAATCATTAATAATTCTGAAGATAGAATTCGAGATCGAATATCTAAACAGAACAAAGTCATGTTTTCGATGTGCTGTGAAAAAGCAAAAACTGCGAAGTGGACGTTATCCAGAATTGCAGTTAAGTTCACAAAGCTGTTGAATGCAAATAAATGCTAGAGGCGACAGTGATAGCGGGTCAGAGCAATTCGCTTCTTTAATGTATTTATTTATTCATTATCTGGCGATAGGGCGCCATTTCACAATTTGGCATTTACGTTGACCATGAGAGACAAATTCAATTTTAGCAAACTCCAAACCCAGTTGTCCAGCTCTAGATTTCCTTGCCCGTTAGGGACTACTCACAACCATCAGAGTTCCCAGAAAGAGCAGCTTCGGTGAAATATTCTCACCCAACAGCCCGAATATCTACCAAACTCAAAGTTACTGTGAGTTTTTCCTTCACAAGTTTGGAGTTATCCAATTTTATTCATGATCCCTCTGAAACAAATGCCTCGGGAGTTGCTATTTCACTCTTTCGTTTAACCACCACCGATCGAGGTGATCAAACAAATTCAGGAGGATGCATTTTGCTTGGAAGCCTGGCTGTTTTTGCTCTGTTCCATTTACGTTATCTGATTGCTAGCATCAATTATTTGCACGGTAGATTTACTGCATTCCTATGTATGTAGATTAAACCTAGAAGAACTGAATATCGAACCTTCTAGTCAGTATAAACTCAGTGATTCAGGATGAACCTGTTCTCCGTCTTTGTCCTTGTGACCACACTGGCGATCTGGGGTGTTACCACGCTCAACGGGTTAAGTTAATAATCACGAAAAACAGTCATTCACCTACTCCGACTTTCGGCCAAATCCTGGCAGACATCAAATGCGCACACTTGACCATTTCGGTCAGCATATACAAAGAATAGTTTATAATTTAACATCAGTAACATTTCCACTGAAGGCGACTTCAGCTGACAATTGCTAGTCGTTGAAGAAGCCAGCATCCAATGATCTGCAAGCATTATGCAATATTGTTAACGTCCAATTATTATCAGGTCTTGCTTCCCAACTCAGACAGGTTCGGACCCCAAAACCAACCGTCTTCGGACATGTTAGCTCGCTTCATTCTTCGCTTTCCTCATCTTTGCCTTTTGTACCAATCCCAGACTTCATTAAATGCCACCCTAATGGAAAACACTGTAATTTTGCGCTCACTGTTTTGCTTTGCCCGATCTTTAAGGAATTTTCTGTTTGTTAGCAGACATTTGCCTGTTCCAGGTTTACATATTGGAGAATTCGCAACAAAGCTCATTTTTTATTTTACAAAATCCACCTATAAACTTATTTTCCTATACTCAAAGTTTTCTTAGAATCCCAACTAGGAGAACCTCCATTCGTCTCCCGTTTGTCTCGTATTTCGAGAAGGAAGGAAAACGAAGCAAATTAACTGCATACAAACTTAAGCCTACACATTTCCGTTCTTGTAGCCTGGCTTTTCAAGTGCCTTCTGAGTACTTATATTTATTTAGCACGAATCCTTTCAAATCTTACCATCCAGTATTTTCTATGCAACATCATTTGACCGCAGCAGAAGCATACATTTACAATTAAGACAAATGAACAACATTGCTCCTAGGGGTGGAAAAAGAGTTTTTTCGATTGTCGTAAGGAAGCTATTCTCCAAATTCGGTTGAGATATCCTTTGGGGTACTGAAAGTCTCCAGTGTTCCATTTCGGTATCTGGTGTAAACGAACGTTTTCCTAATTACTTTATTTCAGCAAGAAAGCAAATACTTTTCCCCACTCCTAATTTTCAAACGCGCTTAGATAGGTGTCTAGCCATCTTTCACCCGGGAGGGCAAGATAACGTGACAGCGTTAATTTCGTTGCTCTTTCATCCCCACGCCTAGCAAGTGCAACCCAACTTCCTTTAAATTAGAGTGACGAAGCTCGGAGTGCACATATCAGGGAAAGCATGTACACATAAACAGAATGCTACGACCGGATAGGAACCTTTATAACCGGAAGACGCATAGTATGTGGTTGTAAAAGTATCTTGATTAACCAGTCCTGATATGTCGTTAAGTTCCGCGTTCAAGGTACTTTGAATCCAACTAGTCCAAATATGACGTGAACGATTATCCCCAAACTCTTAACCAATATATATCACAATAACAAGGACACAGTCACGGGTGAGACTAAATTTGAGTGTAATCCTTGAGTTTATCATAAGACCGCAATATTACGAATCTGAATAAAGCCGGTCATTGGATCTGCTTAGCTAGTAGTATTTAGTGTCATCACACAAGTCGAGTCATTTAAATATGATAACCTGACTAAATGCGCCATTTATTTCAAGTTTTATGATGTTACCGTGGTAGTGTTTCCGGTACTCTTGTTCGTATGTGCCCCTTTGACTTTATTGATCACTGAATTGTCAACGGCAATAAGATACGCCGAGCCACAAAAAATAAGTCAGCAACTTAATATGCACCAATAAAATAAGAGTAAAGATAACTCATTTGTCGATTTCCAAACAGATCGTCATCAAAAATGATTGAAATCTGAACAATAAAAAGTCATCCGTATGCTCCTTGAGACTGTGGTATTACGGAATATTCAGGAATGCACGATGAAGAGTTTCACACTTACATGGACAAATTGGCCGAGATGTGACAGAACACAATAGGAGCATAAAGCAAAGCAATTTCCGCAAATGATTCCACTTGATAACTCCGTGCCACATTTTCGCCAACGGCAAAGTTAAGAAAATAAATGCTGAGATGTTTTCAACTTTCTCTCTACTAAGACAGTGACCGATGCGATACAGCAAACAATCAAGCAGAATGAACACTTTGAGCCGAATCTGTGTGAACAAAAGATACTTGCACGTAAAAACCAATGAAAACGAAGTTCGCCGCGAAAAGCAATGGTTAGGTACGTGGCACAGACCTCGAGAAACAAAAGCAGTCGTTGTTAGGTCGATAAGTGAACCCTTGTCGTGGAATTGAATAGAGGGCACAATGTTAGAGTCACAAAGGATATCGATGGACGCCTTCGGTTATCGTTCACCGGGAGTGGTGGAAATAACAGCACACGAAATCTTCTGACACTATCTTTATCGTAAATGAATCGACCCTAGTTGAGGAGTGGGATAGTAAACTTTATTATGGAAAGGAAAACTACACAGCGGCATGTAACGGTATTACGTGAAATTTGAAGCGGTCGGTACTCAGGATACTGGAATCCAAGTATTTTGAATTTGTGAAAATAGGTCTCATGATCAGAAGTAGTTGAATAAGAAAGAACAACTCTATTTATCCACTGAGCTTTGCTTTCAGTGCTTCACTGTGTGCTGTTCGTGCTCCTGAATGTAATCGTTTGTCTCGGTTAATAACGGCTAGCAGCAAGCCCGATCAGCATGAAGATGCAATGGATGCAGGGAGTCTCCAATGAGAAAGTAAACAGTGAACGTTTGCATAAGTCTGCTAACGAAACGAACGTCTGTGTGTGTGCGTCTATGTGTGCTAATGAATGACAGTCAGTTTTGACATTGTGATGCTTCAGACCAGATGGAAACATATACCCGAGTTTATTCGCGGACCTAACTGGGAGTAAGATTCAAGTATTTTATTCCAGCCAGATTCATTTACCCACTAATTGCAAATTATTTCTTCTGCATAGGGATTATTTCTCGTGCCGATTTCAAGAGGCAAGAAAGCAAATTGTAAACACTAAAAAGGGTATTAAAAAGAAGCTCCGTTTTCGTGGAAATGTAATCTCTGTTCGACTCATTCGGCAGTATGGGCAATTTTATTTGGTTTTTGTACTAAACTAGTACGTTACTATACTGTCAAACAGCAATGTAGGATCTAATACGCTAAGATGGAATAATGTGTTCATGAGAGCACTGAATGAATTGGGTTTAAAGTTCAGAGTGTACAGTAGACGGCGACTGTCTTGTCCTTCTGGAAACTTTAAATAATCTGCCATTTTATCAATCCAATCAGTTTTTCCCCTCCTGTTCGTCTCGCTCATCTTAGCACTTGCTCAATTTCACTCAGCTCGAAATTATCATTAAAACGATCCATACCACTTGGGTGGGAATTTGTGCATTGTCAAGACGACAAATTGGTTGTTCATATTTGCTTTTCTAAGCTACAATGTCCGTTGCAACTTCAACACAAAGGACGCCCAGTGTTTACCTCGGATATGAATCGTTAAGGCGTATTGCATTGTGAAAAAGCTTACCAACGAAATACAATATATAAGCAGGAGTTGCTGTTTCCAATAATGGATTGAGTGGTGTACTTTTTGGATCGAATACACCGCCTCTGTCTGATGAATAACAAACAAAGCTCACATGCAGCCGAACAGATTAATTGGTATCAATGGACAAACAAAGACATAATCAAGTAATGCTGCACTTGAATCGGTGGCAGAAATACCGGACAGTCAAAGGGTATTGTGCTTTAACCTAGCTGTGTCAGTTTTCATTTTGCCTTTACAGGTTGTCTGCATAAAAACGAACTGTATCCTTTAAATCAGACACTAAAAGTAAGCATGTGATGCACGGATTCAACTATAACATAATGCAAAAGAATTAACCGTCCAGAGCAATTTCGAAAATGGATTTTGAGGAAAAATAAATTGTTCCACGCAAACGACGCACATAGGCAGTTACCGCTTGTCCGCCTTCCTTGGTCTCTGATGAGTTTGTCATCGCTGCAGACACTGGATCTGTTGAAGTGATAATATAATTTGTCTGTGTGATTTGCTGTTTCACATATAGCACGTGTGCTCTTTGGTTGGATTACTGTTGAGATTTTACTTTATTATTAAACAGAAGTGTTGAGGTCATAATTACAACTCCATGGAAGCACTACGTTGCGGTTCCATTACTGTTAGAATACATCACAAGTGCACATTCAAGGTGTTTGAACTGGGACGCAAACGTGGGCCGTGTTTGCCCCCCCCCACCCTTGATTCCCATGACCAGCAGAAGGCATTTGCCTGCCGTGTACCGACGGCTTGGGCCGTGATTAAGTTATAGGTAAGTGTAAGTTCAGTAGGTCGTTGACAGTCTGCCCAGTTAGCTCAGGCACTCAGACGTGAGCCTCAGACTGGCGTCCTAGTTTGGGCAAAGGGATTATGCAAGCCTGTTGAAACCTAACAAGGTTTAATAATAAAAAACAAAATCATTGTCGTATCGCTGAGGTTCTCTAGTAAGATGACGAAAATAGCAATTTACTCGAAATGAATTTAATACGAATTGTCGAACTTTACGACAGCTCACAGTCTGACTACAACCCATTAAAAGTGAGCGGGGTCACCCAGCTCTTTATTTCAGGGTTATGAAAAAGGTGATAGTTAGAGGTAGCGCAGCCAGACAATCTCGAGTTTAGGCGAATGTTAGTGGAAATTTTTCATTTTCAATTTTTGCTATATATATTGTCGAGAACTAAGAACATACACGAAGTCTTGTTGCGAATTTTAAGTTTCCTAAAATCAATAACCATTGGTACCTTACGGTTTCATTTGACTGGTTTGGCGAAGATAAACGTGAGAACTCCCAGTCGCATATTGTCCCAAAGGTCAGAACCCCGTAGGCTGCAGACAAGAAACAACACTAACAAATCTAAGAGAACGTTTTAAATTCGTTACATTTTGGACAACCGTGCAAAGATAGTAGAGCCTGTTTGGATAATTTCTTTTTGAACTTGATGACGGCTATGTCAGGCCATCTTGCGAGAGCATGATGAGATAATTTATCTACATTTTGGATTTGCGAATAATATTCTAACAACTGAAAAGCCAAAATCATTTTCCATCCAACCTTAGGTCCCCGTACTATTGATGAAAACCCAAAATAAACCTAATCGATTCATAAACCCGACAACTTTGAAATTGACCTAGCACACATTAAGCACTCGACCGAAAAAATATCTGACTTTTCCAGTGTAAAATAAATAAAGGGCCTCGTCCAACTGACCTAAACTCATTTGTCCACCGTACCTCATTAATCAACCAAAATTTTACCTTTGCAAAAAGTCCGTCGCCCCAGTCGTGCTCTGGGAACCCAAAGAAAAAACAAAAGCAGTTCTGGTACATCAGGTGATTTCAATACTTATGCCTAATTAAAATTTGTTAGTTTTATCTAAACACTTAATCAATATGCTGCCAAATTAAGCTGTGCTCGTAGCAGACACAACAAAGAGGATTGAGCTATACGAACATGAAACGATGCTGTGTTAACCGGTCAACCCTATCAAGGAGACGACAGCCCTCTGGTTTTAGTCTATCCTATGTTCGTAAGAGGTTGCCAGGATGCTGCAGACTTATCTATTCCTTGCATGCAAACGGTAAACTGATAAGTGAGATTTCGGTTCTCTCAGACAGTGAGTCCCCCACGGTACGTTGTCAAAATAAAAGCAGTCCTTGCGAATTCCCTGGATTCGGTAGAAGCTAATAATATTTTTCGTTCCTATGCAGAAATCTTATGCTCACGCTACCAAAAAAAGTCAAAACGAGGGACTTGCGCGCCAAACTATTCTGAACTTTAGTATTCGGATGCCTTTCTCGGTATGTCAGATGTGTATTTTTCGGAATGGAAGCAGAAATCAGCCAGGTTTCATAAGACCAGTGGAGGCAAAATGCTCCACTCACATTCTTGCACCTGGATTTAACTGGTCGAAAAAGTGTTCAACCAGACCATCAGGCTACATTGAGAAAAGCTCATTCGCAATTCGTCACTCTTTTTCATCCGATGCCTGTTAGTCTGAGTTCGTGGATTGGATGTTAACTATGTTTGAAGTCATTCAAACACTAGATCTTAGCGTTTTGGTATCTGTTTGCTAATTCTACTACGAAATATCTTCTTTAGCAGACAGTTTTATGCTGTGAGCTTTAAGTAACCATTCATAAGGCTGTGCACACTTAAATTTATTATCCTTTGTGTATTTAAGTGAGTAGCGTGTTCTACGTGTTTCACTCAGGGGTAAAAACTCGCTGGGACAGAATTACCACTTAGACTACAAGCTCTCGACAGGCTTAAAATTCTAATAACCGAGGAGTTAGAACGAACCTGAGTAGTACCGTGTATCTATCTAACGGATCTCAGAGACTGGTTGGTGCCGAGACCGAAAGCTGTTTTTGAGGGTAAACCAAAAATTACGCAGGCTTCGAAGTCAAAGTCAAGTGGGATTGCAGATTTAAGTAAAGTATCCAATTTACAGGTTCATATATACCTGTGAATAACTCCAGGAACTTTGCAACAGAGATAATACACGCGTCTGGGTGAATCGGAGTTGGCGCCATTAATGCACAGGTCGAGATTCACGTACTTGAATCTAAATTCTGAGGTTTCAACTCGCGCAGCTACTGAAACTACAAACTCGTATCGTAATTTATAACGGGCCTCCTCATATTTTAACAACCTATGGCTATCGAGTGGTGAACTCTAGGTGTAGTTACTTTGAACCGGAGACTATTAGGCCTGCACCTGTGGACGGCGCCTGACGCATGTCATGTGTGATTTATGTGGTCTACGAATGTGGCTTGGCAGCCCGGAGTGAATATCGTGAATAGCAGTAATTCCAGAAAAGGAATTCGTTTATTCCAACCTAGGTCATGCCTGTTGCTAATAGCCAGAAGGTACCAGTTTGGTTGCATAAATGTTCTTCATGGCTGATAAGCTTACAAGTATCCGGCTCACATCTGTCTGCCTGCCTTAGTGCATTTCAGGCCGATCACACAGAGGCTTCAGAGACCTTGTGTGCCAGTGCGTACTACATTAATAAGAGATAGTCTAGTTTTTCCGCCTAATCGATAAAGGCTGCTAGATGAAAAATATCAATATTATTCAAAAAGATGTTTATAATTTCAAAGACTGAAGAGCTACATAACTTCATCCCATGCAGCGTTCATCGGATAGTTGACTATATTCGTCAGTTCATTTCATTTTGGCTTAGAATCATCTCTCTGACTGAGCAAGTAATAATTCACTTGTTTTCCAATCACCATGGCTGCAGTTGGCTTCTTTATAATTTTTCTAAAGAGAACCTGGTTGGCATTACTTTTCTACAGACAAGTAGCGTATCATGTCAAATGGAAATTTGTTGGTGTGTTTGTCAGACAACTTTTAGTTACGCGATACATTAATCCCAAAGCTGTGAAATCCTTTCTGCCAAAATCGCAGTAAACATGTACGGTTGCATCGACAACAAAAGTTTTACCAACAGGAGTTATCGTTGAATGAGTCCATCCCACCTGAGATGAAGAAATTCCATACTATTTCAATTATTTTCAGTCTTTCTGTCATTAGTCGTATAAACTCGGTAGTCTAGTATCTTTGTGTGCAAAATAGACCGAGTGCTGCACTTGTTTGAATTGCGCGAGATTTTGTTCAGTGTGACACCCAAACCTACGATGATCTGTTTGACCCAATGTTGCTTGACCTTGTTTTTCCAAAGTCAGCGGTGTGAGAAAAAATTGACCAAATGTGTCAGATGCGAAGTCTGGAAAAATTGCTGAAACCAATTCTTAATCGATTGTTTTTATCCTGTTGCCAGAGAGTTGTGCCAAGTGACCAGCTCTCGTCTGACACTATTCAACCTGACTGACCACCGCCATTGCCTGTAAAACGGTTCGAGAACATTCAAAGTTGTTCAAAATCAGTGTCAATCGATGTCAAGTTGCGATTGATCATACAATAATAAAACCATGCAGTTGCTCGCTTGTTTCTTGACTTATTCTTCTCATTGCATTCTTGTCTTCACTTATATGCAGTAATTTGTTTCACCGCATCTGTCGGCTGTTAGTCTGATCAACTTTCTTCAGAGAGATATTTAATTATTGTTTCGAAGTATTAAGGAATCCTTATATTCTGCCAAAACTAATAGCACTATGCAGGACCAACTTTTCCTCTCGCAATACGTAATTTGCATTCTACAGCAAACAACCATGTGAAGTTGACCTTGTGATAAATTAAAGTTAACATGGGAAATTTGTGGATGTTTAGCAGATGCTATTAGGCACTGATCAGCTTTTTCCGGCAGTACTCCAAAATATTACTTGGAGATTGTACGCGCCGACAAGATTTCACTCAACGCCCGTTAGAGCCAGTGACATAGTAACGTTTAGAAAGTCCCTCAGCGAGTTCATTATATTTTATTTGGTGTACCCTGTCGTTTTGAATGTTTGTTTTCTGGACCACCGTGGCACTTGGTGTTCACTAAAATCATACTCATGATATATGTTTGTGCAATTGGGATGGATTTCAGCCGGTATTTGTGGGAAAAAGAAAATTTCAGCTACCAACTTCTTTGAAGTTTTGTATTGATACTGTTTACTGTAACCATATTTACTGGAGTCAGGTTGCTTCTGCAGAAGGCTTGTCACTTGGTGATGCAGTTATATGATGTTTTACTAATTCCAACCACCTCTATATTTTGAGCAAAACATTTCAAGCAAAGGTAAAAAATGATTGCGAGATCCCCAGTAGTCTGTTCGTGGTCAGTCTGTATTATGAAGACTTTGGAGTTGTCCCTAAAACCAGAGCAATGAAACTGCTCAAACATCGCTCATAATCAGCTATCGAGTTTTACAAAATAGCACAAATCTTTTGGGGGCCAGTTGTTTCACAGTTGGACGTACTTGAAATGCGGAATATTTCTCTCTCATTCTAGTCACATTACTTCAAGTTCAAGATCGGTCTAAGACTGTCGCGTTCGTGTTCTTTTGCTGACAACAGATGGAAACAGTTAATCCAAAGTTGGCCAGTTAGTAATGTTCAAGGCTAATGTTATTAACAGTGGTTTCCACCGGTTCATCCGCACTGACGACTAGGTGATGATAATTTTCACTGGTTAACAATGGCAACGAACATGTTCCAAAAAAGGCGCTATCCTTTACGCGCCAAGATGAAATACCTAGCTTTATCCAATCATACCTCATTGTGGTCGTCTGGAACCAGATCTGTTTTGACGTACAGTTTGCACACGTCCTCTGCCATAAAAGTTTGCGAAGAAATAGTTTGTCTATGCAGTGTTTCTGTTTCTTATGTATAAAAAAAAGATATGTTTTAGACCTTTTGTGCATCTACAGTTCCATATTTCTGTACGCCTTCGAATAATCGTTGTTATGATGTGGCACCTATAATTTTTTTCAGCGTGAATTTTCGTCATTTTGTGTGTCTCGATCTTTCTAATCGTTCAGATAATGCGTCATATTTCGTTGCATGACAATACTGCTTTTGTCAATTTTTTTCTTTACCCCTCGGCAATGTCAACCTTTAAGCGCATTTTTATCATCCGACAAGTTCGTATTCCCGGATATGGTTAATAGCTTTCGTTTCTTTTCTTTTTTCAGTAACTTATCACCTAAAACGGTTTGGAAAAATTCGCCTATGGCGTTTGGCAGCATCACTGGAATGAATCACGTTAGCTGCTTTTGCCGCAGTATATTTCTTCATTCAGCCCTACAACAGCGACTTATAGATCGCTTATTTGATATTCGCGCGAGCACGACCATAAGCACAAAGTTCTTCAGATCCATCGTATATCTCAAGCGGATTTATCTATCTTGGCTGTTGGTCTGATTAGACTTTCACACGCGTGCCCTTTTTTACCTACCAACTAGGATTTGGTGCTTTTTTTCTGCCTCTCCACCCGTGGTCAAGATCAATTATTTTCTCGCTCGATGGAACCACATTGAACGGCTTCTGTGCAGTTAGTTACTTTTTTTTTTTTTAGGTGGCACATCGTCGAACATGAGGCATAATTTGATCAATTGGAAACACCTACTGAAATAGTTTTCCATCATACTGCTAGTGGGTTTTGTCACTTCCCTACCAATATATCCACGTGAGTGACAAATGGGTTGACTTTTGTTTTTATTGCTTCCACAGAGCTTATTTCACTAGGTAACGATGTATAACATGACTCCGAAAATGTAACATGGATGGGGACAACCTTTGACGTTTGCTGGAAATTGATCTATCCAGAACGCCTACTTCACAGCTTGAACATTTAGGAGTTACGCCAGTGCAGCAAAGTGATTTGTCTCAGTTGAATTGATACCACCGCGTGGATATGTTGTCAAAATTATCATTGTTATTTTTCGGTTACTGCTTTTCGGATTAGCTAAAATCATTGACACTAGATTGCCAATTAAACTCGGGTTTACTTGGGTGTATAGGCAAAACATATATCAGGAGAATGCTGTGTACATTGTTTGGCCCGGTGTGCACTTTGTCAGAAAACTGGTTCCTCGATTTACTTTTATCGTCTTATTCGCTACGAACCACTCCTAAGGAAGTTCCGAATGCATCTTCTTTCTGTTTACTTACATTTTTCGTGTGGCTTATGATAGCTTTTTACTCTGTGTAAATCAAAAAATAATGGCAAGTGCATTGCCTCAAGATGTTTCAAAGCTTGAAGACTCAGACAAAACGGTCTTTCCTTTTCGGTGCATACAACAGCATTCCCATAAATAGTTAGTAAACCACAAATCAGTATTAACGAGTTAGCTTCCTCGTATAAAAATGATATCATTTAGCAGGCCGTGCTGTGAATGGAAAGTTCATGCCAAAGCATTTAGTCGAATAAATTTGCACAGCCCAATAAATGGGAATTGAAAAATATATGTATATACTTTTATTTTTCCGGGAAACTTTTCCTGAATATGTAAACGAAAACCAAAATGATGCTGGAAAATAGTGTTAAAATTTTCACTTCATTACACTTAACATAGACATGGCCTATTTAAACACTTTTGTGATGGATGAGTTTTCTGGGAAGATCAAATATGCAGAGTCAATGAGCTCCACACACATGCTACTGCCACATAAGGTTTGATATTGAGGTTCAAAATTGTTTGAGGTGATTTTAATCTCAAAATTGCTGATAGCAGCAAAAGCAAAAATCATGGATGTGTATCGATAAGGTTTCATCGGTAACACCCAAAATTATCAGTTATGTAAATCCAAATGCAGCTTTATTGCGAAGTATCAAACGTATGCGGACCGATTTCCCTTCCGCCAATGGTCGTTTTGGCATGCGCTTTTTTGTCCACATCTTCTCAGCATTTTTCTGACCAGGGTAAATGCAGCTAAGGGTAATGTGTGACAAGGTTTAGAGTTCTTTTTGTCTGTGTCCTCGTGCACATTTCTTACTTTGTTCAGTTAGGTTTGCATCATATGAAAAGACAGAGCTAATGGAGTTAACTTGTAGTCCACTTGCTAGTATTCATTCGTCTATGCAGAAGAAGACTTAACGTTTAGGCTAACTAGTATGAAGGCTGCTTCTAGTCAACTATTCTAGACAACGTCAAAAGCGCTTCCTCTGAATTAATTGTTTAAAATGCATTTCCATTCTTCTTGTGAATGACTGCCGTTGCACAAGGCAACGAATCACAAACGTTAGGAACAGGACTAAGACAGATTCTTTTTCTCAAATATATCATACCTGAAATATCTTATGTGAAATATATTCTGACCCAGTGGTATGCCTGCATGTCATTGAACCCCGTCACTTTATTGCTCTTCCCAACTGGAATCTTACGACTAGTCATTCGCCTCCTCTATTTGTACGCAATTAGCTAGGGGCGGTGCTACCTTCAAGTTTCTCATCTGGGACATCTTATTACTTGAACTGAATACGTTAAAATATCTGCAATACCAACAATCAAACCAACCTGTAAGCCTTGGAAGAGTCTGAAATCCTCTCGGTTCGGTTTATTGGGCCTAGTGGATGTTCGTGCTCTCCATCGAAATGGTGTGCTAAAAATAGCAACAATTTGCTCGCTATTCTTCCCTCTATGACTCTAAGTTTCAGTGCACAAATATATATCCACTTCTCGTGATTAATGATTTATTTGAATGATACCAACTTCAAATTAGTGCTTTAATCTTAATGTCCGAATAATGACTTGATATCAGAACAGCATATTGTTCCGTCTGAATTTGCACGGTTCTGTAAGTTCACACTACCCATACAGCTTTACCAACTTTAGTCCTAGGGTTCTTGCCAGACAGCTTGTTGGCTGACCATCTGTGGCCGACGTCGGGTGGTTCAAAGCACAATGGTGAGTGGGCTGTGCTGATTGTTGACCTACGGTTTTTCATTTTTTGATTAACTGTCTGAATAAAATGTCCGATTTTGTCCTTTGAGTATACGGCTCAATGCGCTCCGAGGGATTGTGTTAGTTCAGATGCTTTCCAAACACTTGCATTTTATGAAACGCTGGTTCCTTACACATATTTAAGGCATCCTTGTACTTTATACTACACCCAACCAGACATCCACCTTCATTTGTTGGCTTGCAGTTTATTTTCCTTAGTTTTGTCCTCATTGACCGTAACATGCTTCTTCGATGAATTCCGAGGATAGTGGACAAAAAGCGAACCGACTAAGTCCGCTAAAAACAACCCCCCATTTCAGTTGTCAGATAATCTTGTGACAGGTCTCTTCTGAAAGACATGACAAATTAAGATATTTTTCCGCAAACTGCCTACTGTAGTATAAATTAGCAGCCCTTACTCGGCTGCATACATTTAGGGGGCTAGATTTCACCAGCGAATTTCTTTAATAGGCTGATGAAGTAATTCGAGGGAGTCAATCAACTTCAAGAAATCATAAGCTTTTTCCGACTTCGAGTTTCCGCGTAGTTTGCACAGATATTTGCAATAAGACTGAAAGTACATGAGTTATGTTAATCGATTCCTAACTGAATAATTTCCACGCAGATTAGGGTCAAACATTGCGACTATTCCCAACCAGTGATGTGGGCTCTCGCAAATTTAATAGGACAATTATCTGTGACTTACCTACAATTGAATGATTCAGGAAGGAGGAGGATATTCATGGATTACCGATTCCACAAGGTGTTAGGCGCTGCTGCAATGCCCATACCTAAGGAGACAATAAGTACTAAAATAAATTACGAGGACACTCGACAAAAAAGCAGTTGGCATTGCGAAAATTTAAGCCAGCGGCTTGTGTGTTCTGTAGTACAGAGACGCAAAGCATCAGTTCACAGACTTAGCGTAAGGCTATCACTTTAATAAATAATACGATAGCGTGGGAGTTTTCCCCATAAAAACAAACGACTAAAAGACACGGAATAACACAATTCACATCCGCTTAGAAAAGTAATAATTTAAATATCAGGAAACAGCAATACAGTTCAATTCAAATAGCAGGGCACCAACTTCCAGTTCTTAGCTGATGTGGGAGCAAACAAGTGTAGCTTTATCCGCACCGGAATTATTTCTGGCGTCAATCAACCAGATCCTAAATTTGATTGATGCCACTGGTTATTTTTCACCCCGTGACGTGAGTCATTGCAAGTTATTCAAAGTGGTTACGATATGTATTTATGACATGCTACTGCACTGCCTTGAAGCAATACGTGCAGAAACAGTTGCTGTGCAAAACCTTGCAGTCGCATGCGTAACTTTCGAACATATTTCAAATGGTACAAGTGATACTGCGAAAGAGGAATCATAGGGGCGCATTCTTTATGGTATATACCATTTATGGCAGTATCGTATGCCTGCCGAAAGCCTGTCCATTTCAAATAAACAGCATGAAACCGAAAGACAGCATAATATAAACAGGGCTTTAAACAAACAGTGCAGGTTCCCGATACCGGTTTTTCGATTATGTATCATATTCTCACACCCTTCTTTACGCAGTGTACACCAGCAGTTCAGGACACGAAATATGTCGTCTCTTCTGGTGAAAATAGTATACGATGTTACCTATGAAGTAGCCTCCTAACCGTATGTAATTAATTTGGTTTACTTAAGCTATTCCGATTCTGAAGTCTGATCTGATCTGGAATCTCACGGTAGAGCATTTGAAAGGACTTTCGGATTGGCAACCTAGCCATAATTGGATCAAACTCAAAAAAATTTGCATACGCGTCTACAGTCGTCATAATATTTGTGTTCACTTGAAATTAACTTGCACTTTTGAAATTTAAAATACCCGTCAATCTTCACCACGGTTTTGCTTTATCCGTTTGGCTAACGTTTCTGCTTCTTAGGTAACATTTTGTAGCTACTAACGATGATTTTTTCATTAATCACATTGTTTTTTTATTACTGCCTAGTGTTTTCCTCTGCTCTATTAGGAAGCGAGATCGATCCGAAATTATTTAACTGCAAGCAACCTTACTGAAAACGAAATCTTTATATTAGCTGGGTATTCGATTTGGGTCCAAACCCTCTCTAATTTAATCTGAAGTCTTATGACTTAGTAGACTTCATCGGTATTAGTCCATTTTGTTGTTGATCGGTCCTGTCGCACAATTTTAACTTTTTTAAGTATTCCCTAGACCCTGTTACGTTCTGTTCCTGAAATGGATAAGGCACGAATTATATCTTTTCATGCAATGGTAAAGTTCGAGTTCGTTGCAAGGCTATGCACCATTCATGCTAAATTTGTTCTAGTTGCCACATTTGTTCATAAATGGAACGAACAGATTTATTGTTGATCCGATTCAGCTTCATTACAATGCTAGAAAAATATTCGCTGCAAACACCGAATCCATTAATCTGGCTGCCAACAGTATCCTAAACATAGGGCTTTGAGGAGATCGCTTCGAGTTGCGTGGAAGTCCGCTGTTGGACGGACTTATAGATAGTCTTTTGGTAAGAAGCATTTAATAGTCATTTAATCGTGCACCGATCTCTCACTTATACTGTTAAAAGAGCTAATATGAAGTAGTTCCAGATTTGGTAAACTTACGCACTTCACTCTTCTCGTCAGTGTAAGCATCCCATATCAAGCCAACCAATTCGATTCGTTTCCGGAGCCATTTATTCTAACCAACCCACAAGAACACAAACCAGATGAACACAAACACTCATTCATTGGTCAAAACGTTGTCATGGTTGTTTCTGTCAAATTACGCGTTCCGATCTTCCCACCCCCGCGTAAACTCACACCGTTTTACTCAAAGCTTTCCGTTCCAGCAAATCAAAACAGAACCGATTGGCTGACTGAGTTCCATTTAGCTAGATGAATCTGTGAGCTGTAGTCATCTTGACTATTACACTGAATTCGTTTCCGTAAGTGGCTGGCAGTGATCCACTGTTAATTCTTCAGGCTGGCTGCGTTTTCGCACAAAGCAAATGAAACCCATCACAATCGTACCCACATGATTCAAAAACAAATTGCATTGCTAACTAATGTTTCTGTAGCTATGTTGAAACCCGTATCAATTTCTTCATCACTATTTCAAAGTATAGATTGGGTAGCATAGATAGTACAAATTTGACCGGAGGGAATTTGAAAATGGGGAAAAGAATGGATTCATACCTTGTGTGATGCACTTCCTTGTGTCACTCACATACTAGGCATTATTATTGCTATTGCTAGTACTATTACTTTTATTATTGTATTACTATGTTTAGTGTTACTAGGCCTTCCCGGATTAGATGATGGAGAAGATGAATGAACTCGTGAAGGTGCTTTTCGATGGGATTTGCTTAGTACGGCTTATCCGTTATTTTTTTGCCAGTACTGGGACACGTTTCTGCAGACCATTGACCGAAAATTGGTTGGGCGTGGTTAAGCGGATAAGGTCGTGGCCTTTGGACTTGAGTGTCACGTATTCGAATCCTCCAAACGCCGAGCAGCTTTCCCATTTGGTAGCCCTCTGTTGGCCACGGTCTCCCTTATGAAAAGCAATGTAAATCGTTATTTGATCAGTACAAGAAGTAAATGATAGGAGAAAATAAAGGCACAATTCTAAAATCACTGTCAAGATCCTCATTTGCGTAAACCAAATTAGCTATTCTGATACTTTTTTTTTTACCTCGGATTGCCCCCCATTCCGGAAGAATACCGGCCAGCGTTTAGCACTGAATACTAATTTGATCTTCCACGGTTATCATGGTTGAACGCTAATTTCCAATACAGCCCTGTCAACCGGCAGTAAAATATTGGTTCGAACTCACCCAGCATTAAGAGCACTGATATTCACGTTTCCTACTTTTCAGTGGACCACAATTACTTCTAGCTATTCACAAACGAGATGCTCTTTTGATTCAGCCCTTTCATACCGGTCCCTCCACGTAGGAATTCAACCAGACTGGAACCCATAAACGTGTTCATTTATTTGGGCAACAGCTGGGACCTCTTGGATCCCACTTCGAACTTGTTGAGTTGTCCACGGAACAGAGGGATGCAACCAAACCAGAGATGAATTCGTAACAATTTTAGACAGTAAAGTTGCGAACATCAGTGTTATTTGTTACAAGTTCAAATGCAAACAGTGACTGAATGACAGGACAAGCGGACCGACCAGACCAACTGTCTGACAGATGTCCATGTTGAAAGAACGCGGCGCTTAATGTGCATAAGAGAAAACTTACTAAACAGAAAGCACGCTGTTGTAATAAGTCAAACTGACGTGAGCAGATCTGACAGTGGAGGCAAGACAAGGAAGTCACCGTTGCATGAAAGAGACACGAAATGGTAAGCAAAAATGCTAACCCCAATTGACACCAAATAGACATTTGTGCGTGCCAGCACACACACACGCCTTCAATAAATTTTGCAATCACCAGGACTGAATGACTTAAGGAGTGTATTGAAAAATCGATGCGTCACATATTGGTCTTTATTGTGAATGATTTAAGGTTTCACAATCAAAATTGTATAGCTCGCCTTGAGAAAGACTATCCACGGCAGTGGAAACGTTGGCACATTAGATCTATCACCAACGCTATTATCAACAGTATATCACTCACAATACTCCAACATGGATTCAGAACCTGCACTGAACACAAGTTTGCCCAGACTCTTGCGATAAGCCCCCACCCCACATAAATCAGTCGGAATGACGGGGCAGAGATTTTGGCGATGTGGACAGCCCTAACATATTTGAGTAACAAACATTCCAAATACACCACGCTAACTGACCCCAACCACCACGGCAGCGCACGACATGAAGGCCAACTAATCTCTCACCTGAGCCACAATTCAAAATACGCATCCACAAACACAGAAAACTAAATATCCGTTGGCATATGAACGTCCCCAAAGTCATTTGATTGTAAAACTTGCCTTGAAAAAGACTATCCACGATAGTTGAAACTTTGCAGCATTACATCTACCAGCAATATTAACATTAACATTATCATTCACAGCTTTATAATCCTTCAGATAAAAATGTCATTGAAATAATGAGTAAAGTTTATCCAAATTCGTCGCTCTTGTCCGCCTTGTTTTTTAATCGCTTCGGAATTATTGGTGGACGATCGCCCGTTTGGTGAGTTGTCAAAATCTTTTTCGTTTCCGTGATTCATGCCATCACTGAACAATTATTTTTTCCGAATTTGGCGTCTTTCTTTTAAAGAAATGTAAGAAGCACTACGCTTTTCGACTTTCCGGTAGAAATGAGGCAATTGTAGGCACACAACTATCACCATTATTCCAAATTCGCACTCGGTTTTGTCCTACTTCTATTCCAGCTCCTAGTGAAACGGTGCTTGGAAAACTGGGCATGTACAGTGGCTATGACTATACCTGAGTCTATTGGCACTGCACAAATCGAAATGTTTGTTGATATTTGGGAATTCCAACAAAAAATAGGATGCGTTCATGTACACGTATTTAGATAGCTACTCTACTTCGTGGCGTGACAAAATCTTCGTTGACTGATTCTTTTAGCGGGACTTTTGGAATAGTTTCCCCTCTGTAGAAAGCTGGTTAACAAGGCCTGCTTTGAGGCATCAGTACTCAAGTCGTCGTCTTGTAATTTTTATTCCTACCTATCTGATGCGGTCTAGTTGATCCTAAAACTCCGGAGTGGTCGAGGGCGTTTCGGGCACCTTACCATTCTGTCGATTTCAGCTTTTCTTTTCTACATAGTCGGTCATTGCTGAAGAATATCATATTATTAGTAATAGCTTGGGTCCATGATACCATTGCATCCTAACAAGAATCGCCTTGTTGTCAGAACATTCGATTAGCTTTCGTTTACTTTGTGTTCGCTTTTCATCTGGAATATGGTGGGTGTACGTCATTGATGATTTCTAACCTGTGAATATGGTTTGGTCACTTCTGGAATTCACTTGCTTCCCACGTCACCAGATATCAAATGAGTTGGGGTGTTCGTCAAACGTCTGTGATATTACTTGACATTTAAGGAGCTCCGTAGCAAGGGGAACCAGATGTGTCATCTCTTCCGAAATTAAACCTGTAGTTTCCCCATTTCTGTCCACCCACACTTCGCCTGTTTTCTAAGAAGCGTCTTCTGCGAAGAAACCCGATTTCCTAAAATTGAGCGTACCTGTTTGTTCAATAAGTACACCAAAGACCTGAAAGTCGTTTCTGCATAATGCTCATTAGGACGCATGCATTGCCTTGGTATCTCGTCCAGATGATCCCCGGATGTGTACGAACCTACGGACGTAAGCTGTCATGCCCAGTGAGTGAGACTAGACCAGAGTTGCAAAAGCTGAACAGGTAAATCCTAAGACGGATGATCAAGTTGCTTGAGGCCCGGTAAATTGGCATTCAAATGAACTAAA
Organism: Fasciolopsis buskii; assembly: GCA_008360955.1. Lineage (NCBI taxonomy): Eukaryota > Metazoa > Platyhelminthes > Trematoda > Plagiorchiida > Fasciolidae > Fasciolopsis > Fasciolopsis buskii. Next base: position 49,088 of record LUCM01011451.1, read on the forward strand.
GCAAAATCTGGATGTGAAGTGATCAATGATACGGGGATCGATCTGATCTGGTTGGCATATTGAATTACTTCGATCATGATAAGATTCAACTGTAGCTGTTCAGCAAGCTTGGACAGAGATGGAGAAATGGCTCATCGCTGATAAATTTTTCCAGGTTGTTTGTTTTGCATCTAATATGAACGAGATGTTCTAGCAATTCGTATTTAATTCACAACCCTTACATTCATGCCCTTCAAACGATTAAAACGACAGCCAGCACATTGATGAACTCCGAACGGGTGCTGATTTCCAAGGTGAATAGGAGTTTTAATTAACTCGGCTAACATCAATCAATCAATCAATCAACCAAACAATCAATCATTCATTCTCTCATACACTGACTGACTGACTGACTGACTGACTGACTGACTGACTGATGGACTGGCGGACTGGCGGGCTGACGGACTGACTGCCTCACTCATTCACTCATGCACTCATTTACTTACTCACTCACTTGCACACACATTCAGTGACTGACTCCTTCTGTCACTCAATCAACCAAACTCATCCTTTTAATCACTCAAACAATCAGTCACACACGCTCATTCAGTCAGTCACTGATGCCTGATTCAATCACCCAATCACTCACTCACTCACTCACTCTCTTAATCAATCAATCAAAAAATCCACAAAAAAATCAAAACATCAATCAATCAATCAATCTGTTTATCTGTCGTTCACTAGATCACTCAATCCATTAATCAGTCACTCACGATCGCTCACTCACATATTCAACCAACCAATCAATCAATCATTCACTCACACAGTGACTCACTCTCAATTATTCACACACTCACTAACAGCCGCACTCATTCACACACCCACTAACACTATTATTCAATCAATAACTCAATCAGTCGATCACTGACTAACTCACTCTCACCAAATCACACACAACCAAACACAAAATCACTCACCCGCTCACTCACTCACTCTTGCTCGTTCACTCACTAAGTCACACGCTGACAGCCACACTCATTCACGCATCCACTCATTCACTCACTCACTCGCACATTCAAAAATTCACTCACTCTCAATTCATCACTCACTCATTCACCCACACAACCATTCGATCAATCACTCACTCCCTCAAACTGCTTCACTATCACCGTCACTCACTCACTCACACTCACTCTGTCACTCACTCGGCCATCTTTCACTCAATCAATCTCGCTCACTCATTCACTGACTACCTCGCCCACTCACAGACCCAAAATTTTTCATTCACCACTTCACAGCCTCACTCACTCACGCAAAAACCCACTAACCCGATCAATCAATCAATCAATCAATCAAACACCAACTGACCCACCCTCACCCAATCACTCAATCATACAGTCATCCAATCTCTGACGTAAACAATCCCGCACTTACTCACTCACTCAATCAATCAATTACTCAGTCAATCACGCGCACAAACAAACAATAACGGACTCACAATTTCATTCAGCCACCCAATCCCATTCACTCAGTCAGTCACACACTCACTCAAACAAGCTTATTCTATCAATTACTGAATGACTGTCCCAACCAACAATCATTCATTCACGTACTCATTCACTCAGCCAAACAATCACTCACTCAATCAATAACTCTCTCATTTACTCAGTCACTCAATCACCCACGCAATAAATCAACCACTCACTCACTCACTCTCACTCACTCACTCATTCAATCAGCTACTCAATCACTCAATCGCTGAATCACTCACTCACTCCTCGTCTCACTCACTCACTCACTCACTCAGTCAATCAATCACTATCTCAATCACCATCTCAATCACGCAACCATTCAGCCCTTCACTCGCCCCTTCAAGCATATCCTAAATCACTCCACCATTCATTCTACAAAACGCTCACCCAATCAATCACTGACCTGGTTGCCCACTCAATCACTCACTGGCTCACTCAACGCACTCAGTCAAACCGCCACTCACTCATTTAAGCATTCACTCACAGCCCCATGCACTCACGCGCTTACCCACTCATTCAATTGGCCAGTCAATCAGTCAATCAATCACCCAATCATTCAACCACCGACTAACCCACTAGCCACCCAATCACTAATTCATTCACCCAATCAACCAACCACTATCATTCTTTCACTCACACACTCACTCTCATTCTCTCATTCACTCACACAACCAATAAATCAATCACTTACTCAATCATTTATTCGCTCATTCATTCATTCGCTCACTCAGTCATTCACTCCCTCACTCAATCGATCCAAGAAAAATCAGTCAAGTGCGGATTCAATCACTCGATCACTCAGTACCTCCCTCAGAGTTTCATGGAATGAATCACTCCATCAATCATTGAGCCAGTAAACCAATCACTCACTCACTCGCACACTCATAAACACACACTCATCCGCACACACACTCACTCAATCAATCAATCCATCACTATCTCAATCAATCACATACTCACTCATCCACTCACCCACACAATCAATCAAGTACTCACTCACTCACTCAATCGACAATTCAATCAGCCACTCAGCACTTCCTCGCTAACTCACTCAATCACTCACCCGCACTCAGTCACACACTCACTCACTCAACCACTCATTCATTCAATCAGCCACTCAGCACTTACTCGTTCAATCACTAAATCACTTACCCAATTACCCCTTTCTCTCACTCGCCCCCTCACTCAATCAATCACTCACACAATTAATCATTCATTCACCCATTCGTTCACCCACTCAGTCCTTCACTCATCCACGCATTCAGTCAGCCACTCAATCACTCAATCTCTGAATCACCCAATCACTCTTCATCTCACTCACTCACTCTCTCACTCGCTCCATCAATCAATCAATCACTATCTCAACCACCATCACAATCACACTAATTCATCCCCTGACTTACCCTCTCAATCACATCCTAGCTCACCCCATCACTCATTGAATCAAACACTGAATCAATTACCGACCCGGTTAATCACTCATTCAATCACTAGCTAACTCTACCCACTTGATCAAACCGTCAATCACTCATTTACACATTCACTCACAGCCACACGCACTCACTCACTCATTCAATCAGTCAGTCAATCAGTCAATAAATCACCAAATCATTCAACCACCGGCTAAATCACTCCCAATTAACCACTCTCTCACTGGATAAATCTACCAATCACTCATTCATTCAAGAACTGCTTCACTGGCTCACTTACTGATGCACTCACCCAATAACCCAAGGTCAGTCACTCAATCACTCACAAACACACTCACTCATGCAAACTCGCAGTCAGTCAATCAATCCACACACACTCACTAATTTACTTACACACAGTCCATCACTCACTTACTCACTCATTCACTCACTCACAAACAGAGTCCCACACGCAACCACGCAATCAATCAATAAACCCACTAATCTCCCAATCAGTCAATCATTGACTGACTCACTCTCACCCAATCACTAATTCATTCACTCAATCAATCAACCAATCACTCTCACTCACTCACCCACACTCAGTCAATCACTGACACAAGTACTCACACACTCATTCGCTCAATCATTGACACAAACTCACTCTCCACCCACAGATTAACTCTTCCTCAAACACAATCAATCAGTCAATCAATCACGCAACTAAACACTCGCACTCAATCACTCGCACACTTCCGCACTCAACCAGTCACTCACTTATGATTATCCTATTCGCAAATTCATGCGCATACCACCAATTGATTTTGCTATCACAACTCGATTCCTAATTCCAATTCATCTCGAATAAATCACTTTTCCCAAATGCAAATGATATGCCCTATTCCTATTGACAATAGCACATTCCCACTGATAATCCGATGAGAGTTGGAATACGTACGAGCATCTCTGTTCACAATGCCAATGCCTGTTGCACACTTGATCCACCCGAATCACAAACAGTTCCGTAAACTGAGATGACTCACTTAACAGTTCACTTGATTGATCGGCCGTGTGATAACGTGTTGATCAGAGTGACTAAGCGAACTGGCATGGTCATGTGTTCTCGTGTGTTTTTCGGTGTCAATCTATGTGCGTGCTTGTGCGCTTGCATGCGCGTGTGCATGCTTGCGTGCTCGAGTGTACATGCCCGAGTGTGCGTGTTCGTGTGTGCCCGTGTTAGTTCGTGTTCCCATAATGAATCCGTTAACAGCGGAAGATGATAAATTTTGAATACCATCAAATTCTGTCCCATTTCATCTCCTATCTCATTAATCCCAACCATATTTATCATCATTCTGCATCTTCGCATCCACGCACGTTCAAACTACGCATTCCAACATCACCACATTCTGTCTACTACTATGTTCATCTCCATTGTCGCATGCTAACAATCGTCATATCTCATTTACCATTCCCATTCTCATTCGCATTTTCATTCTCATTCACCTTCTCATTCCCAATTCCACCCGCATCCGAATACCAAAAACAAATACCACTAACACCACTACCACCTTCACCACCACACACAATCCCACACCACCATTCTCATTCTTCCCATTTTCTTGAACCCACTCCTACTCCAGTTCCCGATACGCATCCTATTCCTACACGTAATCGCAAACGCAATCGCAAACGCAATCGCAAACGTAATCACAATTACAATGGCCATCGCAATCGCTATCGCAACCGCGCCCGTGACCGTGACCGGGACGATGACTTGCTCGTCCACATTCTCAAAAATCTCAATCACAATCCCAATCCCAATCACAATCACAATCTCAATCTTGCTCAACCACTCACGCATTCGAAATTGGACAACGACACACTGAAAATCGCCATATCCGTCAAAATGGGAATCGACATGGCAGACTTTGCGAGAACCACATGTGAACTGAATACGATCCCAGGTAATTCCTTATCCACATCTACTACAGCGTCAAACCAAGTCTAGTCTCATTGATGATCCCATCACATCCTTCACTGCTTTTTTATTTCTTTTATTATTTCTGTTTTTTAGGGTTCTGGTTTTGTCTTTCGCCTATTGCGCTGACGGTTTCCTGCTTTGATTTCTTTTCGCTGCCCATGCTTGCCGAGTGATTCTTTGTTTTTTTCGCAATTCATTTTGGCCTACTCGAACCTTTTTTGCTGTTCCGTCAGTTATTCGTTTTAATGTAGAATTGAACTCTTTTATTCTGCCGAGGTAATCATTGAATTCCTAGGAACGAGTGATGTCTTCTTTCAGTTTTTCCTTGCTTCATATTGGGTGAATTAGCAGACTTATCTACTGTTTAATACGTTTGGGAATTTACCAAGTCTTAGCCTTTGTAATCGCAAATTACGTAACACAATCTTTGGGATGCGCATTTTCTGATCCAGCAGAAGAGACTACCGAGTATCTTAAACAACGACAAATTAATTGGCGGCTTTTTCACCCATTTCGCTGCACTTCCTGCTGTAATGCTAGTGTATTTGCCAGTTGGCAAACTGACGGAAATTCATGTAACTCGGGGGCTTCCGAGTTAATAGCTGCTGTCTAATTTGAAGATATAGGAAACCTCATTGCTTAGTACTGACTCCCGCAGACCGTCAAGCGTTGCAGCCACTGCAATGTCATGTCCTTTCCTCACAAACAGCTGAAATCTTAATTGTATCAGGTCGTGTAAATTAAAACCCGATGGATTCAGCTGCATTTGATCAAAAGCATACAACAAGCCATAGCGTCTAGCAGTTTTACAGCTGCAAGATGAGGTTAGATAGCGAAATTTCGTTATTTTTGCCACTTTCCATCGTCTAAAATGTTGAATAGGCATGCGAATTGATCTGTCTTGTGTTGTCGAATCACGCATCCACCATGAAAGTTACCACTTAGTCTCGAGATTAATAATCAGGTTGTGTTGATCAATACAAAAGCCGGTATTTCGTCTTTTGGCACCATTAAAACCAACAGATCCAGATTTACATCGCATTTGGCGAACGTGTCGGAAACGAAACAGTCCACAATAAAACAATCCAGTGTTTTGATTGTGCACTTATTTGGCTTTGCTCACCAATATTTCAGCTTGTCTATCCTAAGCAAACAATGATTTTCATATTTGCCATGGATTTTACCAAACCAATGATGATAATCCGTTTAGTCTGTTTTCTTTCACCAATGCTTGTTGAGTTCAACAAGGACTCATCATTCCAGATGACCAACTAAACACTAGTGCATTGTCGCTAGATCGTCCGACTTTACTCGCGAATTTCCATGTCAGGTTGTTTGCTTGCTGTTCATTTTTAGGGTAGCTAGATTTCCGCAAATATTTCCCGAGCGTAAGCTTCTTGGGCTGTCTTGGTGGCAGTCGGACTGTGCTGTAAGGATTGCCTGCTTGAAGTCCGTAAAATTTACCCACAGCAATAAGTTAAGCGCCTGCAGACAATTGAAAAATGTGTCAAGATTGCTCGTGCGGCAAACACGATAAATACAAAGTAACACAGCAATTTGTTCTAAGTATTCTTAAACTAAGAAAACTTGTGGAAGTGTTCTGTTCTACCTCGGTGGTAAATCTCCAATCAATTTTCCGGCGGCCTTTATCTTCAATTTCCATTAACTATAGCAAGGAAACCAAATAAGGCAGGCCGAAACACGGTATATTACTCAAAATCGGTTCGCTTATATTAGTTTTCAGTGATCAACACTCATTGATCGATTCTTTCGCTGGCTGATTTGATCTAGCGTTGTTCATTCACTTTCTGGCATGGTTTTTTTCGCTCACATTATCGACTGACATAGCCGATTCTATTTCTCCACAGAATTGTTGATTCTTGTTCAAGATAATGGGTAGAAATACTCACAATCCACTAACTTTACGATAATATTCTTCGGTTTGGGATTGTAAAAATTGACACGCAAAGCGTTGCTCTATAAGTACGTTACAGTATTCAATAATTTAGAACCACTTCGAAATATACCACGTTATTAGACAAAATTAAACTTTGACTGCAATGAGGTACCACGATAGGGACAACTGTTTGCAGTCGTTTCCTGAAAAAAATCATGGCCGACTCCAGTTTCAACGGGCGCTGTTAGCAATGGGAGAAGTGCCTTAGATGATGCAGTTTGCTGGAATTTGATAATAACGTCCATTATTGTATGAAAAGAGCAAACCAGATGAAAACCGTTTTTGAAATTTCCAGGTTTTTCAACTTACGAGTAACGAGATTCGGCTGAGAATGAGTAACTACAGCGACTTTACTTGCATGTGTGGTTATTCGAGAATGTGTGGAACTGTAATCGGCAGTACTCTTTCCATCTCTAAATTCAGTACCACGATGCATGATGAGTCGCTATGTTCGTTGAGTTGTTTTGTTTGTGTGCACATGCTACGTTGGGGAAGGTAGATTTAGGACGCGTGACAATCAGCTTTGAGCAGATGTCGGTGGTCAAAAGTCTAGTTCCAAAAACTCCAGCAATCCACAGTTCCCTGAGGCAAATGCGCTTGGCCGATTGGCGGCCGTGGTAGATGGTATTCCACGAAGCACAACTTCAAGTGCATGCACAAGGTTTCTCGTTAACTGGCAATGTTGGATGACAGTGTTTATTGCGCATTATCCCCAGCTATGATAAACGTCATTTTGTCTAAACAGCCTAACAAATATGCCCAGTCAAATCTTACCGGTCTCTTTGCTCCAACCTACTGATGCTGTGTTCGTGCGAAAGCTCAGTGGATGGTCGGCGGTGGTCAGGCGGAAGTGGTTGTCGGTTTTGATGTGAAACTATCGGGTTCGAACCCCCGAGGAGAGGGACAACGTCTTCACTCTGTTGTCCTCTGCTGACCGACACCCAGTTCCTGAAAATAATACTTGAGATGTAAAGAAAATAGAAACGACGAGTGAACCCTGTCCGTCCTTTCACTGACTCGCTAGTGCCCGACAAAATCTGATCGAAGGCAGATTGTGCCATAACGGTAGAAATATTCACCTGTATCAGTCGCTGGCTTCGAAAGTCTCAGAGTTTGAGCTCACTTGAGGTCAGTGGCCCGTGATCACCGAACATGAAGCGTAAACCACCAGGATGCAGCATGCCATGTTTGTGCAAGTAGGGGTTCGAAAACGTGGATGCGCCATGTGATTGCTATATATATATATATATGCATATAACTATGCATATGACACAGCGATTTCGGTGGAATTAATAACAAGAGTTGGTTGCAGTCACCATCAAATAACTGTGGAATAGCATGCAGCCGACTGTTTGTTGATATATATCTACCTCCTTATTTGTCCTCATGTATGTGCGAATTTACTTATACGCCTCTAACTTGATGTGCACTACTTTGTTTGTTAGCCAACTTATCATTTTAACTATCACTAACCAGAGTAGTGCGTTTCGAATGCATTCAAAAACCTCACTACGGAATGAACGGTTGTTGAAACTCGGTGCTTGCCAAGCGAACTACAATTAATTTTCCGACTTTAGAAATTCCAACAATTTCCGAATTACGGTTGCCTGAGTGAAGTACACAAATTCAGGTCCGAAATTCATTAATCTCACACTCTTTTCAAATCGTTCAGTTGCCTGCCATGAGATAGCTAACTTCATGCATCAACCACATTCCATTCATTCACCGTTTATCCCTCTCCGCATTTGTGCAGCAACGAATAAACTGAAAAAGCGCTGTGTGGCGGCCAGACTGCAACTCTAGACAAACGTGAGTCTTTCATAATACTACCCGTTCCAGTAATTAGTAAAGTGAACCAAAAACTATCGCATTTTGAATGTGACTTTGTTCATCTCTAGTCTGTCAGGTTTAATGTTCTTCAGTCTCTGTGTCATTCGATTGTCGAGTTGCGCGGAACTCAGTCATATCTCACCGTTTCCTGACTTTGATTGAGCAGATGCTGAGAAAGAAATCCGTAATTAGCTATGAAAATATCTGAACACTCAAATGAAGTGTCTATTTAGTCGAGATGCGACTTAGTTTGAAGAAACAGGCGATGCAAGTTACAGAACAGCTCAATCCTAGAAAGAATTATTTTCGTTCGCGCAGTTCTCACATTCTCGTAAACCCAGTCTAATTTCGTTGGTCTTTTGTATCGATACAGAAAGGGTAGAAACCTTCTGGGAAAAGAAGTGAGCAAACACAAAAGTGTGGTAGAAAGTGAAATCATCCGACAAAGTTGGTTCTAATTGCTGGCAATTTGAATATCACAATAAATAAAAAGTTGTAAAATAAATCCTATAGGCAAAGATGTCAGCAGCGAGACTATTGAAGCAGTCTAAATTGAAGGAGAGGAACATTTCGAATTCGCGAAAGGTTTCATTATTTTCAGCTTTGGATCTCGTTGGTCCGATAAGCTAGTAATGTACTGATCATAAAGACCGGAACGATTGCCAATAGAATTTGGTCTGATGGAATACGAAATAAAATGGTTCATACGGGACCTCTTTTCACTACGTTATTCGTGGTGAGAAAATTTTGAAAAAATTCGTGGACAAAATTTCTTCTGCGTATCAGTAAATATATTTGGGTGAAACATACAAAAATAAACATTTGTAGTATTTAACAAATGCTAAGCGTTGTAGGACAGCACAAAGGACACTGGAAATCGCTTCATCAGATGCGGGTAATTTTGCCAGAAGAGATGAACAGTTTTTTAAGCGTCTGAGCAGTTGTCTCCTTAATAATAAACTATATTTTTACAATAAGTTAATGGAGACAGGAAAGCAGAAAGACAGAGATTGAGGTAAACGAGTTAGATAGGAATGAAGGAAT
>LUCM01011451.1:59123-357531 GCA_008360955.1 Fasciolopsis buskii
GTGAAGTTCAACAAACCGTTCAGAGCCTGCCCGGTAGCGTAATGGCTAAGGCGTTCGACTCACAATCGTTCGTCCTTGTTCGGGTTCGCGTCCCAGTTCGGGCGCGGTGGATATGCACTGCTGATGATTCCTAACAAGGATGAAACAGCTGTACAGTGCTTCCATGGTTTCTTTATGGTGAGTTGAGCGATGATATCACATGGTGAATTATTTCATGTAAACATTCAATCTCCTACTACTAAAATGTATTAAATAAACTATATTTTTGCAATAAGTTAATGGAGACAGGAAAGCAGAAAGACAGAGATTGAGGTAAACGAGTTAGATAGGAATGAAGGAATCCTGGAAGGCTGGCAAAGTGTGATATATATTATCTGTTAAGCATTTTAGCAGAACTAGTAAAAAGTGGGTGCACTTCTTCAATGGTGTGGTAAGAAGCTACTTTGGAGAAGATAAATAAAGGTAGCGTCTGTCACAAACGTGGATGTTTTATTACAAAGTAGAGATAGTTTCACAGAAAGGAACAGATTCTTACCTAATTCCGAATAAAGACAATGCACCGAAACTCTGTGGCAGTGGTAAAGATGAAATATTTTTCAAACCTTTTGGGATCAGTTACTTTTTGAAGTGCAAGCCGTAAATATCAAATTGTATCACCGACACATGTAGCTGTCTTTCAAAATAATTTTCTTGTGAATGAAAAGTGAACTTTCTACGTGAAAATTCATATTGACTCAGGCTTTTGTGTCCAATGAACACCTTCATCTTACCCCAATTTGGTCTTCACATACCCCATTTACAGATTTTTATTTACCAAAAGCATTTCAAAAGAGAAGTTAGAGATAATTCAAGAGGAAGTAAGTCAGAAATGTTTTGCATGCTCAGTGGAAAAGCCTAATCTAAATAACCTATGTGGTTTATCCAATTTGTTGGGGAGTGTTCCGATGAAACAATGCGCCATAAGACAAACTGTTTGCAGATTCTGAACTATGAAAAACTCACCTTAGACGGAAATGTTTTCATTGAGTCGACGTTTCGATTACCTTGGGTGACCTTTATCAAGACAGATTTGCAATCGATTGTAAAGAAGCCTTGAGAAAGGTTCCCCTGATGATCGAAATGTTGACTTATTACAGACATTCCCGACCGTGATGAACTTTTAAATTAAAAGCAAGTTAATTTGTTTTGCTTTTATCGAATTCACCGTTGCGGAATTGTACACTGTGCGGTCGGCGTTTATCATTAGATAGGCCGGCAGTGCCCAACCGGATACGTTACCGGCCTTCGGATGTGAAAGTCGCGGGTTCCTATCCTCCAACCTCTGGTCAACTTTTCCACTTGGAAGCCCCCTGTTGGCCGCGGCCCCCTTCCTGAAAAATGATCTACACTATTATTTAATTAAAAAGGGAAGTAAAAGATAGAAAGAAGGAAAAAAGGGACAGTTTCCAAGTAGCTTTGTTGCTGAGAAAGGACAATAACATGCGCGGCTCCCATGCATGAGTTCGAATTTTGCTAGTGTGGGCTAATTTTCACAAACGAGTCTACTGACTAAATATTAGGAAGCTGAATGGGTGCAATATGGATGATAACCTCTGGAATGAATGGTTTGTACATAATTTGTCCTGTATCTTTTGGCCTCTGTCTTGCCCAGTTTAGAAATGGATTCACGTATCAATTTGTTATCAATTCCATTGATGAAATGTTGCTTGGTTTTATGAATTAAACCGAATAATTTTTGCTGACAGCTGGCATGGTTGGTATCAGATGGTGATATTAGCAATCGATGCATTCCAAAATTACATTGCTAAATTGCTAAGGGATTGGGGTACAGTCCAATTTCTCTATCAACGTGATGAAGGTCAGTGCGTGAGCTGCATAGAAAATATCTCGCGATCGTGATTGGGGATGAATATGAAACCTCTGGACGAAACGATCCGCCGTCCCTAACTGCAAGATGCATTTCCAAATGGACCGGGACAGTGTGTGTGCTGTACTTGTACCCCGATTAAAAGTTATAGGTAAGATCCAGATTTTACCACCGACAAATTGATGAGGGTCAAATTAACACAGAAATTACATTCGATATCTTCAAGAAAGCGGCACACTATTTAATTTCCAGATCCATGACTGATTTAGACCACTTCAGGAGGTCGCTGATGATAGCATGCTATCCTTACCGTGAATAAAAGGTTAGAAGTCGCAGACTATGACCGCGAAAGCATAATGAGGAGCCAAAATACTGAAACGAAACTGAGAGATTAGTTTTACTTGACTCGATAAAGATGCTGTGCTCGTCGTGTTAAGTCATTGCGATTATGTCACCAAATTATCACAACTGCTAACTGCCAAATCTGAAGACATGAAATAAGCATCCGAAATAGACCAAACGGCTTGTGCGGAGAAAACGAGTATGGTCTCATCGAAGGCTCTCACGCCTAGTTATCATAATTCTTTGTGGATCACCTAAGATCCACAAGACTCCGGTAATTTTACATCTTTCTAATCACCACGCTGCTAAGTGGCTAGTAGAAATATCTGAAACAGCAAGAAATCAGATTGCTAACCATACATTCCGTGAAACCTTTTAGTTAGTGGAATGTATTGAAGAAACTGCAACACCAAGGTAAACCTGATATTCTTACCGGACTTTGTTTTCCTGTTTGCAAGTGTACAACTAGCGGAACCGTTGGATTCCCTCTGTTCGGTAATCAGCAAGGAACACATTTCTATGAGAATTCGGGCTAGAAGCTTCAAGGATTTGTTGCCAAAATGTACACGTGACACAGTTTTCATTTGACGGAATTCGCTCTTGATCAAAAGATGGAGTTTTACCGCGGTTGTTGTTTGGTCTACTTCTCGCGGATATCTTTATGACCAAATGGATTCGGAACACAATATCAAATCCCTGCCAGCACTAACAACATGTGAACGATGTCTTCTGGATTACTGAACTAAATGAAGACAGCGATGAGGTTGTGACAAAGTTCAACGAAACATCCGGTGACACACTTCTGCGCTGTTAAAAGAAGACAGTAGTTCAATTTTGCTAAACTTTGGTCTAATCGGAGCCCAGACGGCTCAACCCAAATCGGGGTCTTTTGAACGCTGATTTGTAGTGGTCAGTGGACATTCGTTCACAGGTTTGAACCCGTATGTCAAGTAAGCAAACCTCGGAGACGTCTGATTTCAAGGGTGAGGTGCATATGAGATGAGGGAGCATTAGATGCAGAAGTACGCACAAGCCACAATGTCCTATCGGATGGATTTATTAATAGTAACAAGAGTTACCCACGGGCCATAGAAGAGGTACCATAGACGGCTAAGAAAACTATTCATTAGTTTTTCCGAAGTGACGCTGCAGAGGAGAGGGCCTGCAGAGTGCGATATGCTACGTTCAGCCACGGTTAATGCGGTTACAACCAAGTGGAAGCTCACAGCTACACCTCTCAGTAAATATGAGGAAAGTGATTATTTAGCGAAGTTTACTGCCCAAGTTACCGTCTATCATTTCCAGGGTACTTGTTGCGTCACTTAAGCTGGTCTAAGGGCGCGACATTTTCTGAGCGCATCAAACAGCATCAACCATGGTGAATTGACCTCGGGGAGAATGGTTCTGTTTCCAAATGGATCACGATCCATGTACTGGAATCAGAACATTCGGTAGGAACGAGTAATACAATTCCTGTGGTGTACAAAATACCGCATCACAAACCGAAATCCGCAAGGTTCCGGAAGCTGCTGATAGCTAAAGTAATGGTTATACGTGTCCTCAAGTTTGAGCTGCAAGTGCAAAAAGAAGCTAGGGCATGTCGAAGATGTACCCTGGAAAGGATCTACAGCGTAACTCGTGAACGCTTGGTTGGTCCAGTTCATAGATTGTTAAGCGATCGGTTAATCCATCGACTGCATATATACATGGTTGCATTGAAACGTTTGATTGTTCCAGCACTTAAATAAACACACTTGCGTATTGTATACGGATGGACCTGTTGTCAGTAAAATTCTTGTCCTAGTGAAAACTTTTCCACTCAAGATAATTCTCTGTCTGTCAAGAAAATGATAATTACCTCATTTGAAAATTGTGCATAAAAAGTTAAAATTCAACGGAATGTCATTCTTCACTCATTCTATCGTCTACATTTTCGCTGACATAAGGAATAATGGCTGACATTTCATCGTGATTAGCCCTGAAGATCTGTTACTGGATAATTAACCAAATTTAACCTGTTTGAAAAATAGCACGAGCTCAAACCAGAAGTTTTGGAAATGGAAAGTAAACAAGAAATATTAAAACGGCGTCGAACGTTTAGTCGGGGACTTCCATCGACAAATACGAGATCTTAGACATGACATGCTTGTGTTTCTCTGGGCTATTTTGATATTTGTGTTAATAAAAATACTTCAGACAAAAAGAAGCCTACTAGAAGGAAGACACCAAACAGTCTATCCAGAACAGGTAAGATGCAGTATTTGGGTATGTTTTCTATTAGCTTCCAAATTTGGAGTATGAACTAAAGAGAATCACCATCAGCCAGTCAGACTAATCAAATGATCTAACAAAAATGAATTAGTGCAGTTTCAGTGTAGTTCTTCCGTAGAAAACAAATGGTTACGGACTTGTTATGCTCGGAGTAGTCTATTATATTGCACATCACAATGTCACTCATGCTTGACCGCAGCAACCTGAGATTTGTTGATTTGTGTTGCATATACGATCATGCATTGGACTTCAGTTGGTTTTCTTCCAAAACAGCTTTGCTAAACTGGAAAGAAAATGGGCACAAGTGCACTTCATAACCAGGTCTCTTCATTATGTTTTTGTTCCTACGCATGTTTCAATCTATTTCACAGTATTAGGTGGAAGATATTGAATTTGGAATTAGAACTTAGAGTTTGTCTATTCGATAACAGGAATCACTTAGACGATTGTGATTAATATGAACTCATTTCTACACTCATACTTGATCCATTTTTCTCTCGAGCTGTTGTCGCTGCCGCACAAACTACATTCATCTGTCTCATCCTACACGAATTTGCTAATCTGCCAATCACATACAGACCCAGACCTTCAGGGAATCCCATGTTCTTTCACATCTTTCGAAGATTTGTCTGTGGCATTATAAGAATTTATCGAATGACTGACTTACCCGTATGGAATGCCCACAGTTAGATAGAGCTTCACACGAAATTCTTCTAAACTGAAATTTATGGACAATTTCATTCAGGAAAGTCACCGATATATGTAATTATCGTTGGATATTCACCAGGTGACAGTTCCGGTTGGCGACAAATTCGAAATTTATTCTAAACTGCACTTAAACAAACACACTTGAATTAAGTTGACCAAAATTTCACAGCACCCTTTTGTAAAGTAGTGGATGTGACAAATTCAAATAAAATACTTTCCAGTCATGTTTGGATCAGCACTGGTGAGAAAACAGTACCAGTCTATTAATAGTAAGGTTACTCTCTACTTTTCGTCCTAGAAGGATAAAAATAATGTCGCATGCGAAAGCTAACAGCCATTGGCAAGGTCTGCACGGAACGAATTTGTAGCATCGCTTTTTGAAATGCAATTCCAAACATCATATTTTTTGTTGTTTCATGCCAAATTTTAATTGGGTGAAGCCATTACACCCAGGCGGTTCAGTTCAGTTCATTTTTGTAAACCATTTGACATGCACCAAGTTGCTGCCTCACAAGACTACTCAAAAGAAAAAAGAACGGGAGATATGGGAAGACCGAACGCGGAATACAAAGCTGAACAGCCGTACAGATGACAAAGGAGTTCTAATGCGACAACGTCGATAATTGCCTTACTGAGCCATAACACTGACTGTCACAAACCATTAGTTGGAGAATCTCGTGGGCTGTTGCTTCCCGTAGCCTAACTATACCTGGGTGAGCTAGTCCACTTGTTAAAGTTTTTATGCCTTTATGTCCCGTGATCAAGTGGCCATCCCGTACTACCCTCCAACCATTACCCGCCTCGAAGAACAGCACACAAAGAGGCACTCGTTCTGTGAGCATGGACGAAACATGTCCCGGCCAAATTATTCCAGTATGATCCAGTCTGTAATCAAACTTTTACACCCTAGGAAGTAGTATCTCAAGACTAACATCCTTATTACTAATAGAATTCATTCACCATAATCTAGCAGTACTACACAGACAAGTGGAGAAACCTAACAAATCATATTGTTTGGTTTTGCTGCAATACCACAATAAAACTGCTAATAGTCGACTGGTCGAATTTCTCCTCGTTCAGCCGCATGCAATTCAACAAGTGACTGATTAACGACATGTCAGAATTTCGCTTACTCCAACCTAACCGAAACAGTCTGTGCATTTTTTGCTCATGTCTAACACGTGCTCATGTTTTTGTATACAAATTGTATGTATAATGTATTTCCACAAAAGTTCAACTAATTTTCTTAAGGCTTTGATTAGTGAGTTAAAAGATTTGATCGTAAGCGTTTGATCACCGATCGGGATGGCATTGTCGTTTAAAACGAGCCCTAGCCTAGAGTCAGCCATGCTTACGCAAGTCCAAATAACCAGATCTACGGGTTGATGAATTGCTATCTCGTCGGTAGCCAGACGCGTACGATCGAAACTCCAGGCTACGGGACCATGGTCTTTGGAAAAAGGCTAACCTGATACGCCACAAGTGACAACTTTCAAAACAATTCAGCCTGTTAAATTTCACCAGCAGAAGAATGTGCAAGTCCAAAATCCTGCTTGTATAACATTCATTTGAATGAAAAACAATTCTGATTATAAAGTGTGCAAGGAAGATATACGGAACTGGAATGCAATCGAAAGTTTTATGGTGGGATAAGGACTGAATGACAGAACTTTTTAAGAAGTTTGTGCAGCAGCTAATATAACTCAAATTTGGACTGGTATAGCGTTAAAAAGGGAATATGATTACTTGTAACGAAATTACTTTAGTGGCCTTGCGCAAATCCAACGAAAGCGGGAAAAAAGCCCAAAGAAGCTTTGCCTGAAAAACCGATGGATTTATTTGATACCGACGAATTATTCATTATAAACGAAATGATTCTTCATAGCAAGGGTAATGCGACACGACTGTGATGCTATCATAGTGCACCGTTGGCTAGATAAATACATCAGTAAACACTGCATGGAAAACAACACAAATGGAGTACATTAAGTCCATGCCACATGCTTTTACCGTACTGAAATGAATGAAACTCGCAATACTACTTAAAAACATCACATGATTGAATTCGCTTCGCACTCCCTTTTCTTCGAACTTTCCTAACCCCCAATCAGTTGTTCAGAAAGTGAGCGATCCGCATTGCTCTAAACCGAATGCTAGTGTTATGGACAAAGGTGAGGTGACAGTGCTTTTACTCATATTTTTGATTTGTCGCTCAATGAGATGGTTTATTGACAAAAGCTGGAGAAACAAGTTATTGTAAACAGGAATAACGTTATTGGCGATAGGGACAATTTCGTAACACTAATCGAGTTCTTTCAGGCAGAACTCCGAATGCACCTCCACTGATCGCAACTTATCTTCTAGGAGCAAAAAAATTCCTATTGTTTCGCTTCTGTACATCCAGACACATTTCGATCCACGACACTAGTTAACAAACATCATCGGTTACTTTAACTTTGTTGGTAATAATGTTTGCAGAATCCAGTTTTCGCTTGGTTTCATTATCCCTACTGAGAAGAAAATTTTTACTTGTCTGACTACGTGAGTAATCGTAATTGGGCATTCAGGGCTAAATTCCCCTATCTGTTGGCTGTGCATTCGACCTTTTCCATGCATATCTCAACATGACCGAATAATACTTGATACAGAAACGACCGCCAAGGCAAGCTAAGCTAAACAGTTCTGGATTCCAGGTGCGTTCAGTCTCAAATGAAAATTCCCACTTAGTTGGTTTCGTTTTTCAGCAGCCTATTGTTTATTTGAGAAGCGCTTATATCAATGAATACAAAATGACTCGAAATTCAGTTCAGCTTGTTGGAACAGTAGACTTGTGAAGACGCGTTCCCATTTGTAAAAGGATCACTACACAGTCTGCTTCATTCGGCAGAAATGCAAAATTTACTGGTGACACGACAACGTTGGCGGAATTCCCATTCTTGTGGGGTTTTGTCATTATCATTCTGCATTTTAATCTTATTTCAGTTAAAATATTTAGAAAAGGTTCTCTTTTCAACTAACCAGATGGAACAAAAGTGATAAGGCGGCACGTGTGCTCGCTAGGAAACAACTGTAGGTCGTTCGAGGAAGATGAAAGTGGTCACTGGAACCAGGACTCGATGACTAACTCGAAGAACCTGTTTCCGAATGCCACTTTGTAGTCCGCTTCCTATCAGTTCCATCTTATAAATGTCGAAAATCGATGGAACTACTTGGTTACGGCGAGGTTAATGGTTTGATTCGATTCGATGTCTTAGCCTGTTCTTTTAACTAAGGAGAAACCAGGAGTTGATTGCTGTAATAATTCTTTTGTCGGGGTCGCTAACTGTAGCACCTTCATTGGGTCATCTCGATTCTAGTTCAATCCCAGCCCACTTATTCAAATGTGAACGACCAAACGGCCCCTGGTCGTCGAAGCAGACAGTCTTATTTAATTGTCATAATCGAACGGCTGATGAATGTCCACATAGGATGGAGCTCATTAGCCGATTTCCCCCTGTAGTGTTCATTGTCTATTCTTTGGTGTTCTGATCAAACGCCGCCCCCGCACTCGTCGAAGCATGTTATGAATCAGACCACATTCAATCACTTCGCTGACTACGGGCCTGGCTTAATCCGTACTTGTCCTCAGGCTTGCTGTCGGTCCAATTCCAAGCAAGGTATGTCGTTCAACTGACGTCCAAGGGTTTGGGCCGAGGCTTGTTCTTCTGGATGTAGTCGGGCTTCGCCCGTGTATGACTGATGGTACCGAATGGAAGTGGGCCTGCGCTTTTGGCATTCGTACTTGGCCTCCCCTTACAGTGACCCTGACACTAATTCTTCTTCGATCACTGCCTACCACGTGACTTGTGTCGACATTGGCCACAACTGTTTTTTTCATTCCGCAGGCATAAGTCGTATTTGCACCGGTAAGGACTTGACCAAAGCACGAATAGAATAAACTCTTAAGACATAGCGACCTAACCAAAAGAACGATCATGTAGATTTACCGGACTGTCAACCGAAGGTTGGAAACTAGTCCTGTGCCGTAGAATTATTTGCGTCCATCTTTTATTATCTTTTCGTCTCAAAGTATGTCACGTGAGCTTACGGCTCCTAGAAGACAAGGGAAACTGGGCTTGCTGGCAAAATCAATTGGGTGTTTGTCAAACTAATTGGCCGTGGTTCAGAACCCCAGGAATATTATCCAATAAAACATCTGCAGATTCTTAATTCGTGAGTCGACGGAAAACATCTTCAGATGCTGTGCTTGGCTGACCTAAATGAAGCTGATGGAGTATTTTGTATTCCAGCTGTCTACTGGAAAACACAGAATCGGATTTGGCTCCGAAGAAAGTGTCATCATTACACTCTGAGCAGCCCACAGTGTATTATACGCTGTGCACAAATTTAAGCAGTCCGTCGTGTTTGTAGCCAGTCGTGAACCTTTAACATTCTCGCTGAGGGGTGATGCTAGACCAATGAAATTTGATGCCGGAAGGAATGGCTGGTTTCAATACACAAATAACTTATATTTTGTGAAACAGATTGTTTTTTGCTCTCGTATGTGGTCCATGCAATTAGTTTCATTCCTTTATGAATACTCACAAGGTCTGATGGCGACTTTATCGAAGCTTTGAATTGTTCCAATCTCTCCCTAGTCCAAGTTTCTACGTGACAAATTTCAGTTGATTCACAGCCTTAAAAATGTACTTCCCGAAAGATCTACCAAAGGAAGAATCCCAGAAATGTTTAGCAACATTCAAATGTGACATACCGAAGCATTCAGAACATACGCTGTCTGTAAGTATGGAGTAATTTACTTGTGCTCTAAACAGTAATTATTAGCGGTACCTCGACCTTGAGGACTTAGGCAACTCTCATGCTCGCAGACGCAGCGGTCTGCGAGACCTCACATAGGCTTCAGACGTACGCTGCGCAAGCAGCAATCAGAATGAACCGTGAGAACCATGTAAATAGTCTAGCACAGGTTAAAACCAACCGGAATCAGATTGCGAGTATTTTTAACATCTAAGAGCGTGTGCACGTATACACATTTATCGTACTCATAAGCCCACAGTTGTCCACCACACCGAATTCCGACTGTCAAGGCGAGCATGTGTGCATGAGAGGCGGATCATTTTTCGCTTGCTCACAATGGCAAGCTCATGCTCTTTAGTGGAGATAAAGCATCTGTGGCCTTACCAGTTTATAGTCACGGTGTTTTGCTAAAGTTACCGCACTAGTAAATTGCATTGCATTTGCAGCCCAGGTATCAATCGCCAAGTTTCAAGATGCGCTGTTCGGCAACACACCTGAAGCCTGTTGAGAGGTGTCAACGGTTGCAATTTTTCCGTCTGCATTTACCGCACAGTCACTGTTAGATGGTTTCATGTATTTGTCCTCCAATTCAAAATCGAACAAGATCTCAATGTGATAGACCCCAAATGCGTTCAGCCAAGCGTAAGTTTTTCAATCCGAAGTAAGTTGGTCTGTTACTTTCATTCGAACGCGACATACGTGAGATTACCGAATTCGTTGCGAGAGGACCGGCGAATATACCTAATGAAATTAACGCACAACTTTGTCCATTTCATCGTCTTTGTGAATGTTCCGACTTAGCGATACTACAGACTCGTGTATCACCCGTTACGTGGTAAAAACCGTTGCTTCGTGAGATTTTTCTAACTTGTCTAGTGTCTGAAAGTGAATAGGTAAACGTAACTGGTGGACTAGAACTTTGCATCTCTTTTTCGTTTTAGGAAAATTTATCTGAAAGATCTTGCAATTCCGCATAATATTTTCTCAAGTGAAGATAATAAATTTTGCTGTTTCGAGGTAGCTTTCGTTCAAGCTCCAAACGAAGCTACTCTTACCGTAACGGACATCAATATATTTAGGTAGTGTTTAAATGAGCTCACGCACCACTGCATATCGGGGCAGTTCTTCAGGTCACTACCGCTGGCTAGATCTATTCCACGGTACAGGTAACTCGATACCACGCAAATGTTGTACGATTTTGGCCCTCTTGAATTTTGTGCAGTTGTAAAATTCTGCGGAACGAAATGCGGTCAGATTGGACAAAATAGTCGAATTTGAAATAACAAAAATTGCCAGGAAATGCACTGAGGAATTATTCATTCAAATGTGAACTCTACTAGCATGAAACCAGCCGGAGATGTATTTACCAGGTGGTGATGCTCCAATGCCGAGCCATTGTGGACACAGCCTTCGTACTAGGATTACGTAAGTAAGCAGGCATTTCTGCCTTTTTGGTAACTATGTGATGCAGTGTGCTCCCTTTTTATTCTGGCTGGTAAACTTAGAACATAAACATGGACAATCCAAGCTGGATGGCATATCACACTAGCCGCTCCAAAAATCACCACAGACTTAAGTTTTCTCACTGTCATTTATACACACATTTTCTTTCAGCTTGATGAAAACAGGGAGAAGCGAGAATTAAAAACTGGAGCGAATGTGCTTTTTAAATCAGGATCGCTGGCAAACCTTAAATAATCACCACCAGTTGACGTGCTATCTTCTCTGATCGGTCGTCATTGAGACGATGTTTTACAGAGCCTCTATCCCATGAATCCTACGATTTTATTCCTATCTCTAAAAATAGCTAATAGCATTTGACTGTTTTAGACGCTATCTTAGGCCTGCAAATTACAGGAAGTCTAATCTTGACTGTCAACGACTAACGCACACCGAGTTCCTCAGTGTATTATCATTTACCCGTTATTTCCTCCATTTTCATCTTTGCTCNACTAGGATTACGTAAGTAAGCAGGCATTTCTGCCTTTTTGGTAACTATGTGAGGCAGTGTGCTCCCTTTTTATTCTGGCTGGTAAACTTAGAACATAAACAAGGACAATCCGAGCTGGATGGCGCATCACACTAGCCGCTCCAAAAATCACCACGGACTTAAGCTTTCTCACTGTCATTTGTACACCTATTTTCTTTCAGCTTAATGAAAACAGGGAGAAGCGAGAATTAAAAACTGGAACAAATGTGCTTTTTAAATCAGGATCGCTGGGAAACCTTAAATAATCATCACCAGTTGACGTGTTATCTTCTCTAATCGGTCGTCATTGAGACGATGTTTTACAGAGCCTCTATCGCATGAATCCTACGATTTTATTCCTATCTCTAAAAATAGCTAATGGCATTTGACCGTTTTAGACGCTATCTTAGGCCTGCAAATTACAGGAAATCTAATCTTGACTGTCAACGACTAATGCACACCGAGTTCCTCAGTGTATTATCATTTACCCGTTATTTCCTCCATTTTCATCTTTGCTCCCTTGCAATCAGTGACTACTTTCAAAATCTATGCAGGATATCACGTGTCACAAATATTCTAGACGTTTCCAATCACCCATAACTATGAGTGATGCGTCAGTGTTTGCGGACTGGTCCCATATAATATTGAACGGGACCTGGTAAAGTGCAATTTTTATTGATCATTTTGTTAAAGATGAGTAAATATGAAATACTGCAAACCAAAGGCTCTTTTAATCAAACGTTATAGCTATAAGCAATGCATTTTCAACTACCTACATTTACCATAGTTTTGAGATAACCTGGACAA
Source organism: Fasciolopsis buskii (assembly GCA_008360955.1). Taxonomy (NCBI): domain Eukaryota; kingdom Metazoa; phylum Platyhelminthes; class Trematoda; order Plagiorchiida; family Fasciolidae; genus Fasciolopsis; species Fasciolopsis buskii. The sequence goes on from LUCM01011451.1 coordinate 71,885, forward strand.
GACCGTTCTTCAGTTCCGCGACTTGAAATTCAATATGATTCTATTGGAAATAAAAGATCTATTTTCACGTTCACGCAGTCTCACTGGTTCTAAGAATTTACAGACAACCATTAGATATTTGATAACAAAATTTATGGTACCGCTTGACTAATCGTCTACTATCTCAACGGACACAGTGAAGTAAGGGATGAATTTATTTTGTTGATTATATCTTAACAACACCTTAAGGAATGCAGGAAAATTTCCGTTAAATTGCTGCGCAATCCTTTCGTTCTTTTAGTTTAAATGTTAGCAACAGTTTTACCAAACTTGCTCGTCACTGTTAATGCAAACATATAGGAACAATCAATTCAACCTCCACGTCCTGTGCGATCTTCGTGGCTTTCCAATCAAACAGATCCCATTATTGGACACTTGAACGCCAAACCTTCGAAATTTGCTTCACTGTCTTCCGAAAAGTGGTATACTTTATGGGCTAAATCCTTTATTTTTTCTTCGAATTCTAAATGGAATGCATCTAAACGTCGTACACAATGGGGCTTGCAGTTAACACGAAAGGGTCACACCATAGATAATCACTTATTGTCCAAGTTTTCGTGTCATCTTGCTAACGGAACGTTTCATTTTCTTTCCCCACCCCTCTCTTTGTTTACCCTACAATCGATCTTCACTTTGTTCAGGAAAGAATAGGAAGACAGTCCTATGTGAACCACTTTGGATTAGAGATGCATTGAAAACAATTGAATATTCTTAAATAATATTTATCTGCTGCAACCTTACCCCAAATTGCCCAATGCAGACTTAATGCAATAGCCTTTTGGACTCCAAAAGCGTCCAACTACTTGATGTATTTATCCAGCGGTTCAGTTTTTAATTGACTGATTACTCATTCCAGATTTGAAGCTGCCAACTTTGGCCTAACCTGGAAAGTGTTATCCATTTGATGAACTCCCTTTATACCCTTTCGAATACAAGGAAGAATGAGGGATTTCGAATGTTGCAGAATGATTTGTAAATCCAAATTTTAATTTCGACAAAATGTGCCCAAGACTATCAGTATTCACACATATCACGACGGGTTCTCTTTGAGGGTCTGTGAATTTATTCTGGTGTATCCAGAACAGCGATGATGCTGACATAAAAATTACATGTTATTCTGCGTTTTCCCAGTGAATTTGAAAACAACTGGGTGGTCCAAAGAATGACGCCAAGAACAAAAATCCTCAGCTATGGGGAAATAAGGAAACAAGCCAAATTATCAAAATTGTAAAACAAAATATTACACAATGGAGGTAGATGGAATGCAGGCAATCAAAGAGATTAATTCACCATAAAAGAATATCCACAGCCAACAGAGATTCAACAACTGGTTTGATTGCATTCTGTCACTATCAGTCACGTATATCTTACCAGATCACAGTGGCCACACCATGAAGAACAATTATTAAGTGTGTATTTGGCCTACATTTGTTGAACCCAATTCCGTTTATATGACACAGTTGTCAGCCTGATTTTTTTTTACACATCTCAAAAATAGCTTCTCCAACCAGGCCTCGGATTCAATGTATTTACAGGTCTTCACTACTTGGGGGATGTTCGATACGTCCAGTCATCTGCCAAAGTAAGCGTTCTACTTTTCAGTTGTTCTCAAATGACGCAAAAGGAACGTATTATATGGAATGATAAATCGAATTGCGTATTACGGGTCCAGAAGTCAAAACTATGCTCCAAGGCAGCCAAAAATGTCACCAGGAAGCTCCACTAGATGAGGCCAACAAACGGAATATTGCTTATGAACATCTGATTCTTACGCAATCACCCTTTCAAGTACCACAACAACTGTATCAGTTTCAATCGACGGCTATTTGTCACTTTCCAGTGGAACCGAATACCAGAATTCATATTCCAATGCGCGAGAGGCAGATATTACAGTGAACATATGATGTAATTTCTCGCTTCCTATAGGAAAACAACGGCTATTCCGTAATACGTTGGCCATGACTTAGTCCCACAAGCTCGGCGAAGCAGCAAACAATAAACCGGGGAGTTTTATTCTCTTTCCTAATGTACTGTGCCCGTCAGGTCGTGCGCATCTCGCGGCGGTTAGCCACCGACATATTTATCCCAGCGGAAAGTAAACACTGGTTGAAAAAACCTTGAGCCATAGTAGCTCAGATATTTTGTAGATTCGTGAGCATCTTAGCCTTGCTCCCTCGCACCCGCAACAGTCGATAAACAGGTAAGTAATTTTCGCTTCTTTAGGCTAATTTCCTATTGGAATACAAGCGTGCTGGCAGTTAAGTACGCGTGCCAAGAGGGCCAGACAATACGGTAACGTCACAATTATGTCTAGTAAGTAAGTGGCTGCAGAACAAACAAACGTCAGACCGTCATCCAGCTAATAGCATTTATATGTGACTGCATGCATAAACTTGACTGGGTGAGTGCACTAAAAGAAAACATTGGTGCAAAATTAATGCACTGTTTACCTTCTGTCTGAATAATATCGATCAAGCACTCATTAATGGGCATTGCTTTATTCATCTGTTGGCTTTGTTTTCAGCCGGTGACTGCTTTGCCTTCCATCCCATTTTGACCAAACTATACTGTAAGCAGAAAGGCGCATCAACAACGGTAATTGCAAACCATTTTGGATATCAGGTGAGTCAAAATTTCTCCCTTTTTTCCTTTTAGAAGACATTTTCTGACGAAACTTCCTTCGTGTTCAGTGTTGTTGTTTTCCATCTAAACACCTGCATTGCAATAACTCAGAGGGTGGTCCAGATTATTACCCATTTTTGCAAAATACGCGTTGTTGCTCATTCGAATTTCGCTTTTTTCATGTAAGGAATGATACTGCAATCGGTATTGCGTCCGAGTCTATCAGCTGTTTCATTCATTACCGGTGTTTGCGCGACGCCAGACAAATTGCGATCAACACAGGCCTGGCGTGAGTCGAAGGGATGACTGCGAATGCGCAAAAAGTAGACCTCGTAGGGGTTTAAGCTAAACACTCAGGATGAGCGGTCCAGATTCAACAAAATAAGCCGTGAGCTGAGTGGCGTGAAATGCATCGAACAAGATGAACCAGTCAAATCCCGACCCGGATAATCGACGAAACGGTGGCAGTTGCAGGGGCGCAATAACGCAAGCAAGCCAACGTACACATATATGATGAGCTTACTGAATATATGTGAGTCTCTGATTGCCGGCGGAATCTTTCATTTGAAATAGCGGGAACGGACGATTACGATCCACAGATGGGATCGGCATTCCGAAATACAAAATTTGAGACCGAGAAACAATGATACTGGACAATTCACTGAAATGTTTCAATGAATCATGCCGCAAGGATTTCCGGGTAGCTATTAACTGCCCGAAAAGTAGGGTACTGCGGTGTAAGTAATACTCGCAATTCCATAACTCCGTAATTTTTTCCTGTCACTTGTTCTTCAGAATGCTCTTCGTTTTACTCACCAATTCGATGGTCGTTGCTGTCCAAAGAGCCAAATTTTCAGCTTTTCTGATGCTATTTTCTTGCGACATAAATTGCATCTCTTCCAGGAATGTTAATCTTAATTGCCAGCTGTTTCGTTCCGTGAAGTTATCAGGAAGACATTCGGTCACTTTGCGCGTGGATATTCAGTCGCCGTTCTCTTCTGTTCTGAGCATTGCAAGCTCCTGGTAGTGATGCGCAGTGTTACTCGTTATATCCCCTCCGTTCTGAGCGGGACAGACGCCAGAGGGACGAAACTATTGGTCTGCACCCTAATAGCATCGTGTCAAATCATTTCTTCCTTAGGCACGCCGAACACCATACGTGCTAAAGCTGATGTGATATGCCGTGAATGCAGTCCATTTTCATTTTGACTGACGTTTTTCCCGTGAATCAACCTGTCTAATATCTGCCTTGTTCATTGCAAATGTACCTGAAAAACTAATCGTGTACCAAAGATGTTGGGATCTTTTGCGCGGTCTCAAAAATGCCTGTTTTGTTATCCCAGTTGTTTTTTTCTGAAATCCATTATGTTCACGTTTTTATAAGTTACCGGTTTCCACTATCATATTGTTCTCACTTTGAAGTGGCGAAAAAGGAGAACACATCTGCTGTATTTTCTTCCGGAGACTTTCATTCGATACTACCGCCCAGCCGCCATCGCTTGTTTGCACTAGTCCTAGCGATAAAAGCTAAGTTAATTTGACACAACCATTCGTTTATTAGTTAAAATCAGTTTATCGACGGCTTTGATGAATCCGTTGCTATCGTCGCTGTGTTGACCCATGATCAATATTCTTGTGCGTGATCAATTTAGTTTATCAATATAATCGGAAATTGCGAGGACCACAAGATAATTTTGAACGGGCTTGCAAATTCAACAAATTAAGAAACATCTGAAACATCTGTTTGGCAAATGCAATTAAACTAGCAATATTTGGTTTTCTCGAAACTTTTCCTATCCCTCTGCACTATCAACATTGTTCGGCTCATGGCTGTGCTTCCCAGGAATTCAAATATTTGAAGCACAATGACAGTTTGACTTCGCGTGACCGGTTATAAGTGTATTTCATTCCCAAGGCAAAATTTGGAATTGAGTAGAGGATGCACTGCCACTGTGCCGCGTTGTTGGCTGACCGTTTCCCGTATATAGTTAGGACGTGTTTTTACGTTTTTCGAATGGTGGTTTAAACGTGATCTTTCAACCCAACAAATTAGTTTATGCGCTTTCTATGTCCTTCGATGCAAAATCGTAACAGAACTTTACCTTGTGGAGGATGCTCGATGTTATAACGCACAGACAACCGTTTTCAGTCAAAGGAAGCTCACGTAAGACTTCATTTAATGCAACACCCAACTAAGTAAATGCGCATAATCTCTTAAGACTTTCAAACATTTGTGCTCTACTTGATGATGCGAAAAACTATATAACAAACTTGATCAACTAGTAGACCGGTGGTTTAATAATTTTCTCGAAACACCTCAAGATAAAACCTTTGGTCTCTGTTCCATATGCAGTCACAGTTGCGCGCACGTTTAAAATATTTCACGACAGTTTCCAATTACTCGCTCTGACATCTGCCTTTCTCTGCGTCTCTCTCCCTCTATCTCCATATATATATATATATATATATATATATATATATATATATATATATATATATATATATATATACATAGGTTGTGTTGGTCCACAAGCAAGGTAAATATCACTGTCCGTAATTTTTCTCGTATTCTACTGATTATTCTGTGTCATGCAGGACGACCAGCAAAGGATAGCTTCCGCAAGGCGTTTTGGATCCCAGGTTTGTCGAAATTGAAACCATCAAAAATTTTCAAGAGCAGTTAATTGTATTTAGCATAATAATCCAATATACATTCTATTCGAAACATCACCTTGCTTTATACATGAAAATATATCAAGTTTTATTAACCGACAATTTTCGGTCTCCTTCTTGGTCAGTCGTGTCGTGAGATTCTCAGTTGCTAATGGTTCTGACGTAATTAGTAGTATTGTTTTGTGTCCTCCATGGGACACGCGTGTGACTCTGTTGGTTATACTCGACCGTAAACTTTACCTTGCCTATATGCGTGTTTTGGAATTTCTTTGGACCAGCCACAAAAAATGAGTAAAACTATGGACTGGTGTTTTTCTCATAGTTTTCGGGATAACGTGAAAAAACTTTTCCATCTGTTGCCATTCATTCTCCAGGTAATTGGCATCGGGTTTAGTAGATTTCGATCATCAAAAGATTCGACTAAACGGCAGACACGTGGTTATTATCAAGGATGAGTTTAACAGGGATAGAAGTGAGTGCTTTTGTGGCACAGTCACACGGACGGCAAAAACAAAATTGGTGAACATCAGAAGCTGATATTCGTTATTATAAGCACACTACAACAAGAGACGAGGACTGCTTTCGAAACTTCCCCCATTTATACTTTCCCATCCATCCTCTGAATTTCTAAACTGGCTGGTCTGAGTCTGCCTGCTTGGAAAAGTTTGTGAAAAGTTCACTTCGGACCTTATTGATTGCCTATAAAATGCTCTGTTTTATATCCTGAAGATTATTCAAAACTATAAATGAAGTGTAAAAGGCACTTGTTGTTTTCTTGGACTCGCTAATTGGTGCCTCCTGTGACCAGGGAAGTTAAACGGGTAGATTATTCTAGAGGTAATGCGTTGAACATCAGGCAAGGTGAATGAATGAGCATAAAAAGGTGTATTCATTATGCAAAGGATAGATAGATCTGTTGATAACTTGCAATCTAGAAATGAGATTAAACAACTTGATTTCCGATTTCGGTTGCTGAGGAATGAAACGTGGCTACTAGTCACCAAGCTTGACCAAGTGACTATGGAGACCTATTTAAAGGGGCCGGCGAAAATTACCAGTCACTAATGATTTAAAACAGGAGGAAAAATTTTATGAATGGCTTCAAAAATGGATAACCGTAGTGCTAGATGTAGCTGGAATACTAGTATTAGAAAAGACATAGGTCGGAGTTTGAAGACACAGTAGTAATGGTGAGTGGTCCCTCTTATGTTCCTATTTGTTGTAGCATCCAATGGCTTCAGATAGGTAATTCTTGGTGGCGCTAGAAAATTCGGTGGGGTGTTATCTATCGGATGGGACCGAGATAAATGAAAACATTTTTAAATATTTAGAACCATACACATTCAGGAGGAATATTTTCGAATCAAAATAATTTTTCATTCAATTCGGTAAAATCCGTGGGGCTAAACAGCTTATCACGAGACGTTAGGAACAATAGAAATCGGGAAATTGCCAGACCACTCCATAACTGTCGACAGTCAACAGAATTGTTCCAAACTGGGTTTAGTTTGCTTCATTTAATGTTAAAATGCTTTGAACACGAAGAAAACGATAAACTGAGATTCCATAAATTAGTGATGAACAGGGTAAATAATAAGTCGGAGACTGAAGAATGAGAAACGAGTGGGCACCCGATTGCTGATAAACTGCTCAGCGATTTGAAGATAAAATGAACCAGGCATGCTAAAGCATGGGGTGTGGACTTTTAGAGCTTACATTTGAAATGGGAAGTGCCATATGCGACTAGAAGGGGGAGGAAGAATGGATGACACTTATTAGTAATAACCAAGGTAAATGCCAGGTTCAAAGGGTAAAACCGATTTACTAAGGTGCAGTAATAAGAGGATTATTTAAATGGAACAATGGCTACAGGAGACCACATTGCAGGACTCAAGCTTTAAATATAATTCGCTTAACGAACATCTCATAGTCGTTGCATTATGAACGCCATCCTATTTTAAAAGTGCAGCAGGAAAACGAAAGAAAACAGCAAAGAGGATAATTCAGGTCTAATAGAAAATGGAAAAGTTGATTTCATGAGAAACTTCTAAAATCTGCGGGGAAAAATAAAGCACAATAAAGAGAAGCATTTCGAACGATTCATACGTGTTTCATCGAGGTTGTTTGAAAAAGCCTGTTTTATCCGACCATTTGATCTCAGGACTAGTCAAGGATTAACCTCATACCAAGGGAGCTCACAATGATTTATATGTAGCACCAAAAACCACATGTCTGTGATGAATTTTTGCAATCAGTTTTCCGAAATTTTAAACATTAGCATGAAGTTTTGTCCTCTTTTCATTGTGAACAGTGTCCGGGGAATCTAGGTTTCGGTATAAGTTGGGAACGGGACGTAGGGTTTCAGTTAACATTTATGCAACTGGAAATACGGAGAACAAAAAACGAAATGCAGCTCCATTGACTGTTGCAAGGAAAAATGTTGGGATGATAATTTCTTCCGCATATTGTTGACGTATCCACTTTGTCGCCAGTATGTCAACACATTCCGCTCTCGACATATGCAAGCTGACACGTTCGGGAACTAAGCGGCTTAAATTCAAGAAAATTAACAAATTGAGTGGTCGAATTATTCAGCACATGTTATGCAATCTCGAGTGTTATATCAGTGTCAGATAAACTGAAAGATCGCGCACGAATGCACCAACAGTAACATTATGCACACACTAATACAAAAGTATGGAAAATATTTTTAGTTGGCTTTTGACTGGGCTTGAACTGCAAATAGCCATGTATCTTATGTAGTTACCATTAATGAAACGCGTGCCGCGACCGACAGTGATCAAGTGGCCTATGTTACAGCGGTTTAAACCTCGGGCACGGTGCTTGAATCCACCCTGCGTACCATTCTGTTGTTCTCGACGCCGTTCCTGAAAACATAAAATGCAAATGGTAAAATGACCAAACATTCTGGGGGGGGGACGTGGAAACGGATATCCGCTGTATTTTTCAAAGCAGAAGTAAACTTGCTACTCGTTATGTTTGGTTAATGCATGTCCCTATCTCACATCTCTGTGTAACGTAGAATCGTAATGATTCGCATGCAATCATGATTAGCGGAAACATATTTCATATCTATGTTTATAAATATGGGTCCTAAAAAACTTGATCTAACTGGCAATATGCGGAAAACAGAGCACACAAATGTCGATTGTAGTCGGCATATTCATTTTTGGCGGGAGAATGAAATTCGGTCCTCCACATTTTCCATCGTTTTATAGAAATTTCGTCGCATGATGTTCGTCAGCATAGGACTCAACATACTGAATAAACAGCCATATTTTTCTGTACATCTGGCAGTTACTTGTTAGTAGTGTGTGCGATTAAGGTTGCGACGCTCGACTGACTATCCTTCGGACTACACATTCATTGCTGGGCTAAAATGACGGTAAATCTAGAGTCTGATGCGTCCGGTGCGTAAAGTTGGTCGATTAATCCGAGATATACGGGCGAAAGCTGTGTTCCAATTTGCAGTCCGTCAGGCATTATTCAAAAATAATCCCGTTAAATTTGTTTCATTCGGCATCTGTGCGTTGATTCGGACGGCAATAAGACAGACAAAATGAGACAAAAGCTGGTTGGAAGCTCTGACATGCAGAATAGAGTAAAGGACTATCACAACATCCATATGTAAATTCTAGTTCATCAAGTAGGAAAAACTTTGTGTCCTGCATTTCCTTTGCCGATGCAATATTGTTAGGTCCACCATTCAGTTCGACCATTTGGATAAAGCAACTTATACACAAAGTGGAAAGGGATTAAAGAGAACTTTCTGGTGCGCGTGCTACCCAATTCACACTTGCTACAACTTATCCCACTGTCGACAAAAATTTCAGGTACTGTATTCTTATCGGAAGGAAAGCGTTTTTCCTTCAAGTTAACGGATTCTTCGTGGTTTTCATCTACATGAGCTACCATCTTTTTATTCAGTGCCGAATGTTACCTAAAAATTGCTTTTCTGATATTGAATATTCAGTCAGCAGTACTCATTCAGTCTCAAACCACTTGATATAAGGTCTCACTACTGGCCCTATTTTGGATAGTGCTGCTTGTATTCTCACATTTTTCGTGCCACGAATAATGAAAAACGAGCAAATGAACCATACAAATTAATACTGAAATAACCAAAAGTTAGAGCTGAAGAAAACAGTTTTTCACGGCATTCGTGTCAAATCTTCCCAACTTTTTCAACGCTCATTATTCTGTGGAGTACACACAGTCTAAAGTGGTCCTTGTACTAGGCGGAAATGCTCCCTGGTGCCCATGTGTACCGAGACAGTTGCTACCAATACAAAGAGAGCTATACGGGCACCGGAGATCTGGTCCATTTGACCATATAGTTGGTTTGATCAAGCTTCCCCCTTTCAAACAGACAAATATCACACTTGCCAAATTATTCATCGGGAAAGTCATCAATTAGTGATCAAACCCAGTATCAACCAAGCGCACCTAAATGTACACGTCAGCCATGGACCACTTTGCCCTTAAGGGGAGAACCGTGAAGGTGCGTTAATCGCTCCATTGGAATCCTCAGATCGGAACTACTCTGGAGTGCAGAATTAACCTTCAATTACTTGACAATTTTCAGTTTGTTTGGTTTCAGACCTTATTGACTATATTTATGAGACCTATTCATGCTTGCAATGGATCTGAACTGAAGATGAATAACCTTCCATTTCATCCACCTTTTTACTGTCCTTGCATACTTGGGCATCGTAGACCTATCGCAGGAATCAAAACTCAAGCCTTGCTGCGGGGCGTTTAGCCTAATTTAGTTGCCTGGAAATGCTTGGTCAAAATCAGTTCGACCATGATTCACAAGCTTTAACTGTTTCTACGGTGTACACGATTCATCATCGTTAGATATCCTTTTAATATTTAGTACTGAGAGATTAACTTTCACCCCTGGCCATATTCGGCAAAACAAAAACAATTCTAAATACAACTACTGTTATCTTAAACGGAATTCGTCGAAGTATGTGGATGCGAACGATCCTTAGGTTCTACAGTTTGGATGAGTTAAAAACCAGCTCGAGGCCCGCCTGAGTGACCCAGCTGTCAAAAGGCGTCGTATTTCCATCGCGAACTGTTTTGTCATTTTTAAGTAGGGTGAGCACGCACTTGCTAGTAATCCTAGAAACAACTGAGCTGGTTAGCTCTTTTCGCACACCTGCCACCTGATGCACACAGGCCCATAGATTTAACTTGCTTTCGTATGTATCATGTAAACTTTGACGATAACTAGACTGGAGCCGTTAATAAGTAGCCCTTACAAGAGTGTGAATCATGGCAATTATCACTCAGGAAAAGTTTATAGCCAATAAGCAGTAGATCAACATCAGGTCATACGATCTCGGCAGTGATTCTGAGTCATTCCTATCGTTCACCACTAATTTGTGATGTTTACAACATTCAAGGAATTCTATGGATTGTGTGTCGGATAAGGTCCAATTTCTACTTAGATCGAAAGGTTTTAGTTTATCACACAGGAGATAGACTTCTAGTTTTCTCGGACATTCTGCCAAAGAAACACTTGGGTCGCCTTAAATCCCTCTGAAAGTGTACTTTTACAAATTGCAAATTTTGAAACAGGTAAGGCGTACAGAAGCAAAGCGTACTCATTACGACGTTTTCCGACCCACGCGTAAATCTATCTATTTTGTTCTATTTCAATTCAAGCTGTAAATTACAATAATCAGTACCAGAAATTCTTAATAATGCTCCCAATAACAAGGTCGCTTTTGTGGTCCCCAAAACAGGAACTATTTGGAGGCCGAATACACCCACTGATTGACAGTGTGAATAAATGGAACACGAGACGTCTTTGAAAATCGCATCTCCCAAATCATAATCCTTAAAGTACTCGATATAAAAGACAAACCTGGAATCGTTCTTTATTATGTTCTGGTTGGTACGCTGCGATAATGAATCCAAGCTATTTTCGTAAGCCCAGGGACTGTCACCGGTGTTCATCCATCAGTGCTCCTTCCAATAATTTTCCGATATTATCAATAAGCCATCGTGCGGATGGAAGAAATGTAATGAGGCCACACAGATTTGCTTTTGATATAGGACGACACTTGCGAAAGGGAACTCTTGCCGTGTTTTTGGTGAGGAAATCGCCGACGATGTGAATTGCAAGAGTGCGTGCAAAAGTTGTACAAACCTCACTGCTGTGAAAAGCAAGTGATCCGTAAAAGCCGCAAGTTTTCATAACTGAAAATATACATGCAACTTGCAAAGGCCAATCGGGGATTATTTTCCGCAGACTAAGTGACTTTGCCTAGATCAAGTGGTTCTTTGCAACACCAACGTATAGTTTCATAATTCTATCGAACTTATTCTTTCTATCACCGTCTATCTTCCATCTACCTAAAAACATAGGTCTTCAAAATGCAACATAGGTTCGATGCTTCTCGTCACGTGCGAGTGCTGTGGACAAAAGTAAGATTACGTGACATATAGGAACACAGCATGTTAATCAAACCGCTCTGATTAAACTATCAGAATGTACCTGTTTTCCTCCGACCTGCCATGTGCTGCGAAAGAAAGCGCACCGTCAAAAATCAGCTAGTCTTTTTCAGACTCCTTTCCGATTTTGGTCCGCAAACTACATTATTCAAACGACCCGATAACTAATTAAGGCTAAATATAAAGTGTGCAATATAGCAAGCTTTTCTAGTTTAGCATTTTTTAGGCTACTAATTACAAACTACCCTGTTTTACAAGCATAATTTGATTGAATAAGCCCATAAACCATTTGAGTGATCACATAATTCATACTTGGCATATATCGTACCTGCATCCTAATCTTAATCGATTCACTTTTCATACAGAAAGAAGAACGAAATCGAACACATGCAAACCGTGATGGTTACCAAGTATATGCAGGTGGATTAATACTGAAGCTGTTGTACTTTTCTGAATTTGGTTGACCGTAACCCTATTCATATGGAGAGTTGTTCAGAATTTGTCTGGTGGCATTTCGCGATCAAATTCTGCGAGACCGCCCATGAATGCTTTCGATAAATAATCATGTTTAATCAACCTCACCGCAAATATACTGATCTTTATTCGACTGGACACCACTGATGTGCATTTCATGTGTAATGCACGAGTCTGTACACAAGATTCTCTCTTACGGTGATAGGCGTTTACTACAGAAAGGCTAACTATAGCTTCCTTGCATATAATTTTGTATTCTGGGGAACATGAAACCACTGTTTCGGAAAGCAATATTCCAGGAATTACAATAATGACACCATATGATGATTATGATACCCTCGGCTCTCCATGCCATACAATTTTGACTGCCAGACTGACCTTACCTTGTATTCCGTTTCACAACAGCATGCCGAGATAAATCGATATGGTTACCATGGTTTAAAAGTCGCCTATTCGAGCAGTGCATGCGTAAACTAGTCGTCTGTTTGATGGATATGAACAACGTGGTACTGCTGTGTGGTACTGTAAAGTTCGTGGGGCGGAGGACAAGAAAAGCCTAATGAAAAATTCCTACTTGTACCTCAATGTATTCTTTTTAAACCAGGTCCTGCTATGGTCTTATCAGCCACCTGACGTACTGACTGAAAGTGTGAACTAGATAAACTCCCTTCATAAGTTGGAGCATTGAAAGTGAGTTGCCATTTTCATGGGTTCGTAAGAGATCGGAACAAACATGGTCAAACTTTCAAACGCTTCCATTCATTGAGCAACGCATTATTAGTCTTAACTGCTGGATGCGCCATTGCGCCTGTTTGTGTGAGTTGGACTAGATGTATGCCGTCATTTCTGTTTTTATTTGAGGGACTCATTTGTGATTTTTACTTAATAATTCAGTTTGAGTGTTGTTGAAAACTTTAATCCATATAACAAGGTGCTGCTGAACCTGTTGCCCACATTTTTATCGCTAATCCGCAGTGGACCCTCATCAACTTCGAATGCATTTTTGTCTTCATCTTCAAAACCGGTGAACTTGATAAACATGGGTTCCCCCGGATTTCAACGCACCTGCCCGCTGCAGAAGGAACACTTTTACTTCCCGGGGTGAGTCTTCATGAACCAAAGCTTCGAAGGGAGAGCAAAATCAATAAAAAGAGGTACTGCACTGAGTACTCAATCGAATGTTTATTCAGACCAGTTCTCACCGGCTTCAAGCTCCACTTTAGGGGCAGTGGATGCCCACCGCTGAGTCCTAACAACGATCAAATATTTGTACAATACATAAGGGCTCTTCGCGTGACATGCATATTCACAACACATAGTAAATGATTCCATGTCGAACCTTACTACTTCCGTTAAAATGGTTGTGTTTGCAGTATTTTAACGACGTGGAATGGCATTGCCAATTTTCAAAATTTTTCTTACCAAGAAGCGCTCCCTTGGTCACCACAGCACCATAATTAAACAGCTGATCCATGTGAATAGAATAAAACATTTTCACTTCCCACATGTACCGGTGGAATTAAGTTTTCATCATTGCACACGCTCACTATTGTTATCCATAATATTTTTTTCATGCAATCTGAAATAGATTTTCACAATGTAAAAGATTCTCGGTGCACTTAAATACGTGCAATTGTTTCAGATGGACGTAAGTTCACAAGTGACTTTTGTTAATATTTCGAATAATTTACGGATAGATCCTATGGCTCAGTGCCAAAAATATTTAATTTTTCTTTCCCTTTCTCCCTTCCTCTATCTTTCTCTCTCTCTCTCTCTCTCTCTCGAGAGAGAGAGAGAGAGAGAGAGAGAGAGCGAGTAAGCGGTATTGGTCTTTAATGAATGCCAAATCGGATTTTGCGAGTCTGGGTTTACTTCATGATTCTGTTCCAATTTAACAGATTCTTTGTTCCAAATATAATGTAACTAATTATACCGTGTAAATTACAAGCATTTTCAGAAGCGTTTTTTCTGCTCCTCGTATATTACATTTGCCTACCCAAACAAGGATTAATTATTTTCATTTGACAAATATGTTGTTTGCTAGCATATTCTATCACTTATAAAATGTCTGTCGTTCTCCTGTTCCCGATAATCACAGAGCCACGCCCAGTGCCAGGCCATTGTGGATCGCTTTGGATTCCAGGTGTGTCCGCTCAAGTTGGATTCATCGCAAATGGTTTTTAAAGTATAGTTCTTTCGCAGTACACTTCAAGTTTTAGGCTGGGTGCCACTATGAACACAATGGTAATAATATTCGATTTTTCTTGTTCAATGCACAAAGAAGTTCTAAAGTATTTTTAGAAACAAGCCTTTAATCCCTGATGGTATTTCGAACCCACGGGACTTACGTTCAGTTGGCACGAAACTAACTGCTTGGACATCATCTTCAGAGAGAGGTTTGTGAAAACCATGATGTCATCTTCAGTGACAGGCTCATAGATACTGTCTCAACAAAATCCAAGAATTTGCTGAATATCAGTGAGAACAATTTTTATTGGATTTGAGTGGTCAGTAGATCAGTAAGTTGTTTAGAAAATATCTATCCAAGTTAGAATGGCCAGCTTCTCTATGGCTGAAACGGCTGAAATTTGGGGGTACAATACCGACTTAAAATGTCACAGTATCCCGAAAACAAGTAATTGATCGAACATCCGTTGAAACCAAGTTTTGAGTGAAGCGATAGAATCGAGTCTATTATTGTATGACTTGTTAGTACCACTAATGAACTTCCTGGTGGTGTGTTTAGAAAGAGTAGCTGAAAGAAAATTCGTACCGAAAAAACAAGCAAATATGGTTGTTGGTCTTATTTGACAGGCTTACAGTAGTCATCTGGTAACTGGAGGTCAATCAAACTAAGCTATGTAGTTAAGCTTTCTCTTTCATCCAACCGGTAGTTCTCTGCATTTGGGATCATGTGGTCGTTACTGCGTGTTCCGATTTAATATGAACATGGCTTTAACACAAAGTATCATATACCTTTTTTGTTTATATCCAACTATGAAACACATAATTAAAATGTAACGAATGCTCGGTACTCTTAATTGCATGCAAGTTTAAGCAAAAGTGAGCCCCTACATTCTCACTTTTTGATTTCCTGTCTGGTTTTCATCAAGATCTTTTTCTAAAATATCAGTAAAAATTTCATATTAATCTCGGACACACCCAACTACACCTTTTCTAGTTTCATTTACAATACTTATGACATCACAGGTACTGCAAAAGGCTTTTGTGAACCGATTATGACTAAAGGTAAACTGGTACACCACATGCAAACATTTGCAATCAATTTGGCTGTCATCCTATGTAATTTTTACCTCACGTCTCTTGGTTATCACTAACTTTGCTGTTCATTCTAACATCTTGATCACAGTGAATCTGACTCAGTTCTCTACCTTCCTTTAGGTGGCTTCCTGGATACACATAATGTGCTATCCAAATTATTGAAATGAATGTATCTGTCCACTTATAACCTTCCATTATACATAGGAAACACTGTGATCAACTTCTGTTTCGGGTGCAGGTGGTGATCTTTGCAATGCGCAGACCACACAGCTGACCGGCGCTTACAGATGACTCCTACTTATTAATCGATATCACCGGATGTTATTTTTGGAAATTTTGACACCAAAGGATAAAGTTAGGGTAATTTCTTCTTGGTTTTAAACAGAACTAGTCAATCCTACAGCTCATTTTTCGATTGCAACTGAAGAGGTTCGTGGACACTTTGCTTTGCTTTTTCTAAGTATCTGTATTCATGTGAATCGCTAAAATCCACTTTCGTTCTTTACCGGCTATAAGCCCATTCATTACCGCTCACAGGCAATGTTGCAGTTTTCACGATCAAGCAAAATCACGCGGGGTCCGATAGATCGTCCAGAGTTAAGACATCACCGGTTTAATTGGATTCGCGTTCCCACTGATCCGAATTCCGACTCTAGTCGGAACCACAATCGTACAACTTATTACGTGTTGCTTGCAAAACAACACAATAGACGAACTTATAGATAGGCAGTCACAAGTATATTCTCATTAAGTTCTGACCAGCCAATTTGGCGAAAAGGTCTTAAAAGTTTCATCATCAACCCAAATGAATTCGACGGGGATCGGAATTCATAAGACCAAACGAGTGGACCTGAAACCAACACCGATTTTCAAGACCAGTGTGACGTTAGAAGTTATTCAGGCATATGTTAACCCGAGTTTTCTCAGTAAAGTAACTGCTAGTCCCACGATCTAGAATTTTAAAAATAATAACCTGAATTTTTTTTTAAAACTAGCGATGAGCACTGAAAGAATGAATATAAGCATCAAGATGGAAACGACATGCAGTGAAAATAATTTACGTAAGCATCGCTGATATCACTAAGCATACAGTCACAAAATCGAGGCAGCTGTATCGAAGAAATCAAGCGCGAACAGATCGCGGGCACGAAAATTTGTTAATCTTGGTACCTCAAGCCGAACTGTGTTTGTCCACAAATCTGCTGTAGAATAATTGCTGAACACAACAAACTCACTAACTTCCTCTCGTGGCCGTATCATTGTAGTTCGTCGAAGATTATGCCGCTTACACAATTAATCATCTTACGGTATCATCACAGAGCTAATTGGAAAGAAACCATGGTAGAGATTCGCTGCTTTGGCGTCCTCGTAAAGAGTAGTCCAGTCCACATCTACTTTCTCTGGAAGTGAGATGAAAAGCAGTTCAATGCTTCCGTATTTTCACAGATGGCCAGCCAACTGGTGATATTGTATTGTGGTCGTTTTTGAAGTGGATACTGCAGATATTTTGAGCTTGAATAACCATCCTTCGTTAGAGTTTGAGTTCAAGTGGTGGTCAGTCAAGAATGGAAACTTCAATGCCACATTGCCTACAAGTAATTGTTGGCCGGTCATTTTTGTTTTCCCGTTCATTTGCTTGATGTGACTTTTTTGTTTTGGTCTCCTTGTTCGCATAATCAAAAACATTTCACAAAGGGATCAAACGTGCAGTCATACCTTTTAATATACTGTCTGTAAAATTATAGATATTCCAAGGGGCCCATGCGAACCGATTTCGGTTCGAGGTTAGTTCATCCCTTACACATGCAACATTGGCAGTACATTTATCTGTCAATTGATTTGGTTTGCCATTTCAAATGCAATTTTCTCCATACACTGACTGCACTACGCGTCTCAGCTTCTCTCAGACGATGAAATCATTTATTAGGCCGCGCTTTCCAAGCTTGGTTGATTCATTAGATCTAATTACCAACAGACTTTGAAGGCTTGTAAATTTAAATCGTTACTAGAAAACCGTCAGAAATTTTGTCTATCGTATGAAAGTATTTTGAAGATGAGCGCACCGCCTTCATCGACGCTCCAATTCATGCTTTTTTACTTTAACTGTCTGCAGTGAATGGTCTGTTATAGAGATTCCATTTTCATAAGTGAAAAGAATTTTGTGTTTGACATTTAGTATCATTAGGCGAGTTCTTGCTCAATGATGTTCGTCATATATAAATATATTTATCTAAATATCTATCCTCACAATCGTGTTTTAAAATCGGTTTACTACAGTCACCAACCCTAGCGGCTTCATTTGGTCGTCTTTGTTGCAGGTCAGTCATAAACCGCTTAATCATAAGCGAACTATCAAACGGCTCTGGCCAGTCAAAAGGTTTGTAACTTTACTGGTTATAATGAAGCAATTTCTACCTATCTTTTTAGATTAGAACTCGTTGACCGATTTTCCTCAGCTATCGAGCCCATTTTCTCTCCTGTGGTTTTCATTTGCGATGCCGCATCCGTTCGCTTCAGCCTGGGTCACTTAAACCAGATGGCTTTTACTTTGTTTAACTTATTAGTTGCAGCCCTTCTCCTCTGCCTTCCGGCTTGCTTTGGATCAGACCCTTGATCCATGCGTCATTCACCTGAGGACCTGTCGGCCAGTCGTGTGTCTCGGACATGAAGTGCCAGGCCGAAATAAGGTGGCCTTGCGCGTTTGGTGCCATCTAATATCCGCAACTCGTAACAATCATTTCTTACTGTGAGTGACTACAGATCACGAATTCCACCCTTTACAACCATGATGTCAGATGCGAGCCGTAAGGCAAGGCTACCAACTACAGGCCAAGCATCAAGGCGGAGAACCACCTGTTCGCACTAATTCTATAACGAGAAAAAAACGGTCTGAATTCCTGGGAACCTCAGAGACTTCAGATGAGTTGCTCGAGTCGAAAACCAGAGACAACGAGACTATTCGACAAGAGTGATCGGCAAATGAGATTTAGTCTGAGTAGACCTGTGTAAATTGTTTGATCGTGACAAATAAACAAGCTAGTTGCGTTGACCGGTCAGAGGTCATTGTGGTTCTTCGTGTTTGATTAAGCTGAGTGGGACTGAGCTAGAAGCAAGACGACCTACTGCAGTCGGCGGAGTTAGCAACGGCGATGTGTAGATTATAAAACAGGAGGGCCAATCTGAATCGAATTCAAATGTCAACAATAACATGATTTTGCGTTTTTGTAATTAAATTGAAATTGGCCTGTTCATATACTGTTTGATTTTTAAAGATTTGAGCAAAATTTGTTGATCTTGCTGTCTAGGTCAGGAGCCACTGTGTAAAGTGGAACACGGACACGTTTCTGGCCGGCTCAAATCACATAAAAGCACAATAATTATTACTTCAGAACGGAATGTAGGAAACCGCACGTTGTTGGAACTCATTCATGTTAAGGTTTCGCGTCCACACATGCCATTAGGCAGCGCTGGAATTATCAACTAATAAATCACTAAGAACGAATTCGAATAGCCTAGCCATTATGATCTTGGGCTGAACGTCGATCGTTCCGATTTTGGCATGTAATTTCAAGCTCAAGACAATACACAGTTGGGTGTCCACACTGCAGATGCGAGAACAGCAGAGTACTGGCGTAACCACTTGATGGCACACGCGCTGTATGACGTTTTGCATTAAGGGTGAATAATCAGACCAAACCATGTCATTAGCTCTTTAAAGAGAGGAAATTTACAATTATTCTACCGGATTCTTGACCGAAGTTGAAGGTCCCATGCGGTAGTCCGAGTTTAATTCACGCAACTACATCCCACCAAACAGATCAGACTAGTTTGAACAAAGTATCTAACAGTAACGAGGGGACATACCATCTCAGCATGACCAAATAAAAACATTTTGTTGTAGGCAAATACACAGAAGTCTTCTCGGTGGACGGAAGATTAACAATTATTTTTTTAATATTCTGTTTATCAGTGCCCAGCTTTTGAGACTTGCAGCGATAAATCAATGCGCCTACAAGCAACTAGATTTAAATTAGACAGCATGAAATATGACACGAACGAATTTCAAAAAAGGAGATTTATAACAGTTCAAATATGTTCGCTTAAGCAGACTGTCCAAATTTGTTTTCCTCTGGACACAAGCCTCACTTTGCGAGAAAATTGGGAGGGCTAATTTACGTCTCGGACTTCTCATTAACATTCTCCTTATTGTAGGATATGATTTCCGTTGCCATTCCAAGTGATCAAACTATCACAAGCTTCTTCTAGCAACGTGAAGCGATAAAATTTGCTGGTTTTAAACCGGTGCAATTCAATCGAATATATTCGCTTTTTCAAGATAAATGGTATTTACGTCTAGATGCACAGATTTTTCTCCAGAATCAATGCCCTTGGAAGCAACGTGGACGACACTGCTGATCACGCTGCCGTTTGGTACATCTTTAAAACTTGTTAGGCTCATTAAAAATGAGTGGGATAAGAATGATTAAAAACTGGTTAGTTATCCGAAATTGGCACCAAGCTTTTATTTAACAATTGGTTTTTTGAGGTCATGTAAACTATCTGATCAAAATGGTTAGCAATACTAACGAGATTCCACATCATCATTCTTTCTATCGTCGTCCAAATCCACACAAATCCTCAAAGTCTCAATGAAAAACGATGCTACCCTGTTTTTGCAAAAGCCATCAAAAGCAAATTTTTATGCAAAGCTCTAGCAACAGTTTACTGATTTATATGCCACAGGATTCAGAAAAAGAATAGTTAAACATTTTCTAAGTTTCCACGGGACTCTAGTTCAACACTAGGGAGTACAATGCAACTTGTCAAATTTGAAGCCGACGCTACTGCAAAGAAATCCGACATTCTCACAAGAAGATCTGACCGAACCTGAAACTTCAAAGAATGGCGACGCAAATCCATTCGAAATTTATTCTGAAGGACTGGGAAGCCTAAACTTATTGAAAACCGATAGATAATGGTGTGATTTCATCACCATGGAACGCAGACATTTGAAGTTACATTGCTAGTGAAGTACAACGAGCTGCGAAAGACGATTTCTTCAAGAGCGTCACTCATCTTAGATACACGTCACTAAGCACAGATTAAACAGAAGTTTCAGACTTGAGGCCTAATAATAAAGTCAGTAGACGAAAACGAGCTTGGATTTCTACATCTTCCAGGGCACAAAGTTTGTACCGTCTGATAGGACTTTGCATTTAGGGTGAAATAGTTTACGAATGGTAAATGGTTTCACAGTTTTGGTAGCTTATTCGAAATCTCTCTATATTACCTGGTTTGAAATGAAAGTCTCAAGCATGATTTGGAAGACTTCAGTTTGGGCCTCGTCTCTTCCACTTCTTTGAGTATGTTAACAAAGTACTTAAGAGCTGACACACAATCGTTCATAATATCTATCCGAGAGGTTTGTTGCAATTTGGGAAATCTGGTACGTTAATCTTAGAATTAATTGCACCTGTAATGCTTTTGTCTGGTGCACAATGAAGCCTAATTTGCGCACATAACGATAGAAGTTAATCAGCCAAGTGAGTCTTGCTCGACAATGAGTTGAGTGACTAATCGGTTGCCGACCGATAGGTTAAGTGTCTCGCCTAGCTGCTGCGGAGTAGCACCAAAACGAGAACCCTTGTTATGGTTAGGATAATACTATACTGAGCCAACGGGAGTAAACTTCCAGTTGACCTAGAAAAAATATTTATGAAGGCTTCGACGAACCACATCATCGTTCGTTGTTGTAATGAATACTGCTTGATATTGTTAATGAAACGTAACATCGGGGTTAACGAGCATTAAATAAGGCTTGGAATTCGAAGTTTATGAATATGTGAATCAACCTTGTCGGTGTGGCTTGTAATGAGCCGAACTTGTGATTGCCATGGGTTTGCAGTCCACTATAAATCTGTTTTGAAGAAGATTATCCAAGGCGACTGAAACACCTATTTTTTTACCACAGTGCACTGCATATTCCAGGGTTTTCTAATAAACTATCACTTGGCTTATTGGTTTTTCAATACAATCTGGATTCCCTTTGGTACTGACATATAAAGGTGGGTTTGTTTAGTCTGAGATCTCTTTGAATTGAGAGCAAACTCGTTCTTCGAAAAAATGAATTTTGGTCATTCCAGGACCCACTTTTTGGGTCTCATCTATTCCAGTTTATCTCATTCATCTCCGGGTCCGTATAAGTTGTCTAGTAAGTTTTTCTTCTTACGCTTTCTAGTCGGTGTGATAACATAATTTGCAAATTTATATTGCGATATAATATTCAGAAACCAGATATATTATTGTTATTGACCTGGCCCGTGAAATTCTCGCAAAACAATTTGGAAACCCAAAAGAGTCTGATTGCGCGGATATTTACGAGGGAATCTGGAACATTACCTGAACCTGTTTCCAAACTACATCGAAGATCACTCCGGGGAACGACGCAGCTCAAAATCACGTCATCTGGGAGTTGATCTATGATGCAGGCAAAATATCACGAAATCCAGAAGGATCTTAATTTTATTTGTGGCAATACCAGAAGTTCAAGTCATAGCCTAACCAAACAGCGTCACTCAAGATTGCCGCTCAATGTGACCGGAAGTTAACCAAATCACAGACAATCACAACTCAGATTATGCAAGCCAATGAAACAGCCGCAGGCGATGGAATGGCGGAAATTAAATTTTTCGATCCTACGGTGTGTCCATTGAACACACAAGAAGGCTTGACATGTGTTTATATTAAACGATGGTGAAGATGGACAGTTTGATTAGGAAACTGGCTAAAGTAAGTCGTAGTGACGAAGAGAAATCGAGACAATTAGCCCCGGAATTTTAGGAGTCCCTGTTTGCAAATCCGCTTTTTACCGACAGGACAACTATATCAATTTCAGTGTCTTACGACCGCATCAATTCGTTCACCTTTGTCTCCCAATCTTAATTGTAAATTTCCTCCACGCATGACGAAGTTCAAATTCCTAATTGGACTACTGAAAGTCCATTCAGTTGTAAAGTGCCTGATACGAATTCGCTCAGCATAGTTGTCTAAGGTAGCTGACCAGAAAATACAGGTTCAAATTACGGTTCAACATGGACTGTTTTAAGTCCATTTAGATCGAGATGAATAAACAAAAGTACTATTAAGGTAACAGCTGACTATAGCTTTTATTAGTATTAATTCTTTAAACCACTAAGCTGATTCGCACTTTGACAAACTAAAGCCGTCGTTGATTAGAGGTGGAAATCGGTTAATATGAGGAAGCATCGGTGTCTCGGTCAAACAATGCATTTCCGAATATCTGACGAACATCTTTGGCCGAGTTAGCTACTTATGCGCTCGTTACTGCTGTTAGCCAATAACGACTGTCTATTTATTCTGTGAAGCCTTGTCTCTAGGTTCACGTACGCACGCATGCACGTGGGTACACACACGCATACACACGGACAGACCCTAATTTGATGTAGTTTCACACTGGTTACCGAATTTTCCCGCCCTATTGTGTTTGTCGACTTGTTCGAGACTTAGTTTCACGAATGCAAAATTATTCTAGTACCAAGATGTTTGTGCATTTTCAGGCATTTTGCTGTTGGGATCCATTAAGGTCAACAATAATTAGTGACATACACGATCAAGTCCTTGATGTCAGTTATTGCGTCGTAAAACCACTGTAACCGCGAAAGGCCTAATAGTGTCTTCGAAGAATTGAATGACGAATATTCATCGTAAATTCGGTGGTAAAAATGCAAAGGTAATAAGATTTTGTGATAAACGGTACGAAGAATCACGTGATAATGTCATTGAGGATGCAGTTTCATCGTGTGCAGTTCCATAAAGTTTGCGTGAGCGTCGGCGAATCAGTTAAGACCTTAAAATCAAGTCACATTCTCTTGACTGTATCTGCCCCTCATTCCCTGTTTGCACAGATAAAGACATTAAGAACTTCCCTTGTCAACTCCTAAAGATATCCAGTGCGTTGCCGATGGCATTTTGATCACAGTTGTACCCAGTTTCTCTGCATGGTTGTGTTGTTGTATGACTGAACTGGAGCTGCTGTCAAACCATTTTATGCCGCTCTCAACATAGCGGTGAGTGTGTTTGAGTTTGGTTTTTTCCATCTGATATCGTGACCTGCGGACTGTTCAGATCACTTCACTGCAACAGCACACAGGCGACTACCTGTTTGTTCAACAGAAGAAAATTGATCCTTGGTAGGCCTCGCAGAAACCCAGTGGGTTTCACTAACTGCAAATGTCAACAACAGTGTCGGTAGTAACTGCAAATTTGGGCCCTGTTCAGCTGTTTCCCTTAACGATGACCGGATAGCATGGATAGAAAATTCCTAATATTCATAGGGCAGACTCCGTTAAATGTTGCACTAAACTCATGAAATTCTCATAAACGCTTCGCGAAATGGAATTAGAATAAGTGCTTCCAGGCCTCCTCCCGGGGCTTTTGTTCTTGCGTCAAATGTATCGAATGGACAACAGTGGACTTCTTATCTGGGAATAGGAAGTATATTTATAAAGATTAGGTTACCGCTTGAGTTGCTTGCATTGTCCTAAATGAGGATCCAGCAAACTGAGAAAAAAATCATTTTCACTAAATTGTCGCTCTTAATTCTGACAACTTTGTTCGTTGCCAGCTCAAGATACACCAGTTCGACCAAATAAAGATCAAACCAACTGAAATCGATAGGTGAAGGAGTCATATTAATAAAGAAGCACCAGTAAGTGAACTTCCAACAAAGGACATATCAACATGACTGCCCGGCATTATATATGCCAGTGCTACTAGAGTGAGAAGCAAATGCGCTCAGGGATGTCTGGTATGAAGTTTGGGTTTTGGATCTCGCCGGAGTAGCACATATTAAACGCTCAGTAAGGCTATCTTACAATCATAATGAAAACCCATGGGGAGGCAGTTATGAATAAAGACAAGCTGTTCATGCATTGTGTTTCAGTAAATGCAAAGACAAGCCACTTTAATATCACAGAAGCAGGAAAATGAAGTACAGTTTTCCGGGATTAACGACTCATTTACAAATCCCTTATTGACGGGTGAAACTCCAAAGACGAAAGTCTAGTCAACTCAGACGTGACAACAATCGTTGGGACAGTTTTTTTCTATTTTTGTCTATTGTGTCAAGCATTAAAATTGTTCAAATCCATACGTAAACCAGCCGAGAAGAAACGTGTGTGAAGATATTTGTCCATTTGGAAAAAGAGTGAAACAAGATTTCACGTTCATTGTATGATGAACACGGCTCGATGTCTATGGCAATATTCCGAAAAAAAACCAATAACTTCATCCATGTTCATGGTGTTCCTCTGAGTAAATGGAAAAAAATTCGCGATCAACTGCTTGTCATAACTTGAAAAAAAAAAACAGATTCAGTGATGGAAATGTGATTTTGTGATCGTCAAATTTTATTGGCTAAGAATGAGCAAATGTGAAGTCTAAAATTCACCTTGGTTCAAGTACAACCTAGTAAGAAGTGTCTGCAGCACAAATGGGCTGAAGCAAAGGTATTATTTCCCGTGATCTGATCGATAAGCAATATTTCCGTAAAACAGTCAGAATTCAGTCTAAAAAATGACTTCTCCAAAGTTGATAGACGCACAAACCTTTGTGCTCATAGCAATATATTATTGGGTTCAACATATTAAAATGAACACACCATTAATCAGAATAGGTAGCCCCTTGATGCTTTTTGACAGGCCAATATTTTCGGAGTTCGTGGACTTTCATTTTTTCAATAATGAAGTGCGTTTGCACCCTTAGAAAACGGACGGAAGAAACAGAAAACCAAAAAAAGCAGAAAAAGCAAAAGGAATCATAATGCAAAATAAATGCATTGCCATTCTAAAAACTGCCACACCTCTCAAGTGATTGATGAAATTGACGTTTACATCAGAAAATTTCAGCAGCAATGGAGAAATAACCCTAATATGCAAAAATATAACTACAAAATTATGGTTTCGAATAAATACACTGGGAATATATCCTCGGATAGAGGCGAACGCTACAGCCGTATTTGCAATCTCCGTGATGCCAATACTCAGCATCTTCCGTCGGAAATTTGGTCTTTCCGCAGTATGGCAATTTTAATCACTTTGGTAAAGAGCTCAAGTAAATGAATAAAGTATATTGGGTTCGTCCGTCTTATTTGTGGCCCTTCTGACAGGTACACTGAACTCACAGAGCAGAAATCGGCGCAGCAAATATGGCACAAAAATAGTTTCAGGTTTGTTGAACACGGTAATATCTATTTTTCGCATTGCGAAACATTTTGCTCGTCTATAATTAGCAGGACCGAATGAAGTAAGGCATTTATCAAAAATTTGGTGCGCCGTTTATTTGTTTTATTGTGAACAGTATAATGTTAACACCACAGCGTTCTCGGTGTATATTTTGATTCGCCAACATTTTGACCACTGTGGGTAGTCTTCCTCGGGGTAGGTTTTGCGTTACATCAACCATAATTAATGTGATCGTCATTCACACGGACGAGATTTTTGCCCATAGACCAGTTCGAAATTATATATATATATATCTGTAAGATGAGCTTGACTTGAGAAGATATCGGTGGGGGCCTTTTTATTGGCCATATCTGGATTTCTCGGACTAGTGTCTAAAAGCTGCATGATGAATGACGTGGTTTATCCCTTCCGAAACCATAAATTTGCATAGCTGTGAAATTAAAACAGTTTATGCCACACCCTTTATCCTCTGCCATCCTGATTGAGATTCGGCAGAAGTTTTACCCGCAAATAATTAAAACCCATTCAGTTAAGTGGTTCGAGGGACTCCCCAAACTATTACAAAAGCAAATAAAGCTTCTGTTAATAAGAGTTGAAACTAAAGTGAGAGATTCAGTTTTTATACTTTTCATCGTGTGGCATCAATATCCAATTCGGAATGCGTGAATTTCGAGCCTCATAGAAGTTCCACTCCTAATTTGGTGGATAATCGTACCTCTTTTGGTACCTTTTATCTATTTGATTTCCACCAGCCATCCCACTCTCGGCTATCTCCACGAATGGGCTGTACTTGGGTGAACCGCCCGACAGTCGGGATAATCCTGGTTGCGTGTCAAAAGCCAAAAAACTAAGGTGAAATGGCTGCCCACATCCGAAGACGACCCATCCAACGGGCGCTAAAAAATTTGTCCAATCATGAAACAGTATCAGCCTCTAGACTGCAGTCAGTTCTACCGAGTTCGTGTGCCATCGCAGTGCGTGCACCACGACAAGCTCGTACTTGCCTCGGTGTCTAAGACTGGCATGTTGCCATCAAAAGGTGCGTGAATCAGCTGGTCAGTTGCCACCTCACAAAGCTGGAAATTTATTTTGTCCAACAAGTAGCATTCCATTATGAACAAGCTGGCTATGCCATCTCAAACAAAGGCCAGGTGATTCTGGGGAGGTTATCTCATATCTTCATGGATTTCGTCTCAATAATTTACTCTGATTATACTTCAGCAAGCTGGCTTAGGTACGAGTTATGTGCTTCTTTAACTGAATACATGCTGTGAACCCGGGCTTAGGCACTAGATCGCGAATCGGTAATTTCTGTCGGAAAGTAGAGAATTTCCCGAGTGTTAGCAGCTAATGCATTTAGGAGAGTAGAGTCCATGATATCTGTTATTTATCCAAAGGGCGTCTGCTCAACTCAGGCGGTCAGTCTCTCAGTAGGACAAGTCCTAACGGATTTACCTTATTGGAACAGAGGACGCGTACTTGGGTCGTTCTCTTTTGATCGCAGTCTAAATTAAAACTTACAACTCCATGGTTTTTTGGAAGCAGTTTCACGAAGATAGGCCATGGAACGCCTCAACGGCACTCCGTTGAATGTGACTGTTATTGTGGTCTGCGCCCAAAATTCACCTACTTAGTCTGACAATGAAGACGTCTACTCAACCTTATATCAGGGCTTGATATTCATCTGATTTTAGGAGGTTGAAACGCCAATACAAGGCCAGTGGATTTTGCTTCGCCTAATCATTTTTGCAGATCACAGTCTGATGGTCATCAAATACACCCAAAAAGCACCCGCTGAAATGATGCTTCAAAACTGGTAGAACAACGCATCAAATGGAACACACTTTAGTGCGTACATACTAGACATTATTCACTGAGATCTGTTTGGTTTGTCTTGGCGACGTAAGGGGAGATGTCAGTGGCACGAACTACCAGTTGTTGCGATCTCACTTCAAGCACGAAATAAATCTCGTCTTCACTTTAGACTTTACCTCCCCAAGCTGACAACGTTGAAGTTCAAGTCGTGTTAAACGTAATACCTCCTCTATACTACCCGAACTCAACTGAAGTGCCAGTCTGTATGAAAAATGAGCGGGAACAAACCTATCTACGGTCAGCGCATCCCTTGGACAGGTAGGCAGAACCAAACTGAACACGAAGGATTGATTGACTACAGAAACCCTCAACAGCAGTGTTACAGTTAGTGATGCGAGACTGGATAACGCAGCCAATTACCACAACCTTCCCAGCGGAAAAACAGGATCCGAGAAAATTGACTGAAAACGATACCGGTCGGGAAGTGGAGGTTATACAGGAACCAAAGGAGCTGTTTTCAAAATATTTTATAAACACGAATTTACTGGGAATCGAAAAACTCAGCTAGTAAGTAAGCCCACACATCAGAAAATGGCCACAATATCCTTCTTCAGGTCAAACTTGTCTTTGGGATCTCCACAGTAGATTGAGTCAGATAATAAACCGAAGTAAATATCTCACTTTGCAAGGCACTAGATTTATTTGCATTGGCCTCACTGTGCATTCATTTGAACTCAATTAATTTTTAATAATCTGCCAGTTTTGCTCTGAGTGGTATGATAAATGGTTTCTTTTGGTCCTGTTTGCTCTGAAAACTTGGAAGGTGCCTACAAGCAGCCTGAGTGTATTCCATAGTTCTGGACTACGTTGGTTGTCAACTGACTTTTGGTTAAACTGAAACATCACGACATGTTGCAGTTTGTTGCTTTTAAATGAATTAACTAGGAACATTTCTGTCATCTCATTACACATTTTTCGGTACGAAGTTCATACAGACCTGGAGAAACCAAGTGACAATGTGTGTCTCGGATCCTCAGCCTCTTCTTCCAAAGGTGACTACATTTGACTCATGAAACTGTTCTTTAACCAGCTGGTACTGCATCATAAACTAATTGATAAGTAAACGCGACTTCCTCCCACTCAGGTAAATAACACCGGCAAAATTCATTACGAATTCAAGTTAGCCTGACTAACGACAGGAATTGTACTGTACTGTATTGTATTGAACATAATTTTGCGTACGATCTACAATGTTGCATTTCGGTCAAAAAATGTGAGGACCGAAATAATATAGGAAAAACTAAATAAAGTGAAATAAAAAATGCACTCATTGCCTCCTAAAAATATAAAAGAACTCATCCAGGAATAACCATAGCTTGTTATGACAGGTTGCACAGGGATTCGGCTAAAACCCGACCACGGTTTGCCGAAATTCATGTTAAATATGGGACACTACAGTTCCAATAGATATTAATTCCGGACGGCATGAAACGAAAAGCAGATCGTGCAGAAATATGAGAACGGCACTTTGAAACATCGTTATGCAGAGGATGCGTGGAATCAGAATAATTTTGTTAGCGAATTTCTCACATGTTGATAAGTGTTGATCGCATGGATTAAGGGACACTTCGGTTAGTGGTATAAAGGACACACGGCTAATAATCGATAGCCTCCGGCGAAGAATTTTCAAGTCTATTTTGTGTGTGTAGTCACCAAGTGCCATTTTGTTTCCTCAGTTAGGCCACTGTATAAAATCAGCCAGCAGAAACGATGTGAACTACGAAAAACAGTTAAATCAGTTTCAATTGTATCACCTCCTCGACTGGGATCGAGTGAGAGTGGAATATCACTGAAGAATTGAATAGCTATTTTGCATCCTTTGGCAAGCATCATAAGCTATTAGTTAGCCAAGCTTTTTATGATAATCATGCCACACATGCTTACTCTAACCTAGTTTTTATTTTCCAAGTAGTGTTCATAGTTACATTTTACTTTAAACGGTCGTTTGTTGCTGGCCATGGTCTGCTTCCTGAAAACGACCCATTCTTCTATCATCCGTATGGTAGGATAAAGGCTAATCCTAATCTTCACTGGTACCTATGCAGATATTTAAGACCAAAACTACTCCTGACCTTGGAAAAAAAATCATGCGAAATTGTCAATGCAGTCTCTTATAATTTATCAGGTGAAATTCTTCTTCATGTTTGTGGTTATTATAAGCAATAAATTGAGGTGACTGAGAAGAAAATAAATCATCAGTAACATTTCCCCTAGCAAGTGTCAATTGAAATGTGGACTGCTTGTGAAAAGAATTTCACGGAGGAGACTGTCGTGTGTTTAGACGTGTACAAATGTGCTAGAAGTTTTGTTCTCGGAATAGCCACTCCAAAATTTGCTGCAGCTTAATTTTATTCCTCTTTGTGGGTGTCTGTGTGTGTGTGTGTGCATGTGTACATTTGGGCTTGTGTGAATCACAAAATCCTGTTTTTCGAGAAAATGCTTTTCCTCATATTACTTATGTTATCGATGATACATTCAGGAAGGTCTAATAGGACATTGCTTATTTATTTGAAATTTTGCACAGCTGGAAAAGCCGTAGTTTGTCACCCGTTATAGTACAACAGTGAGATCATTTTCCCCTGCACCGTACTATGTATTTTCCATTTTGTTAGGTGTAAATTTGCGGCACACAATTTAGTGTATATGCTTAAATCTGCACGCAATTCTCATGCTGGTTTTCAATGGTCACCTGAGGAAGCAATGCATTACGGAACACCAGCAAGACCGCTAGCATCGTAACAATTTGTTTACAATGGAACGTGCACACATTATCAAGGCCAATATTATCGCAATCGCAGAGTTATCAACTGAAATAAAACAGTTTGAGTCGGATCCGTTTGTGTCGTCTGGGATGGTGGTTGCAGATTTGAAAGCACAGTGGGATTTCAAGACCTCTAAAGCGAATCCTTTCAATTATGCTTTTCATTTGTGCGAACTAACTAGAGATAACTCGGACACATCTACTCCTTTACGTATTACCCTCAAAACGGACTCATCAGTGTCTGCAGATTTTCCGCGCTTAGTTTCCCCTTATTTAAGAATGGACTTCAGGAAGGAATGTAGAATTACATTTAAAAAACTGTAGAGGCGACTGCTGAATGAGATTGTAAGACTTTCCTGCCCAGTTGTGTTAAATATTTCGGGTGACTGGCCACATCGATGACATAAAAATGCCCCGTTTCTCTGTATGTTACTGGATGCAATATTCAACTACGCTGTCAGACCTTTCTGATTTTCGCATGCGATTCTCAAGTCGGCCAATAGTAGAGGAAGTGAAAACCACGTTTAACCATATTTCTAGTAATTTTTCAGGTGAGATTTCCGCCTGAAATGCAGACCATTGTTCTTGGGTCACACATTCCGACTAAGCTTAAAGTCACTTTATTTTGTTCAAAAATTGCTCACCTCAATATTTAGGTTTGCAAGATCTGTCTTTTTTCAAGTGTCACATTATAGGGAATAAATCGTTTCTCATAGAATAAGTAGAAGTCAGTAATTCGAGTACTGCTGACTAGGCAAAACATTTGTGCGACATTTCTAGTGCGATCTACCCGGCAAAGATGACCAAAATCTCCTTGGTATACGGGCTAGTTGACAGTACGTACTTATTTTGTTGCTGCCGAGGGTAACCTATCAGTTTTTTTACCTCTTCATAATGCGTACATTTGCTGCAGAAATCTTGATGAAGAACTTGGATCCATCGCCAGCGTAAAGAAACCTGTTATTATGTGATTGCTTATTTAGTGATCTATAAAACACTTTTAAGGACCAACCAGTGAAAATGCCAACGTCCTACCTGGGGAGTCGAAAATGTTTCAGGCAATACGGCCATTCAATTCACAACTGATCTTTTGACAGTCTGTGACACTAAGCTTCTCGGAAAACTCTGACCGCATTCATTTAAGGCTGCCATAAACCATTGTTACACGTTGCCAAGTAAACCGTTCCATTTGAATGTGGTCAGGCAAAGTCGCGGATTTCTGACGCAACTGAATGAATTGTTCAAAAATTTGGAAGTTAAGTAAGTCTCCGGTGCAACCAAATTTTACTTAAATTTGCCAAAAAAGTTGTTTGTTGTTAAAGCAATGGGGGTGTTCCAAGCAAACAGTAAAACCCAATCGAGTTGGAAGAAAACTTTGATTCTAAGTTGTCGAGTATCATGGAATCCTAATCCTAGATTAATATACCGCTAAACGAGAAAACAGAAAAAACGTCACTGTATGCTAATTAATGGTGAATTTGAAAAAGTTAATTGAGCTAGACAAGAGTGAAAGAAGGGAAGACTACAATCAAACAGCTATTTGGCGAGAGAGGAACAATCATGTCAGATGACTGTATAAGATGGTCCTTCTGGGAAAGTGGGAATAATTTGTGGTTTAGTAGAAATCGTGAAAATGATTTTGCGGAGGGGAAATCAACTGAACATGATAAACTACTGTAATTAGTTTATAATCATTTGATTTGTCATTTCCAAGGCAGAATCATCACGGAGTCAATTATTATGGTTGACGGTCAGTCGGTTCACTACAGGTATTTCCTAGCTTTCTGCCTTTCTGCCCTATGATGAAAGAACTGAAAAGCACCGATGAAGAAATATGCACGAAAGGGCTACATCCGGTGAATGCAATGAAAGTCTAAAATTTCTGTCACAAATTTCCAGTGAGTGAGGGACTTGTGCTACACTCTTTCTTAACTTTCTTGTTAAGGGCTGATGGGAAAATTCATTTATAAGATCACAGTGACTCAATTTCTCAAAACGTGAATGGAAACTGAGGGCTATTGTTACAGTAGATGCTTCTTAGTTGTTATTTGATCGCTCCTATTCCGTTTGCTGTTTGTGAGCTTTTTTCATTTGTGATCTAATTTACAGGCAAAATAGTCATTCAATAAACTGTAAAATATCCGATGGAAGAACCAAATCGAAAACGGCATATGTTTGGGGATTTAAAAATGCTTTAAAACTGCAGAGCATGCAAAAATATATTTGCATTTAAGTTGAAAATATACGGGGTCAACTAACATCCCCGGTGATAAAAGTCATGTTTATGATTTTGTTAATATGACGACTGAATTGTGTGTAGAACAAGCCCGTGCACGGATTTGTTGCCACCAGTGTACTGAAACTGGCGTGATATGATGTCAGGAGTTGGTAAACAAAGGACATGTTTGTGTTAGGATTCAACGTGCAAGTGAGCTATTTCACACCTATTCACTAAATGACTAGCTGCTCACGGGATCCATGTTTTCTTTTGGGTCATCGTATCACTGATAGGCATAATGTAAAGTAGAGGTTTTTCTTGGGAACCAAACCTGGAGTTTACGGTCAAAAAGACCTGAATGGTAAGACGACAGACGGAAACGCGAGTTCGTTAACGTTGAGATCAGTTCAAATTAGGACACCAACACTGGGGGTTCGAACAGGGCTAATGACGGATGAATATTTTTGATACCCATCTAAAAACAGAAAAAGGATGGTAGGGGTCATCTGGCCTCTGAATAAATCACCATATTCATCAAGTCACAGTTCTGCCTACGAATTTAATGTTGTTTCATAGGACAAACGCCTGAAATGCAAAAATCTTAAGGCCTCCTCGGAGATGGCGTTGTCTGGCGGCGTTCGCCCGTTTAGTTTGTTTACGCACTTATTCACGAGTGGCCGCTGATTCGGTAGCCGTTTCTGGTCAAGAAAGTGGGGCAATTTGGGATAATATTCAGTTTTCGCCTGACACATGTCAAAGATCTGATGAACGAAGTCGCGGAAATTCTCCTGAAATTCGTCAGGTTAGGATGAGAATGATCGCACATTAACCAAATGAGGAGTTGGCTACTAGTATTGGGGTACTCAGGCAATGCGCAAAATGAGAGTGCGACCATTTGCCCATATTCATAACTTTTAGGGTCGAGTGACACCTGCTTTCCGCGGTAACTCGTAGCGTTTGCATACCATTTGTTGTTTAAGTCCATTAAAATTTATTTTTATCATATTGCAATCGATAACGGAGGACTTACTGAAATCAGATATGTGCCGGTAAGGTTTACTTTCTCGCCGTAAA
The DNA here is from genome assembly GCA_008360955.1 of Fasciolopsis buskii. Taxonomy (NCBI): domain Eukaryota; kingdom Metazoa; phylum Platyhelminthes; class Trematoda; order Plagiorchiida; family Fasciolidae; genus Fasciolopsis; species Fasciolopsis buskii. The sequence continues at coordinate 105,654 of LUCM01011451.1, forward strand.
AAGCTGTTCTTGTTCGACACATCGAACACAAATTACTAGTGGTCTTATTCAATTTCAGTTACCCGACGCAACTAAAAACAATCACAACTGGGTTACTAGGTGTCATCTACAAAATGAAAATAATTATTTATCATGTTTAGGTGACAGAGAAAAGAAACGAAGTTTACTCATCTGCTGAATTTGTGACTCAAACGCATTGTGCTCGATTTTGTCATTTTCAAACATGTCCTGTTAGAGATTTTGGTTTATTTCATGAAATTACAGACGGAAATTTGTTCACAGAATTTCTCCTTGATGCTTCACGAACATTACAGCAACTGCTGACAATTTTCGCTTTGTATTTCGTAAGCGCTTGTTTTCTCACTGACGGTCGTCTTTGAAACCAAGCACGGAATGGCAAGAGGTACGATGTGCCAATCAATTTATGCTACTAGTACCTGGTTGCATTTGTCGCAGAAATATATGTCAGAACTAGGTTATTGATGGAGGAATCGTAAAGTCTGCCGTAAATTTAACGAAGCTGAAAAGTTTGATTTTTTTGTTCTTCATTTGATTAGATTCGGCAAGTCGGGTTACAGAGCGTTTTCCAAACACTCGCAAATTCCTTAATGCGCTGTTCTCATGGGGTAAAATGCTTGTCAAGTACTACGTGTTTTGGTTCGCCGGTGTCGTTCCAGTTACCAATGTAGAGTCACATCTCTAATTGTTTCCATGGTTCTTTCAAGGGTACCTTCCTTCCAAAAAACATCACGAAATTCCACACTGTTATGATGCATTTAGAATAGCAACCGTTTATTTAAAGATTTTTTATTTCATTTTGATCATTTTCAGTTAACATAATTAGCGGAAACGTCTATTTTAAGTGTTCAACAGAAAATTTAACTATTGAGGGCTATTAGGGAAACGTTTGCGTTATTTTGAATATTTCGAAAAAAATGGCCAGCAGTAAACAAATAATTCTAGGCAACAATTCAGTCTCCTCTAATTACAAGTAACGTGTTTCACGAGCCCAGTTTGACGAGCCTAAATCTTTGCTCCAACGATGCGTGTTCAAGTTTCTTGTTGAAACCATTATCTTTAGAATACTGGGCCGCAGTCTAACCTTGCCACCATCTCGCAAACTGCGACCAAACTGTTACCAATAAATGTGTCCAGAAAATAACAGTAGTTTAAGGTAAAGAAATTTAAATTAACAATATGCTAAACAAAATGGATGTTTTTCCGCAGAACATTTTAAAGTACTGTTTTCCTCCCAGTCGGTGCAGTTTTTCTTCTTGGATGTAGTTGCGCCTGAGTGAAATGCGAGAAAATGAAGCCTGAAGCTGACTGCGGGAAATTCCCACAAATATATTCTATTTACATTATATTGTTTACAGATAAATCGCGCAACTCTCACGGTAGGAACCGATCATGTATTAACAATTTTGGGAATTTCCAGCAGACTTATATAAAAAAGCAGATTTAGTGTGTCAAAGGTCATTTTATTCACTTTTTATTCACTCGACTAACTAGCTTATCATTTGTCACATCAGCTGAATCCGAGGTAAGATGTGACTTGAATCCACAAATAACGCTGCTCGATAAAGTTTCCGTGTATTCGTAACGTTTGCCACCCAGGATGTAAGTGGCATTTTATTCGCACATGTACTGCTACTGATTGATCTAACGTTGCCTGATGAATGATACTGTGTGTAAAGTGACCTTGTTTCATCTTCCGCTAAGATATTCATAATCCTATAAGCCTGCAGATCATGAAATTCGGAATTGGGATTGAGTTAGCCAAGCTGTTCGAAATCCCTCATATTCAGCGAATCCCCCAGGCCGTGGTTGGGAGGCAAAAACTTGAGCAGTCGTGCAGACGGTGGCGAAAACAAAACTAGTGAAGCCATATTCGGGAAATAAATTACGAATCGTTGAACAGGAATATGTGTGTGCATGTAGACGGGGCTTAACAGTTTGTTTCTTCAAATGGAAGTTAGAGTACATTTGTACCGTCCGCTGTCCATCTTTCAGCTATACCAAGAACGTAACCACAAAGACCACGTGACGTTTGTGAGAATGCAAAAAAGCATGCTTCATTCGGTATTGCAGTGAAAACGAACCACCAGGAAAGGAATTGATTACATTCACCAACTACTAGAGCCATGAACAAGAGCCTGGTAAATTGAGGGAATGATAAGAGACTATCTTAGCCTAACGACTTCAGCCAGTTCATAAAAGACGCATAAAGTTCGGTTGCCGTTTAGTTTGCAATTCACCGAAAGTCCAACATGATATTGTGCTGATGAGCTGAAAGTATCTAGTAATTTCCCTTGATCTCACTTTTGATATTTGCCTTTCAAGTTGCACAAACTAATGAAAAACTCTTTTAAGTCCCAAAAGTCTAATAGTTTTCTGGTTTCACGTGCGCAATTATTAAACTAAAATGTTCCCTGATAGATATTTAACTAATCAATCAACAGGGCTTTTAATTAACTGATATGCCAACCTAAGGACCTTAGTTGTTTTGTTGTGATAGGAGTAAATGTTACCACTAGAAAATATCATCAAAGTAATTGATTAGTTATTTCAAATTTATTTTTATCTTACCCACCTCATACTCATATTTTGCAGAAAATTTATGTTTGCGTGAGTAGCCCCAGATGAGGGCATTTAATCCGCGTTCATTCTATTGTTTTAATTTACTCAGCAACAACTCATTTCATCTAGTTAGTATACTTGTTGGGTTAGCCATGGTAGTGTTGCGACTCACTTTTAAACAAAAAAAAAATGGATTTTCGGCTTATTTTGCATGCCACTGATGCGTTGGACAAGGCAATCATATTGTTCCTTTGGACATCACTAGCATTTGCCCTATGAAACAACGTCACCCAAAGTAAGATACGCCACCCATTCTAGTTATAATCCGAATCCACCATTGGTTTCCTGGACAAAAGCAAGCTCCGGACGCACAATCACGTTTGTCACTCTACACTGCTACATGATTCCCTAGTTGTGACGTACCGTGCAGAACAGATGAAGTCAGAAAGTTGGTGATTTATGCATATTCCTACGATAGAAAAAATGAAGAGTTGGATCCATTGATTACTTGAAATTCAGCGGTCAGTTCTTTCAAGGGAAGGAGCAAATATATTTTTAGTTTTGTGATTATGAACAAACCTTATTTTTGAAACACATTTGAGGCTTACGTTCTCTCATCTTTCGGGAAAAGACGCTCGCAAACAGAAGAACCAGTAGACAGTTTAATGCAGAATTACTAGTTCAAATATGTTAACAGTGTTCTATCTATCCCTTAAAAATACGCTTTTCAGAAACATTCTCAAGGTTTCAGTAAGACTCATTTTGAAGCATCAAATTCTCTTATTTGACTTACATATTCTTGATTATTCACTTGCAATCAACTCATTTACACTGAACGGACTGGTCATGAAACAGAGTGGAAACACGTGATGTGACATCACTCTTCAATTTTACTTCCGCACTTATATTCTGTCAGGTATGAAATGGTGTTCTTTTTCCTCCTGCGTAGCAAGATGGATGACAAAATCCACGGTTTATTTACATTCGCCACGCAAATCCTAACAATTCGAATGCCTCTAGCCACAATTCGTCGAACGGTATTTACGGTCGATGTGAAAGGATTATCCGTAGTTGAACGGTGCTGGCGACATTGGCCATCACAGAATGCATCAATTAATTTACTCTTTCACGTATCCGGAAACTACAAAGGTCGGCAGCTGACGTGTGGGACAAGGGGAATTCGATCAAAAGCATCAGTAGGCAATTAATTAGAGTGAGTAAATTTAATCTGTTTGATTCAAAAAGAGCCAATGATTTGCATTTCGCAACGAAGAAAAAATGTCTGCTGTTGTTTCTACTCGTCAATCGACAATCATTCCTGTCCACCATTTTTGCTAGCTCTAAAGGGAATATAAAAACTGAGCAAACAAGCACAAGTTTGTTAGTGAAAATCGAGTCGTTTACATTAGGCTTTTATGGTTTACTCCTGCTGACATATTTGGCCCATCACTGACTCTCTCATCCGGCGTCTCGCCCAAATTATCGATTGATGTAATCCGTGTGGTGTCATGGTAGAATTGTCGATCTTCCATCTTTCTGATGGATAATCAAAATCAAACTCCGCTACCCTTGCAGTTTACTGTTAATCAAGCCCTATAACAGCTTACTCAATGAACTGACATTGATTATCGTTTTCATACTAACATGTATATGTGTGCTTACGTGTTACACGTGTATATCTGCATGTATGCTGATTTTATGGTTAACCCACTCCAGTTGTTCGACTGCCAACACGGCATTCTGAGACTCCAGATACAAGTTCATCAACTACATGCTACTCCATGATTTGGTCCAATAATCCGTTCAAAAATTCCTTTGGCGTGAAAAGTTTGCTTATGGACTAAAGAAGACATAAAGTCAACGTTGATACTCACTCCACCGTATGAAGATTATGACTATGCAATTCTTGTCAAACAACTTTTCCGTACGTTCGTTTATGACTACTACTACCAACATTACTGTTAATAATGTTACTACTAGAAGGTGAGCTCCAAGATAGGGGATGCACAAATACGTAACGGCAACCCGTATGATCAAAAGCACTATTGTAGTCAATTCTGGTTAATCTATTCGAGTGTGGCTTGCAAATTCCAAGCACGATTCACCTAGGCAGATTTCACTATAAAATAATAGCAACAAGAACTCACAGAATCAAGCAGCAACCACAACATGTGACAGAAAAACATTCACCTGGTTCGTTGTGATTTATTTAAGCGACCAGTAAAGAGCTAAAAAATAATAACCGACAGATTGTACAAGTATTTTTTTGCAGCGCAACGCTGATTGAACAATAAAACGAAGTAACTTGGTCCCCTGAACAACTGGCATGCAAACATATCTTGAGTGGCTACAATGTAATGTGAATGTATAAACCAAGGGTCAATTTCTGATCAGAAACGCTGAAGTAAATTTAAAACAAATCCGTTTATTTTCTTCGTGCAGGCTGACGCCAGAGGAAATTCGGTAAATGAAATGCCTTGTTTCCTTAGTTTGCTTGCACCTTAGGAGAATTATTATTTTGCTGAGTTATCTCTCTCTTGGGATATCTAGTTAACCTCGTCGGATGCATTTTTCAGGAAAGAACAAATCGCATGAATTTGGATTTTTTTGTTTTGTAGTAAAAGTGAGATTATTTTACCGCCAATAATACAGTTGCAAGTCACGTCTCATTCCTCCTCAGGGAAGTTATGGAGTAATATCTAAATTTATATTCATCCAGACGTCAGTAATTTTTGGTTTGTTGAGGAGTTTGAAAGCTGTCTTGTTCGGTTTAGATTTTTGCTGAAACAAACGTTGTTAGCTGTGTCAGATTTCTACATGAAGTCCAGTTATTTTGAATAAGTCCTCTAACTTATTCGCATTTTTGTGTTTAGCTCGAATCACTTAAAAAGATGAATCATTAATGTTCGATGGGCTTTCGCCATTCATCCGAAATTTTAAGTTGTGCAACTTTAAATTACTTTGTAAATAAAGTACACCGGAAAAGCCGACTTTCAAAGCAAAGCCTGGGAAAGCTCAAACGCACAACTAGTAAATAAAGTCGGCCGATTTTTGTTAAGCTAATCTCGAGACCGTATGGAGTGATCTTGCATTGAGTTGTATGAGTTTGCACTAAAAAAACCGCTGGTTAAATTACCATACTGCTATCCGTCTACCTCGTTCAGTGTGCTTAGTACGGCCGGGTTCACAGCTGCAATGACTGGTTACGTTGCTCGGTCTAACAATACAACGGTTCCAAAATGTCCAGCCATTAGCACATTGAAAAAAGGCATGAGTTATACCTGCCATATTCTTATTACGATTTCTCGTGTTGATAGAGAAATACCTTTGGGTGATATTAAATCAAATAATAGGTGAAAAGTGACTAACCGAGTAGTTTTTAACGTCTAACCACGTTGATAATCAAGACTTTGTAAAAGATCTCTCACTGAATTGTCAGCGCAGGAATGTTAGTCAAAGAAAACGGAGACCAATCTATGCGTATGATTGCCACCACAAGCTTTTGTTCATTTTAAAATATCTTGAAATTCACCACTGAGTGCTGATTCTTTATCACATGTTGAATTCCTTTGAACAAGACAAAATAGTGTTCACCGTACATTTTCCACATAAAGGGTAGCATCGAAATATGTTCTGCCGCACAACTATTCTTTTCTCAGATGTGATTTTTTGGAGAGGAAAGATGCGTCGGAAAACATTTGTTCGCATCCACAAATAAACTTGTTTCTCAATCTGTTGAAAAATAGTAAATTTTGGGGTCTAGGAGAGGTATATTATCAGAGACGTAAACCCATTTTGATTCTGCAGTTTCGCGATTAACACTAACAGTTTTAAATCGTAACTGTCCATCTTCTCTCCAGGACAACTCCGGCAATATGCACTATTTCATTTTGGGGCTCTTTGAGTGATTGTTTTTCAGGTCTGCTTAAATCCTAACCTACTGCAAGTTTGTCTAACAAAAGTTTTGCCATGCCACAATAGACTGTATACAACGGATTGCAGATACGGCAATCGGACTAAGCCCCTCAACCCCACCCCTAACGCACGTAAACAATCCGAATCCGGTAGCCTAATTTAGGTACTTATAGGATGATCATTTAGTTCGCATTTGGACGTGAGCCACGATCAATGCACGAACCATACCGGGAATGAACAACCGCAAAAGTCTCGCGTCGTTCACGTGACAGATACTCGCAAAGGAGTTAAAAAGCAGCATTGAATAAAAAACATTTCACGTGGAAAAGCCTTTGGGAGGATCAACAGATTATTAGGGTTTACCTAATTTCATTTCATTCTATCAAAATGGGCAAGTACAGGTAACAATCCTTTTTGACACATGCACTCCAGTGCGGATCTCATGGCAATCGAATGTTGCTTCTGTTGCCGTGACAGCAAATAATGCTCACGCGTCTCAAGCAAATGTTAGTTTAGCGTTTAAATCTGTGAATTCCTTCGCATAAAGGAAAGCAAATCCTGGCACATCGAAAATCAAAACTTTCTGCTGCCGAAAGCATATCGAATCACACTGTTAGGAAGAACCATATTCCAGGGAAAACAAGTCGTACATGAACTGGTGACTTCAGAAGACGTTTACCAGTATCCTTTGATCAATTACGGACTGGACAAAATTACACTTGTTAGTTCCACGCATTTTCCGTTGCATTATTGTTAGTAGTTATTCCTATGATCGGCTTCGAATAATGACAAAAAATGACCAATGTGTACTACTGCTGGCAGCAGCATGTTTCACAAACAGATGGATGAACAAAATTTCCCCGGAATCACATGACCGGTTTCGCGGCACTAGCCGCTCGTTTGGCATGAGAAAGCGGTACTTTCCATTTGTTCATTGCTGATAGCAATGGTTTCTGATTGCAGGCGTCTTATTTTCACTGCTGCTGTAACAAGCAGTAGCCAGTATTACTTTACGTAAACGCAGCTGTTTGGTTGGAGCATCAAAATCACGAAATCGTATTCATGGCATCCGTCTGCATAAAATAGTTTCTTCAGTGGGTCAGAGTCAGTAAAACATGTCACGTGCGGTGGTGTAATGATGTTAAAAGGAATGAACCTTGGATTTATTGAAGGGTTGACTACGGTTGCTCGATAATCTTACTATTTGTTACATTTCAGTAGTAGGAGATTGAATGTTTCATGAAATAATTTATCATGTGGCATCATCGCTCAACTCACCATAAAGAAACCATGGAAGCACTGTACAGCTGTTTCGTCCTTGTTAGAAATCATCAGCATTGCATATCCACCAACATTTACCAAGTAATCAAACTCTGTATGTCCTATCTAAAGCCTTCGTCGTACCAAGGCTACCTGTACAGAAGTCATCTATCAGTGGGGTTGATCGCTTGAGCTAACGGGCAGTAACCGTGCAAATCAGTGACGAATAGGTGCAACATCATGCGGTGAATTTCAGCAAGCCGTTCAGAGCCTGTCCGGTAGCGTAATGGCTAAGGCGTTCGACTCCGAATCGTACCTCCCGGGTTCGCGTCCCAGTTCGGGCGCGGTGGACATGCACTGATGACGGTTCCTAACAAGGATGAAATAGCTGTACAGGGCTTCCATAGTTTCATTGAGGTGAGTTGAGTGATGTTATCACGTGGTGAATTATTTTATGAAAACAGGAACAACTGGTGTTCAAAGGAGGCATATGCATAAAACAAGATCCCTGGTTCTCATTATTTAGTTACCAGATATTTCTAAATAATAACAAGTGGTCGTGCGAATTAACGTCAAGTGAACGTGGCCGAGCGTCCCACACTGTGCTGGGGATGATAGGTGAGAATTCATTTCCTCCTATTTCTAGTATGCAGCTGTGCTTTTAGTTTAATTCTTAACCGATCCTAGGTAGATAAACGAGTGGAACTGATCTACATCCACAGCTTATTTTAGTAGGCAGCTGGCGTACGTTGAGCAATCCTTCTCATGATAACAGTTAAGGGATTTTATCTTAGCATATATTGGTCTGCTTTGACGTTTATGCCTGGGCCGCTTCAAATTTTACGGTTAACGAAATTAATGAAAGGAACAAAACTTTTGAAAGTTGCCTTTCTCTGGTCAAATGAAATATATCGTCCCACAAACATCGTTTTTTCTGTCGCAACACAAAGGGGTGCTGTCAGCAAGGATCGTGGGATTTTTATGACTTCACAGATGGCCTTTGCTTGAAAAGGTAAAAATGAGATGTTGATTGAACTAAGAAAAATATACATATTTGGAAAGCAAAAAATTCCATGAAGTTTTGTGCTTTGAGGGCGTGCAATCTGCTTTTTTGAATCCGGTGATTACAGTGGATATTGAGAATTGAAACTTAAAATAACTTTCAAAACTTCCAATGTTTATCTCGAGATTAAATAATTATAAAAACTGTATTTGTCTTTTGTCTGTCGACACGTATATAAACCGATTATTCGAGCAACGCCTGGCAAAATTGATTCGATTCACAAATCAAAACAAGACGCATCCGCAGGTTTCCACATTTCTCTTTGGTCAGCGCCAATATGATTTAGGTGGCAACCTGCCCATTTTGGCGGAAGAGAGTAGAAAGCAGTTCAACAAACGCAGGATCAACTGATACCTTGGGCTACTGACTTCCAAACTCAGGATCCGCAGTATATGATGCAGTTCTAACGTTGACCGTTTTAGGAATTGCATGACTTTTCGTCACATGCATTCAAATCACGTTTAAATTGAAAACCCCGGAATTTTCCTAGATATGATTGGATTTCCATAGCTGCTCCATGTTGACCGCATATAGTGTTATGTATCCTTTTAATCTTAACTGGATTTCCGCAGCGGAAATAGACCTCGAAAATCGGTTTACCACCTAAACAGGTTCCGTAACCATTTTTCAGTTTGGTCTACATGGGTCTGGTTCCACGTGCCCGAAAGCCATTGAACTTTTTTCGCTCCTCGTAACATCATGGCTGTTTGCAATAATAGAAGATGGAATTTCTGTGTGCGGATTGCTGTGAACTTCCAATCCAGAGTCTTTTTGACCACGCGCTGTTTCATTCACTCGAAAATGATCCACACTGCCTTCTGCTGGACTAACATCCGAGTGATCACCGAGTGCGCTTGAAGCGAAAGAAATCGCCGCCCGGTCAACCTCTGTTTCCTCGTCATCCTTAGAGTTTAGGAGTTAATTGCGTCCCGGATTTGAGATTCGACTCTGGTTATGCATTGCTCAAACACAAACCTTGTGGCTTCCATTGTTGAGTGATTGAAAACTGAATTCGCACTAGCATCGTTCTTTAAACGGCGGTAACACTTGGACTGCCTGCAAACTGAGACTGGGCCGTTACAAACTGTAATTTGGGATTATTGGTTGATGATGATGATCTATTTGCAAGATTCAGCAAAACCTAAATGGCGATGTTCGTGAATGTTTCTAGACGTTATCTGAAACCAGTGTAATCAAAGTGGAAAAGTTGCGTAAAAGCAGCTACTAAAATTGGCCTGTTAGAGATTCAAGAAAAGGTTGCCTATTGGACACCAGCTTTTTATTGGAAAGGAATAGTCATTGGTTCATTTTCAGCGGAATCCATAGTTGCTGCTAGTCAAACCTAAGTCCAATCGGTTCATTCAATTCAAGTGGGTCTTTTTTGGTTTGCATTCCAGAACTGTCTGTTCATCAGGTTTCACAGAATCGTCTGTGTAGTAAAGATAAGCAGATGCTAGCGATCAAGAAACAACTTAACTCAAAGCTCATTTCTCGGTGTTTTCATTGTCAGAAGATTGAAAAGTATTCCTTCATATCTGATTAGAAAATATATCTGTTTATTTTTCTTTTGGGGAAAAATCACAGCTGGTAAATAAGTGCATTAGTCAATGAAACCTGTTCATAATTTTACAAATCCTTTCAAAATTGGAGAAATCACATGAGTAAAATCCACATTCACCTCTTTAGCCAGTGAATTGAGTCACATTGCGATACCTGGTTTTCAATAATAGACTGACTTTGTAGAACTGTAATGTATAGCATCATCATATAGGACTGTAAGTTCCTCTTGTTATGTGCATATGATATTCAATGGCTTCCGACATTTACCTGTGGATATCTTCGATGTGGTTCGAAAATGTTTGTTCATCAGACTCAGGTTGCAGTTGTCCACGCGGTTGTCGCTGCTCGAACTTCTGCTGTTTCACACCGATATCCGTTCCCGCTTTGCTGTCTTCTTCCGTTTTGTCTCGACCACAACCTCTCGCCTTTTTCCTTGCATGCACGACCACTCCTCCTCTCGTCTGTTGCATGCTAACCCAATTTGGCGTTCGTGGTCCCTGTGGTCGTAATCGTATTGTTGTCAGCCTCACTAATTCGTACACTTACTCTCTGCACTATGGGTCCTTCGCTCTTTGATTCCAAATTTGCAACACAGAGGCTTAATCGTGATTAGTCTGCCTTCTATCCTTCATCTATCCGCCGTTTGAAGCTTAGTGGAACTTACCTCTGAGCTCTCAGTGCGCCCACTTTCCCGCTGTTCTTTGAGAAGCCTTCCGTTATGCACTGCTATTTGCTATGGCCGTATTTGCTCAGGACTGAAAAACGTTCACCTGATAGTGGTCACTGCAGCAGTTTCGATTTTATTTTTTCTAGGAATTCTTCAAGCAGTACCAACATCAAATCTGCCACTGAATACAGAGGAAGTACTGTGATGCACTCATCTGAAACTTTGTGTTCTGTGATTCGAACTGCCTAGGGATATTGACTATACAATGAAGCAACAAGAAATCCTTATTTGGCAAACACTGATAATAAGCTTTGTTAGGTGTCACACCAGTCAACATTCGTTCCAATTCATTATCATTGTTCACACAAACCAAACAGCTGCTTTACGTCCGCTTAAAGTAACCAGCCATACAAGGGGTATTTCTCGTTTCTATCAAATCGGTCTACGAAAGTCAGATCACCTCGTCTGCCGACACATGTTCACCAGTGAGACAGGTTGGAGCTAATGGCAGCATTGCCACATATTGTCGGATTTTACTATCTGTGATAATGAAGTTGTTTAACGGCTAAGGATTAGAAAACTTTAGAAGGAATGAGTCAAGGGCAGTGGCTGTTTTAGACATTACGTTTACTGATTACTTAAACTGTTCACACAATTATCTGATGGTCCCAAAAAGCATTGCGTCTTCACTGAAGGGTAAAATTTAATGTTGTTTTTGAACGAAATACTGGAAACGTGGCTCTGAATCAAAGTGTCAGCGCAAATGCTTCGTCTGCTTTCAGTGGTGGTGTGCTTGACACGTGACACTAAGTACCAACTGATCTCTTTCCAATAATACCTGCGTTCTTGAATCAGTTTCTTGGAAAACATTGGTTGGCCTAAGATTAGACAGGGTAATGCGTAGATTTCAATCTGTGAGGATATTTTCTGGGAAAGTGAGTTACGATCAACTAATTCACTTAGAAAAGAAGTCGTTTACAAACCGTAGAAGTGTTCGCAGCTATTTGAAAAAATTTCTAACCTATCACTATTGGTGGAGACAATAACAATGAACAATCTCATGCAACCAAAAAAAGAGATGATTCAGGATTGACAGTAATCTGGTAAAAAGTTAATTTGTAGCAGGTAGCTGGCATTAGTTAAAAATATGCTAACCTATTCCTCTCCGCTTCAAAATTCTGGTCCCACTTCGTCGAAAATAGTTAAAATAAGGATCACGAACACAGATCATTCCAGCGCACTATTTTTTTTATCAGGTGTTCATTGTATCTTCCACCCTTTAGGTACCCCCATACTTCCATGTTAGGCTTGGTTTAGTTGGGCATCGAGTCAGCCACACACATGGACCAAACCATGACAACTAGTTCGTCTCCGAAAAGCATTGTCATTTGTTAGAATGTGATCTGATTGCGAATGAGGAAATTTTTCCCGGGTATTTCTGCCGTCATGGGTTCGGGGTGGGAAATTTTATTTTTGAGCTTTTCCTCCATAAGTCATTTAAAAGCGCAAATGGCAAAATTGTACCACAACAGAATTACTTGGTGCTGATGGGGCAACTGAGCCACAGTTGCACTTTTTGGCGAAGAAAATAATGACATCTGGAGTGCAAGACGGCAGGGGAATTCCCGGTGTTTAGTTGGTTCTGACATGTTGTGGAGATGAGGTAGCCCTAAATGCATTCTTTGCTCACCGTGTACGGTGGGACATCCCCGTATTCCGCTGGTCTTTTTCGGAGAAGATTCTCAAGACAATCAAGTTCACCCCCCTGACTCATTGGAAAAAGCATTTCCATCACTTGTAAGCCACTGTTAGATGGATGCTTTCCCAACCCGATCGACCTGTTTCACTAGGGTCACATTTCAATGAAATCCCAAAATCCCCTGGAAAGTACATTCGATATATTTACTTTTCATTCTGCTTAATGTCATATTTGGTTAATCTCAGGAGACTTCAAACAAGAAATAGTCTGAACTGTTTTCAGATGGCACCAAGAGTTCCAATGTAGTGGTGGACTGAAGTGGATTCACTCAGTGAATGTTCAAGAGATAAATGTTATGGGATTTTCCACGAATGTCGTGATTTTGTCTGTCTTTCGACCGTCCTTACCCGAATTCAGAAACCCCTTAACGGCTGTTGCTTTCTTTCCGATAGTCATACCGTTCGCTCTATTCCCAAAGCAACGAAATGAATAGAAGATAAAAATCCCGAAAACTACCCCCCAGTGACCTATTGGTTACATGGATGGTGTTCTTTCCAGTTGGCTGTCATGTGGTTTTGACCCTCAAATGCAAATTGCAATGACGAAAACTCAGGATGTGGTAACCATTATACTAGTGATGTGAAACCTCAGAACCAGTTCTATTCATAAAAGTTGTTCTACCAACGAAACTAGGTTAGATTTTGCCATTGGAATACTAGCTTTGCAAGGTATCAATGTTAACATACGCAAACCATTTATAGAGCTTCTTCCGCAAAACTCATTTGTTAAGAAGATACTTTCGGTAGGTTGACTAATCTTGGGGAACGAATGATCCTGACGACAGTCGATCGGAGAGAGAGAACTGATCACGCGCGTTGTGAGTGCGCATTGGCACCAGATAGGATCTCTACTGAAAAGTAGGGCCTTGGATCCGCGATAGAAAACTTACAGTACGATCGTTAATCCAAGTTATTAGTGTAACCGACGGCGGAATTAGTCCAAGTCATATTTGCTGAGAGGTTTTCAACGCAACTTTGCAAGCTACCTAAGGTAAATAAGACAGAAGGCCTACAACCCAGCCATATTTCGATGTGCTGATATGACTGGGCAAGATATCACTGATGCGTCACTTTCATTGTGCAGCAGTGAGTCGGGATGGGTTCACCATCGGAACAAGCAAAGCCCTGCTGATTCCAAATGATTCTCAAGAATCGTCCGTACTTGACATTCTTTTATCACCTTTGGCATCAGTTCTTCCCTATTTCTTTTGCCATGGGCAGATACTAGTTCCAGTTGGGATGAAACAAAATGAAAATATTTAGCGAAAACTGATTCATTTACTTTCCAATACATGTGCAATCACTTTACGACTGACTTATTCCGGTCGGCCAAACATCTTTCTAATCCAGACGATATTGAATTTACAAACGACCTATGAATCAACCCTCACGCTATGGGTAAACGCATTTGGTAACTTTCAATTCAGTCAATTCCTGTATGCTGCAAAAAGTAAATACAACAAATAGTTTTGTCGCATGCATGCATTTGATGACGTGGATACTCGCTTAATTCAATCCAGTAGTTAACTTGTTGCCTTTGGACGAGAAGAAAGCTGAATGTTATGATCTACTGGGTACGGAAACTGGGGAAACAACTCGTGATTCGACGGTAATTTGCAAACTTACCAACATTAGCAGCAGTTTTTCATGGTAGACTCATTATTCACTTTGTTTTCCAAACAAGAAATTATTACTACCGCATGAGTAACATAGCGAACTACCAAACGACCCCTGATCCAGCGGTCAGTAAAATGTAATAGAAATGTGGTAACAGGACTGGTAGTAAAACTGTGGATGATTAATTCCTTTGTGACTGTGCCTAGACTCGGAAGACGTTAAAAATAGTAGGGATTAGAAAATTATATTGATTTTTTGTTTTGTTACAACAGTGGCTATCTGTTAGTCACAGTCAGGATCATGGAAATTAGCCAATGTAGGCAACGTAGTAAAACATGACAATACTAACAATTTACGCTCAATAAGAAACGGATTAAGTCATATTTTGGAATCAGAACGTTTAAAAATGATGGTGCAGTTAATGTTTCGAGTTAATTGATTTAATTTCCGATCAAAATAACTCCTTTTATACTGAAGTTAGATTCAGAACAAAATATGGTATCGCTCCTGGAATTCTAACGTCTACGGGATCACGGCCCCTCCGAGATAGGTGTTGCAAGTGCCTTGATCTGAAACATAAAAAGTGGAAAGAAAGAAAATGACCGAAAAACCCAGTAAGCGTATTAGCCAGCATGAGCGCTTACACAATCAGAATCAAGAAGGCGGCTTACAACCAACTCATTACAAAACGAGAATTAGATACAGTCGAAGACCATACCTTTCCACTGGTGAAACAAGGTTAAAAAAGGAAAGAGGCAGGGTCAAGTGCCCAGCATGGGCTCTGGTTCGCAATACAAAAACGGCGAGTCAGAGAGAAGGTAGTGCCGTGTGTCATTAAATCTGCTTTTCATAGAGCTGATCTTATTTCTGGATCGTTATCGTCCGTTCCCGATTTTTCCAATGGAAACAGCCAGAGTCCACCAGCAAACAGACAGTCTTAGCTACTAAGTAAACTCATCGCATAGGTGTAGGTTGCTTTGCTCGCATTCTTGCTCCCATGCGACCGCCGTCATTTCATCGGTTATCCGAGTGGCGCCTTGATTGGTTCATTTCGTTCGGCGCATGACGGTTTTGGCCTCCTCGGACCACTCATCCTGATAGGCTGGCCTACCTCACGATATGGCTTTCCTTCTGCGTATTCACCCTCCTCTGCTGGACTCAGTCCAGGCCCTTGTATTGATTGCAATTTGTCTGCCACAGCTTAGCGTCCCACAAGCACCGGTTATGCATAAAACAGCTGTTAGACTCAGAAATTATTTGGATTTTTCTCCTGCTTGCGTTCAGGAAGCAAAACATAGCTGTGCTTTTGAATGAAGCAGGTTTCAGGGATTCTGGGTATCAGTGAGTATCCGGCGATGTAGCGAGTAAGCATTTTTGGCTAAGAATTTTCGGACAGATATTTCTGTAAACCATAAAATGTTTCATCAATGGATAAAAAGGGCCTCAGAATCGGTCTCCGGTTTTATGCCATTTAGTTAGCGATTATAGTTTAAAACAGCAGTGTTTATCAAGTTATGGGGTCCAACATTTGAGCTGAGTGCATATGCACCATACGCTAGTTGAAGTGGTGCTATCAAATGGACAAAAGTAAAGTGTGGTCGTAGGCTTTACTTACCCCTGATCCTAGTGCAGGCGTAGTAGATGAAAAATTGTTATATTCATTACCCATCCATCAGGACTGCGTCGACATCCTGCTAGTTATCTCAGTCGAATAAATGAGCAAAACACCACATGTTAACCACCAAGAGCCGAATTAGCCAGTGAACTACTGGATAACTGAGTGTCAATCAAAGACAACTAACGTGATCTAATTTTGGTCTAATAAATAGACTTCGAGTCTCCTCAACTTGGTCTTTTTTCTCACTATAGTTACCGGGAACAGGAGACAAAATGGGTTTCCCATTGGCTAGCCGGATATATTCCAGTGGTTTTCTCTGTCTTATTTTCGATTATGAAACTCCTAGGAAATTTTGAAGAAAGGGCGAAAATTCGCTGTAACCAAAATTCAATATTTCACTGCCGTTGAACTGTGGACAGAGAAAAGGAATACGAATACGGTACTCTTGGGGATAATTTAGGCGCAATTCTCCTGAAGAAAGGAAGAACCAAGCCCAAAATATTAAAGATTCATAAAATCGATCCGCCGATAGTGTCAGATATCACAGCAATATGTGCGCAATGTTACTTTCGGCAACACTCGAATCCCCGGAGTCCATACGAACTGCCAGAATTGTATAAATCAGGTTTACCTTTCAGGCAGTTAATTAGCCCCATCCGATTTCCAAAACATTTTGTGGCCTGGGTGCTTGTTGACTTATACCGTTGATCCCTCAGTAGATGATTCAGACTTTGGTTCAACAGTTTCGGGCACATCACGACTCTCGGTTCTTGGATAACAAAAGATAAGGGACTCTTTTTCGGGAAGTTAAGACAAACGGATGCAAAGCGAATCACAGGCCAATGCAAAAGCGTTACTTTCAAAAAGAGGAATGAGCTTTTGAGCTCGGAATCGGACTGAAACAGAGGAGCATAACTGAGGTCATTTGCTGACGTCCCACTGGTAAGAAGCAATTACAGAAATAAATAGCCAAATCAGACAGAACATTTCGAATTTACTAGGCAAACACTTATGCTTTGCTCAGCGAACACCTCTAAGCGGCTGAGGGTGGTCAAATGAATGCACGAAAAATCTGATGTCATCGAGGGGAAGGTTCGCAGAGAACTGCGGATCAAGAGCATGAAAAGTGTTCCGGAAAGCAGCTGACAAAAGACGGTGTCGTCCTGTTTGAGTTTGAAACACCGGAATGGAACCAGAGGCAACTCAACTTGAGCAAAATATGAGAACACATGAATGATCGAGATGGAAGTGGCATTGCGATGAGGGACTAACAAGTCTCAGGGAATATGGCTATGAAAGGATTGGTAGGTGAATTGTTCATGCGGTTGCAACTAAGTTGGTTACTTAATAGTCTGAGAGTAGTACAAAGGATCCGCTGCAATGTATGGATGGTAAGGATAACAGAAGTTTGCAAAAAAAAGGGAAAATGGCGTCACTATCTTTGTGGCTGCGCCCGGGAGAAGCAGACAGCATGGAGAACAACACAAAGATAGGAAACAGAGGGCCACTAACCTAGTTGCAGAAAGCATAATCGGGAGACATGTACAAATAACGCTATAAAACAGTGAAATTACCATTTAGGCATCGTTCATGATATCGGGGAACCAATGCCAGGAACAAATCCGTATCACGTCGTTTGAGAACAGTAACTTCACATTAGCAGCCAAACCTTGCCACAATATTATGCATGTTATTATATACAAATTTAACCAGAATGTAACTTTCAAATTCAGGATTGTGCACGGCAACTTTGTTGAAGAGTCCACAGAAGAACGATGAATGTGGCTGATTGATAGTTCTTTGTAATTTGGGCTAAGCCAACCTTAGGAACAAGGAATCAGACCAACAGACAAAGAATTATCAGCGAATCACAGTTGTGGTTCTTCCGTGGACTCTCCAAAGAAGAACTTCCATACACACGCCTGACACCCAAATATTAGATTCCGTTCAGATATACCACTCCGAAATGTGCAAGCATGTGTAGACAAGAGAATAACAGGTACTCATATCTGACGTGTGGCAATAATCGCGAAACTAGTAATGGGCTTCCAGGGACATTTTGTTCACTTATCCAGGTACTACGGATAATTGGATAAGCATATATATATGTATATATGTACGTGTGTACTCTCCCGTTTGTTTATGAAAAACGATTAGTTTTTCTGGCGCTCCCGAATTCGAACAAGAAGTTTAAAATCCAGCAGCAAAAAATCGATCTCGAGCCAAAACCGTCAGAGGGTAATACGTTATTAAAACCATGGTGCGGCTTTAAACCAGAAACAATAACTGTATCTAACAGCGAGCGTTCTAGCAAGACTAGGCTACAACACTTGACAAACCACGGTGATCTTCGTGCAAGCGTTTCGGTTCACAGCAATGTCTGCGACCTGCATGCTTGCGTATCGACTTTCGTAAATGAGAAGAGTTAAGCTTATAAATCATTCACTTGGGTCGCAGAAGTGCGTTGATGAGTAGGTTGACCGGGATTTGTAAGATTTGTACAGATCTTTGAACAAAAAAACCTAGGGAATGGGATTAAACACGTTTTCATTAGTATGAGTGCCTGGGGGATGGGGGAGAAGTGGCTTAATCCGTAAAATAATACGGTACTCGATGGAGATTTACGCCACCTCGCTGATTGTGAGAGACCTGTTAAATCACTTTGGTTGTCATAGAGTAAAACAAGTGAACATTCAAGGCAAGGCATTTTGCCTAGAGAATCAATATCTCATTTATTTGCAAAAACATGCCTTTTGTTACACGAAAAAACACTATATTCAAAATTCTAAAATACTGCAGACATACCATTGACTGGTTCATTTTGCAATCGATTTTTTTTATTATTAAAACACGTCCCATCTTATTACTCCAAATTTAATGATTATCGGTAGCAGTCTGAAACCTGGATACCTTAGTACTACTTATTCACCTAATGAGGAGAACCCAGCGGGCAATATTAATTCACGGAGAAGAATCGTTCAGAGTTTTGTTTTTATAAGACAGCGATGGATACAACCAGTTAAATCAGAAAACAACTTACGAATTTATTGGGACTACTAAACTGGGGTGGTAATTGCGATTAAGCCGAGTTTGTTGAAATAACTTCATGTGTGGACCTTTCACTGATGGCGTTACCTTGGCTAATGACTTGTACCATTCGTGTTTTGGAATTTTTAAATGCTCGCAAGCAAAGTTAGTATTTTTAACGGAAATGAAGCCAACTTCGTGCACTTTAGACCAAAATAGTTGAATTCGGAGACATTTAGTTGAACACCTGGGTGTAAATCTATCTATCTTATCAGTGCAAAACGAATTGGCAATGGCTTCTGGGGCTTTCTGAATTTGTTATTGACAGTCTCTCTCTCTCTCTCTCGATTCCTGGGCATTCGGTTCAGCCAATTTTGGGATGGGTGGTTTTGTTTTCATTTGCCGCCCTTAAATACGAGCTAACCAAAGCGGACTTCTCTTAGAGTCTATAAAGCAACATCTGATGCCCAATCTGGTACTTTGTTTGATAAATATTTCTCGTCCGGTGAGTTCCGGAAGGAATACCAATGGGTACTGCGTTGTGAAAACTGCTCAGTTCAATGACACTCTTCTGGAAGGAATATTCCTATCATCACCCAGAAACTTTGTCACTTATTTATGTATTGTAATTACTTTTGTCACTTTTGATTTTTTATTTATGTTATTCGCTATTATTTTCAAACCCATCGAAACATAGAAAGCTACGACTGTGGTGATTGTTTATTCATTCAAATGACTTTTTGAATGATTTAAGCATGGCCGACAGAATTCACCAAAACTAGCTTGCAGTGCGCGTTCTTTATTGATCAAAGCTTTTGATCTATTCTATCAGTTCGACCTTTTAGACGGTATTATTTTATTCATTGTAATATTTTGTGCCTGGTGCGGACGATTGTTCACCTTTTATGTTTATTCACTGACCAACAGAAAATTTAATAATTATCTATAGTTAAAATAGAAACGATCACAAGCACACAGATAGCCATTGACAATCAGCTATTTATGCACCGGGTCGAAGTAGCGTACTCTCTTTTGTCTACTCACTTTTGTTCTGACTGATGCACACCAAGGTGATTCTGATAAAACGGCAATGTTTCCACCTTTCAAAAGTTCAATTGATTTTTAAAAAAATTCTGTCTCATGTTTCTGACCTTAACGATTAATCGAACCAACTAGTAGTGGTACTTGAAAAACATGGGGTCCATCAATTCTCAAGATAGTATTTGTCCATTGCAACTGGTCAGAAAATTCAACTTAGAAATTTAAATCTGCCCAACTGAATATACTCCACAAAAGCACAATAACTGTCAGTTCTGTTAGTGGTTTTCCAAAGGATAAGGTGAAAAATCCATTCTATGTTTTCGAATGACTCCGGGAAGCAAAGGAGAAAGTTTAATTTCAGAAATAAATGCGTTTTTTCAGTTTCGTAATTTCTTTTACACATGGTAACAAATGTCAGCATAAAATGGCAGAAATATTTCAAGTAAAGCAACAACGTGGAGCAATAACTGCTCGATAACAACTCAATCTTCTAAAGAAAACTCGAAATACCTTACTGTTCAGCAGGACCAGTGTAATGAAAATCATAGAATCGTCATGATAAATTCAGATCGGGCGATAACTCTTTTTTTAAGCAGGACGTTTTCTGAAATACAGCCAAAGTGGTGGACAGGATTCGGAAAAAAGAGCCGCTAAAAGAACGACGGACGAAAGCGAATGCATTCGTACCGCATTTACTCACCTGGCTGAGATACTAGGATGCCTGGTACAATTTTTGGGAAGTGCAAGGAAATAGCATTAATTATCAGTCTAAATTAAGCAGGTGTTTTGGCACTACTACAGCGAACGTTGCAGCAGTTTTTCTGCTAGACGAGAATTTACCGAGGAATCAACCACCTTCTCCAACTGGAATTCACCGGCATGCCTTTTTTTCTGCTTGTGACTTTAGCATGTGTGACACGTGCTGTACACATAAATATGCGACTTGGTTCCATGGACAGGTTTGAAACTCGCTGAGTTCGAAGAATTCCGCGTTTCCGTAACAATAAGAACATCAACTATGGCGTGTTTCAGTAAAACCTTTCACAAGAAAAGTTCTAAAGACGCTGGTTGACAAGTCAGAATGACGACATGCTTCATTTACTTACGAAAATACAATGAAAAAGACAACGTTCATCACTCACCCTAAGAAGTTCCAAATAAATATCGGACTTCTCTGCGGAAAAGTAGAAGCACATTTTCAATGCGTCTGTCTCCAGCTGAAATGGAAAATGATTAATATAAGCAATAAAATAGGTTGCGCATAATTCTTTTCCAGAGGAAAGAGGTTATCTTGAAAATCGTCTCATTTTCCGACCATTCCATCTTGAGCGATGAGCCTTGAAGCGTTCCCAAAGTAGCCTTGCACAGAACGTGTCTCACTCGTCTTGTGTCTAAACCTATTCTGTTCAGAATGATCAAGTTAGGTCTGGGATAAAATGCATCATCAAAAGTGGAGCATTCACCAGGTTGCAGTGAAGCGCTCCTTGAACAAAGCGAAAGTTTGTCCTCATAATTGCTCGAAGCTTCTTGGACTAATGTCCAGTGTCACATTTTCTCCAAGAAAGGGTTTTTTATTTATGCTCTCCTTCTTGGTCAATGTTGCTTCTATTGACAATCCGGTTCCTCTGACTAGTGCACAATAACCCCAAGCTCTGACCACCGAGATTGGGTAGCGTTGATAAACAGAAATAACTAAAGGAGTTCATTGATCGGCTTGAGGTTACAGGATGAGAAGAAAAGATGGTAATCGGTGGATGTGTAACAGAGGAACAAAATGGGGTTGCCTGAAAACGAACATGAAATGAAGGTCAGATAATCTGGTATTATGCGCTTGATATGTCAAACGTCATCTTTTGGAGCAATGTGCACGAAATCAAACGTTCATATAGAGCATTGCATAGTCTATTCCTATCGGTCACAAAGTGCCAAGGCATCGTACTTAATTGATCATCACAGTGGCTGTTGCGAAGCTATTCCAACTCTCGCTGAAAATTCGTTCTTGCTAGTCTTCGCTTCTTAAATTCATACCTAACAGTCACAAGGAATTTCTTTTTGTTTTAAAATATACATCTTTATTGGGGTCTTAATGCATGCCTGCAGAACAGTGTCAATTTAGAGTAAATCGATCCGTGATTGGTAGAGATATCTGACCTTGATCACACCATTCCGTCTGGTTTCCGCAGAATATACTAAAGCAAATTTTCTGTTTGCAGCTCAGTCGCTGTTCGCGAATTAAGTCGCGGGACGACATGATTTGGCCGATTCGGTTCTCCGCCTCGATAAATCTGATTATTCTGGCAAGCATCCATGCTACGGTCATCCCAGAAGGTGAGTGCGTAAAGTATGAGTAGTTGTTGTCGGTGGGAAATGTTTTTGGGATTGACAAACTCTCAAAGTCTCCGGGATACTACTTCGAAAGCGCCTTTCCTTTTTTGTATAAATCAAAGTGGCTGTAGTGATTTTGTTCGTGCTCTGCATACAAAACGTCTATGTTGCACAGTCATTCTTAATTACCAACTGAATTAGAAAGCCTTACGTATCATCCATGGATTTATTAATCTAAACATTTCGTTTTCGGGAAAACTTTTGAATAAAACTAGGCACTTAATGTTTCATCGGCCGCGCACATTTTTTCTCTGTTCATTTGTAATTTACTGCGTGTTTACGAGGTATTCTGAGCAGTCATCATAACTGTTATTTTTAGCCCAGTGTTCATCATCCCCGATTTCTCGGTTTTTAGAATATTGGTTCTATTATGCGGTTCCTGAACTACAGGCTTATTTATGATCAATCACATAAATACCATTTGTTTGTTGCTGACAATATCCAGCATTCGCACTCTGATTTGGAAAGCTTGAGCCATGATGTGTTACCATTAGCACGTTACGGAATTATCAGATACAAAGCGGCATTTACCAAAACCTACAACGCATAGTTTTGCCTCGGGAACTTTTGCCCCCCCCCCCTGGATTTGAGCTTTCTTCGAACAAGGAATTCGCATGCGTCCGTATGCCAACTTGTTACTGAAGTATATGACATCGGAAGACGTAATGAGACTACAGTCACTTTCCTCAGAATATGAGTATGAACATAATTTAACAATTAATACTGGCAAATATACCGACAACACGCTTCAACGGGCAGATATCAGACATTCCGAGCAAGTGAAGGTCTAGCTTATCACTATCTTAGCCGCTGCTTCACCAAATTGGATAGGTGCAATGCAAAACTCAAATTTGTGTGCCCGTAGCTATCAGACGCTTACGAGTGGTGTGAGAAAAAGGATTCCCAATCTTGACTGACCACCATTTATACTTCAACTTTCACATACAAACGTCAGGTCATTTGGCGAAGCCTTCACTCGGGAAGCACCAGACCGGAGTTTTGTTTTTATTAGAGCCCTACAGTGGAGCATACCCTCCATCGTACCCCTTAGAAGGAGTGTGTTACCACTCTGCCATCGGATTCCATTCAAGATGACCAGAATCACCGCGTTCAGCTCATCCAGATTCGTCATGAATGACAGCCAGTGATGCCCGAAAGCCTCCAACTGAGGTACAAACCAGGGCAAGAAGGTGAATATGCATCACTGATGAGCTCAGTGGATATTGGAACTCGATTTCTTTCAGTATTAAGCTCATCGACTTATCTGAAGTTTGTGGGTAGCAGTTGTCATCCGGTAGGTAGCCACTGAATCACAGGGATTCAAATTTGGTTTGACAGAACATTTTGTCGAAAAGTCGTGGGGAATGACCACTCGTTAAAAAGGTGACAAAATTCACTCGCATCATTCATACTACCGGCTCTATATTCTTTTACTGGGAAGACTTTGCACAGTAGATTCTCATCTTATCGCTCTTATTTACAACTTTAATTTAACAAGAAAGTCAAAGTAATCCGAAACCCTATGTCCAGCATGATGTGACGGGAAGGACTGGCACTTCTACCGCATGCAAGTGGAAATTCAGCGACTGAAACCGCAAACCCTGACGTCTTGTACCGCGGAAAGTGACGTGCGCGCCAGTCCTTACCAGCCGATCAGCCGTGAAGTAGAAATGTCGCACTTTTTAGTCCGATTCATTCGGGGACGCAGTGATGATGTTAGGGCTTTCAACCTAGATCATTTTCCTGTGGTCCGATCATCAGTAGAATGTATCCACCAACTGCACGAAATACTGTAGTCACCGGAGCCATGCAGACTTGATTCTCTAAATGTTAGCTACACGGCGTTGTTGGCAACGTGTGCATTTGGCACAATTTTCGATTAGGGCGCATGGGATTTCTCGAGGGATTTTTACATCGAATGGCATGCACGAAAAAATCAGCTATAACGCCAGAAGTCTTAACATTCATTGAAATACGACGATGAATACTGTCAAAAACTCAGTTAGTTTTGTAACTGCGCTTCATAATTAAAACATTCTAGGTGTACCCACATAAAACCGCTTTAGCAACAGGCTTGCAGCACTCTACACTCTGCCAAACGCAATAACCTCTTTGGAGAGCGAAAGTCGAAGTAATTTCGCGACGTTTGCTTGATTCTGCTATTTATTGTTTATAGTTTGTCACCGTTTTTCTCGATGGATACCATCAGTCCGTCGATTTTGCAGCAAGTTTGGCAAAATTATGGCGGCACTCATGGTTTCATGCAAACGGCATTGGTGTTCAGATAGAATGAATGGCTAGAATTAAATGGAATGACTAATACAAACGCCTATTCTATGATCGTGGACGCCGATATCTAGCAAGCGGGATCATTTTACTGCTCATTTCTAATTTTGCTTGAATATTTCTTTTATCCTGAAATCCCATTTTATTCGCCCAATCGTCTTTTAGCGTCTCCTCCAAAAACGTCTGTTGCTATATGCACAGAAAGTGCACACCAACCAAGTGTTTGACAGAAGACAAACTTTAATTGCAACACACTTATCTGTGCTTGGCCTCACCGATTCGGCTTCATAGTCAAACAGGTCACCAAACACCTTGTTCAGCTTAAGCAATATACCTTCTGTCCGAATTTCTCTGCCCTCATTTTACCAAGACATGGAAATAGATTCGTGATCTCCTAGGTTTTGCTTACATTGCATTTGTGTACCCAATAATCCACTAGCCGGTTTGATAATTTACGAAATCAGTAAAACTTTTGCAAACATTCAACAAGATATACCCCATTCATGGTAGTCCATCGGAACGTGTTTCCCGGATCAGATGGAAGTTCTCTTTGATAGATCCGGTAAAACATGGGGTCTTTCCAACATTCCAGAATTAGAAGAGTTTGAAAACAACTCAAAATTTTTGATAACGTAACTTATACGAAAGCTGAATATGCGCCTTTCGGTATACACTGAATATTTACTTGAATTTACCAAAGAATGACTGAAATTTCAACTTGTCAATATCCAATATTTTGTGCGCTAAATTTCCTGTCTCTTTCCGTTAGAAATAAACTATTTTTTTGCGAGAGTCCAGTAGTTTTACCCCGAAGGAAAGCGTCAAGTAGGTAATCCGAAAAAAACGGTTTTCTAATGCAGAACTGATGACATCAGGGCTTTCAGATATGTCCAAAGGCCACTTCCTAAATTTTGCACACCGAAAAAGCCCTAAGAAAGACAGCTTGTCCGCAAAGCGCTAGAGATTCCAGATTGGATTTTGCAACCTACGCAATACAAGCTTTATGAAAGACATATGCAAAATTGGAGTTAACTTCAGGTTAAGTTGGCCGCCACGACCAACACGGAATCCCATATGAGAGATACGCGGGTGAACTAAGTTTCCTAGTTTAAAAGGGGAATCACCCCACCGTGCTTTGCCTCTCAAGCTGTTGCTTAACCGTCGGAAACTTTGCTTGTAAAATACATCTAAATTGGTTGCAACGTTATTACTCCTTCTGTTTTGGAATCTGTTTGCCTATGAGATTTTGTGGCTTTTGGTAGTTTCCTAACGAGACTGCATGCTCATGACTGCGTTTTAGGGTGATTAACCCTAGTAAAGAGGTGGGCCTCCCGGAGTTCAAAGCGACGAAGATTCTGCATTCCATGGTCCTATAATGGTCTAGGCTAGTGAATTCGTGAAAAGATAACTACGGAAGCGCAACTATCAGAACAAGGTAGGTTTTGAGATTATAAATGAAGGGGAACAACTATCTTAGCGGGAACAACAAATGATGTCCAAAGTGCACTGTTCAAACATGCATCAACTCAGCTCCTCGAGCACGTAATGGAACATCAGTTGGGGACGAAATGTCATCCCTGTTGCACAGTCCGACCCAATTAGAACTTCTAAATATGAAGTAATTCACACCAACCAGTGGTTCTGGAGGATCCTGGATCGTTTCGCACAATAATTGGCTTATTAGAAGTCGGGTACTTTGTTGAAAGCATAAGTGCAGGAGCAACTTTACATATTACTCAGGGCTTGATTGCTCGAACCACTTCAGTGGTAGATGGATTTTGCCAGTGAAACTATTTGTGGTTCTACGTCCACACCAACACCAATTAATTTAGTTAAACCTTACGGCTTCATTAAGGATAACATTGAAGTTCGTGCTCCTACTAACTAACAGGCGACGGGGGACTAATTTACCATCAGTATCATCAAAATAAGTCTTGGCATAACCTAAATTTAGCACCATAATTGGAACAGTAAAACGATTTCTATAAAATTCCCGTTGGGAAATATAGATAATCAAACAATCGTCAATAGCCAGACGAATAAAGTTGTCATTGTTTAGGCCTCAAATTGCCGGGTACGAATCTTCCCTACACCGGTCATCTCCACCTGGTAGCCCTTTGCTGGCGGTGGGCCTCTTCATGAAGATTTAAACTCTCGTTTCATTATTAATTGAAGCAAAAGATAAAGGATGAAAGATCGCAAAATTTGCAACTTAAACGTACAAATATGCGCCCTCTGTGTATGACTGTTTTCATGGTCTTCTGAATTACGTAATTTTATTGCTCAAGTGCAATTTCAGTGATACTGAGTGACATTCCATCCACTCACACTTCAGAACATTTGAGAAGTAAGTCCTAATGATGCACATGGATTTTTCCGAGTCACGGTACCTTTTTGTAAAATGAGAGTTGATTTCGTTCATATAACTGGCCAGCTCTAATTTCTGAACCATAACGGTAGAGGGTTGGTAAGAGAAGTAGATCGGGCGTGCATAGATGTGTGGCGTATTGATCACATTTACCGTGCCATACTGGTTGCCATGTACAACATCAGAAAGCAAGATACACTCACGGATTAACATACTCCTTTGACTAATTAAATGAAGCTTAAGCAGTATCACGCGAGTTCTAGCGAAACTGTAACTTCGACAGTAAGGTACGGACAAAACCGGATGTCACGAAAAATCCTCTCTGTCTCATTACCGACCCACGGGTTTTCAGCCGCCTATTAGACTCCGGTTATTGCCTCCTACTTTTGACAATGACTTGACAAGCACCGCCCAAAGTAGAATGAACATGACTTCATACTGTCTGAATTGCAAATCGACGGAATCTAACACATCCTCAGATTTTGAGTAGAGAGATGACGACCAAACTGAGGGTTTGTCTGGAATACGGTAGGGTCAGGTGTACCAACAGATGACCACGGACAACCAACAGAATTTTTGCAAACGCTGTCACTTTGCTCATGCAAAACATTCTCTCCATAAATTCCTAAAATATCCAGTTAGCGATCACGTAACCGGAGGACTGTAACAAAAGCTTAAAAAAAGCGAAGTTTCTAATGTATTTCTTGGTAATTTTGTCTCATGTAACTTTGGATAACTGAACAAATTAGTAAAAGCAGCAACCACGCGCGCCACCTTTGGAATGGGTAGTTTTAAACGCTGATCGGAACATCGAAACAGTAGACTTGAAATCTGTATGCTGAGACCTTGGGTTGAACGTGGAAGGGCTAAGGCAAGCAGTTAATTACTTTACTCCCAACAGTAAACAACAGTTAAGTTCGCCGAGACAGTTTACACTACACTAATATGGCTTTCAGATAACTCAAGCCACAGAATAAATACCCAACTGACCAATAAGAAACCATGAAAAAACAGTAATACTGACTTAATAATCGGTTCACCATACAGGACCTACCCATTGGCCTAAACGCCAAGACGCACAGGATACGTTTGGTATGAGACTCTCGAGTATGACTATCGTACAAATCTAAGGCCGCCTTTGGCAAAGTTTCCTTTGTCGAAAGAACATCGGAAAAACAAAAAAAGTCATCCACCATGTGCGGTAAATGTATTGCGTATATTGTCGAGCCGAATTATTGCCAATAGGACGGTAGTCGTGGAAACAAAATCCGACACGATTGGCCGGGTGGCATGCGCGAGCCGGAGGCAAAGGCCCCAGATAGCGAAGAAGTGAATAGAGCTGTTCAATCTCTTCTATAAACTTAAAGCAACCATATAGGTGCCACAAAAAAGGAATCAAGTGTTGATGCTTGCCGCTGAAAAATAGTCCAGTTTCTCAGTATTATCGCTCCCCAGAAAACCAATGAGGTCTAGAATCGGGGTTATTTATCAGCATCAGATATCGCAGCTTGGTCAATTCTAACGAAAAAATGAATGGTGAATCTTGGGAGAAATTTTTACAATCTAAATGGATGAATTACATTACTCTTTTATCAGCCTTTTGCAAACATCCGTGTATAGGATGCATTTCCAGGATTCATTTACAGAAGTTTCTTAGATCAACATCTACCTCTTTAAGTTCAGATGACCTAGAGTAATATGAAATTAATCTGGAGCCTCCCAGCGAGTTGGAAATCACCCCAGCCGCTCAGAAAAGGAAAAACAAGAAGTTACTCGGTGAAAATGGCATTCCATTAGTTACCTTCAAATCTTGTGTGCCAGTTCTGTTTAGTCCACTAACTAGGCCTTTTCGTCGAATCTGGGACTCCAAAACTTTTCCCAAGGACTTGACAACCTCTGCTTCACTTGCTAAACAAAAGAAGGGCAAAAAGACTATACGTGCGCATGTATAGTCCCATCGACATAACAGCTAAGCTCTGTGCAACCTTTCTGCTAAACCGCTTTGTCGCTGATCAGGACTCACGAACACGTCCCACCCAGTGTTTCGTTCGTCAAGGAACAAGTTGTTTTGACCAGGTATTCACAATATGTCGAATTCTTGAACAGCGGTATAAGTTACAGCAACCCATCACAGCTTGCTTCATCGAAGTTCATGCAGAATTCAACTCCGTTGACAGAGTCACTCTGTAACATGCTTCGATGCAGCGGGACGCTGGAAAACTGTATTAGGCTGTTAGAAGCATGCTACTCGACAACACAGGCGCGCGTCAGCGCTTATGGCGAAGAAAATCCAGAGTCCCCCCTCGACTCAGGCGTTCGTCAGGGTTACCCGCTTTCACCGATTTTATTCAACTAAGCTATATACTAAGTACTCAGTCGTGCATTTAATAGCTTTCGTGGAATAATAATTGACTACGGTTGATGGGTCACCGGCCTCGAGTTCCCCGACATTCTTCTGCCCGGCCGGTTCTAGACCGGATCGTATTCGAAACCATGACTAGCTGTTCGGAGGCAAACACGTGAAAAACGAAGTTCTTCACAACTTCGCAAGATCCGTCAACTTGTATCCTCATCAGTGACGACCCTTTGGGACGGGTGATTCACTTCAACTGGACGGCCAAGTAAGAGACGAGGTTAAGCTTTGCATAGACTGCGCCAAGAGAGGTTTCATCACCTCGCAAAGCGTTGCGGTCTCGCAACGAAATATGCCTCCGTACGTTCCTTTGCATTTACCGCGCCACTGTTGGCCTAGTTCTTATGTACGGAGACGAAACCTGGTTACTAAGGTTACACGATAAAAACCGGATAGAAAGGTTTGGCCACTGGTGTCTCCGCCCTATGACAAAATCAAGTAATATGGCTGCCTCTCAGATGTTGCTGTGTGCCAACACTGCATAAACGTCGAACGGCTTTCGTCATTTCTTCAAAATTGTCGACTTCAATATTTCGGTCACGTTCTCCACCCACCGGAGAAGGAATTAACGTAAAAGAGCTTATTATTGTTGCCATGCTTAGACTGAAAATGTCTCCTTGGTGACTGACTAAAGACATGGGTTAACATTAATAAGTCTGCCATAGATCGCCTAAGTATTCGGTTTTGAGTACTCAACTGGGGGCAAAAACCGATTTTGCGGTGCACACATCTTGCTACAGATCATAACACATGGACGGCTGCAATAAGATGCATCCAGAAAGCCGACTTATCATTTTGCAGGAGCGAGGCGCCCAAGCTTAGGAGTAGGAGTGTTCACGTAATCCAAATCGGCATGTCCATTGATCAAATTATTTTAAGAATACCAAATACACGGGGAATTGTGTAAGCCTGATATTTTTCAAATAACTTAGTCAACGGACACACCGGCTTGAATCGTGTGCACATTCAGATGAAAGGCAAATATTCCAGGTAACTGACAGTACCGGATTTCGCATTAACGATGTCACCTCGACTGTGGATGAAAGGATTCCTATGGGAACTCCAGGGTCAGCCATCAGAACGACTTGATAACCTGATTTTTTCTTCCGTATTTGATAAAGTTCGCCTAAGCAATCAGCCCTTCCCGGTGGACATAATAGCTGTAGCTACCTAACACTAATAAGTGTGTTAACTATAGCGAGAAGAAAAATGAGTTTATTTAGGGTAGATACTCCTTTTAAGAACCAACGATTACAGTTGTATATTGTGTTGTTCCCATTTATTTTGCTTCCCTTTGTAGGACAAAAACGAATTCTTCCGTGTATGCAAAACTGCACAAATTTATATTTGGATGTTTTCTGGAAAAATGGCCAAACATTGCATTCTAACTTCATCTAATATTTACCGCCGACCCATTTTATTTAGTGGAAATCACACATGTAGTGACTGCCTTATAAGTATGATGTTCCATCTTTCCTCCATTACCAATGATGATCAGGTTTATTCATCATTCGAGATCACGAGAACGATAATTTCCCACTTGTTTATGCACTGATTTACCAAAGTTCTACAATCAAAAGTAAATAAAAACAACAAACTAGAGAATGTGATTAAGTTGGGATGGTATCACGAACACAGGCGTGAATAATGATAGTCGTTGCATTGTTCACTTCTGAATGTTCATGTTCGTCTGAAGGCTTCCAACATGTGGACTTACTAGAGGCCAGGTATTTGTTTCAGTTGCTTTGACAGCTGTTCACTTGTGGATATGAATATGCCTGAATCGATTTGGAATCGTCTGACAGATAATCTCAATTGTTTGCCTGAGTCTATTGTTTGAGCAGTTTCGTGCTGATGCCCAGTGCGTTGCATCGGATATTAAATCTAATCGATGATAGTCCAACTTACATTAGGTCAGTTGTGAAGAAACAAGACCTTATCGTATGCATCATTATGGTTCTTGATTCCCTTTTGGCCAAATGCACATATACAAGGTACAAATCAGTACAGTTTCAAAACGCAGGTTTTGCGTTCCCTGTGATTCAGTTATTCGGTTCCAAGCTCAGGCCACTTCATAAACTTTTAGCTTGCTTGAGATTGGGTAAGGAAATCCGGATTACATCGAAAGTCTGTGCGGTTTTTGCTAGAGGAGTCGACTTTTTGATGTGTCGTGAATAGATGAATTTTTCAAGTACAAAATTCTGTTACGAAAATTTTGAAGTCCATATTTACTAGAAGAAATAGAAGATGAATCAAACGGTTCGATATCCTAGTTCATTTTCTTTAGTACTCAGATCTGATAAGAAATTAACTGCATGAAAAACAAAACAGTGCAAGAACTAGGATGAAATTTTCTCAACCACTAATGATGTTATTTATATTCCGTGAACATGCTATTAGGAATGCAAATATTCATCAAACGCCTATTGGGTTTCCTAACTCTGTCCATTCGTGCAGTGTTTGGTGCGGGTAAGATTTCCGAAGGATTCATTTTCGGGCCTGGTTTTAATCATACAAATGCACGTTTTCAAGTGGAGTTCGACCAATGCTTTCCAACATGACTAGGGATGATGTTAAGATGTAACTCATTAGGCGTTTTCATAAAAATATTAACCAAGACAGTTTAAAGCAGAATAATACAATTACTGATTAAGGAGTAGACTCAATGGTAAAATTCCGTCAGTGAGGAAACTCATAATTACATGCTGCGATCGTGTCTAAAACAAGTAGGAGATTGTTCTAGCCTTATGGCCTCGCAGTGGATTATGGATGTCCATGAACAGTGGCACTCGTACCCACACTAGGCAGTTCATAGTGTTAAGAAATAAAGAATCAAATGCGACGCAGTGACATAAACAATAATGGGTGATCGTTGGTCTGACTGAGCGAAGAATGACCAGAAAAGTACAGAAGCGAGCAAGGTACAAGAGGCTAAGGCCCACATTTATTGTGTCCGTCAGTGGATATAAACGAGAATAACAAAATTAACCGAAGCTCGCATATTTAGATCGCTGACCAGGTGATGATCAAGCTAATGTCTGGAACGAGACAACCATGCCTTCGGGTCACACTGTGAGTCTCCAGACTTTGAGGTCAAACTGGAACTGATGATTCATCAGCGTTAGAGAAGGCAGAATTCAAACTTAATGGAATAACCTGTGCAAACAATACAATGGACTAAAACCATGCCTTATTGGCATATGCCATAATTTTTTGTTTCATTGTATATTGCATCAGACTGCAAAACAAACTACGGTCGGAAAAATTGGAGCATTCATCAATTATTCCTGCTCACAGGAAAAAAACGTAAACCTTGAATCGAACAAAACCGGTGGGAAGGATGAGATGGATTCAGACTGTTCCGTTTCTAGCAGTAAAATTAGTGGAAAAATTCGCGCAAACTAGCAGGAGACAAACTAGAGAACGGACAATTAGCACTGTAAGAGCTGGTGAGCCACTTTGACAGGAAAACAAATGGGAAATCGGCCATATTTTGAGGAATCACGTAACGATATGCCCAATGGAAAGAAACGTTGAGGGCACCCAAAAGCGACTTGTATTCGTAATTATTATTTACCACTCTTTATCAGAGATACCTTATTTGATCGATATATGGGTGGGAATATCAAATGCAATATCAGTTCGAGCTGGCGCTGTGATAATAATGGAATTACCTCCCTGAATAATCATCGTTCACGTAGTCGGAATGGGATAAGGTTGTTCAAACTACATACGACAAACAGACAAAATCAATTTAACACAACGTGGAGTACATGTGAAAAACAACACCGCCTTAAGCTGATTAAAGATGAAATAATTGTCAGTTGCATTTACGGTATGCCACGCAGCGAGAACTTCAACGGGCACACGAATTGGGGGGGGGGTTAGATAGTTCGTTCACATTAGTGAAATTATTTGAAAGTGCCACGGGTTTAATTAGAATTTGTATTATTGAAAATATGTAATCGGGGATAAGAAAACAACGAAAAATGAGAATGTGGAGTTTAGGTTTACCTGCCAGAATTTTCCACTGGACGTGAAATCAATTGGAGAAGTGCGAGCACCTGATTCAACTGGAAGTATAACTACTTCAAACATTTGTTTAACTGTTGTTTCATGATTCATCATGAGTTGATGTCCCTTCGATCGAACCGACTGTTCACACTGGTGCACATCACAGCGACCAAACATGCCCCGATGATTAATATCTTCCATTGAAATTAAATGATTTTTGGTGGGAGTGATTTAGCATGTATGTTCCTGAACCTTTGCTCATTAACACTGACCTATTCTAAATAATGTACATGTTCGCCTTAAGGAAGAATGCGCATACGCGTTATTAACTTGAAGGCTTGTCTCAGTGGCTGTATTTAGCAGTAGGACGATACGCTGAATCAAAATTTCTAGAAACTTCAACGGTCCCTCTGGAACCTTCATGAGCCTACCTCCCCAACAGCTGACTCTATCGATAAGAACTGAATAGACGTTGGACTGCATCGACTTTTCCAATCACAATCTCTCTACCGCTTGCAAAAAATGCTCTATAGGAACCAACTTTGGTGATGTCTCAGTAACGGAAATATTGAGTCATCGACTCCAGTGACTGACTTAATTGTTCACCTGTTAATCAGAAGTGATCGGCTGATACGGGAAAGTATTTAGTAGTGTTTCTGGAATCAGCTAGATCGTGTAATGTTGCCGAACTAGTGTCCTAGAATCCGTGGTAGATCTGATAGCTCTAAGTAAGGGTGCAAGATTTGCGATGTGACCATTGCACGATTTCTTACTCGGGGATGGAGCGGAGCGCGGTCCACCTTCATAAGCACTAATACTTTCTGGTCGTCCTGACATACTTTATTTTCTTTCTTTCCCAGTGATACTGCACTGTGTAAACTTCCGATCCAACTCCCCTGAAATGGTGCAGTCAAAACGGACGGCATACAAACTGATCATTGTAATTTACTCGATAGTTATTGGTACACAAATGAGCCAAATTTGGAAACTCGTTGGTGTAAATTTCTAATGCCATTTTATTTGTGATAGTTATTTCTCATTGAAAATAATTTGCTGCTTAATCGGCGGCTATCATAGTGAGGAATTTGGATATCAAACCTTATGCCGAGCATCACCTTTCATTTGATTAACGCGCCACCCTCCATGATGTGACGGCAGTAACCATGGAAATTTACTTGCGGTTTCGTGTATATGTGCTTATCATTAAAAACAAAGTAATCAATGTCCAAAACACATTTTGATACGCAGTCACAACAGAAACCACTTGGTATCATTAAATTTAACCACGACTGTTACATATCCTTTTCACTGCCAATGAAACAGCTGCCAATTTAAGTAAGATATGAGACCAGTGGATAAAGTACTTCCGTATTTTTCCAATTCACGTTCGATAATAAAATCATTTATCATATATGATTATTTGGATTAACTTAATATGTCCCATCGCCAAAGTTTGCCATAGGGAACTGTGGCGGTTTCGCATTGGCATTGTTTGATGAATTCCATGTAAGTAATCTAAACTTGTTTGAATTGCCAACGGTTTATACTTATTTAGATAGACAGGCAAATGTGTTACGCTTTCATTCGTATCACAGTCAGCCCACGTTCAAGTTTGATCTGTTAATTACTCTAAACAAATCAGTGCGGTTACCTTAAAAATCTGCTTGTTTTGGGAGAAATCACCCAAGCAATCTGATTTCGAGCTATCGGAAGAACAACGGTAGACATCACCCCATGCTGACCGGAATGTCAATGTTGCCGACGCTAATTGGCGAAAACGAGTAAATCAGCTATTATGACATGCTGGCTAGTTGAAATCTAACAGAATCTAATGAAGCGGAATGCCGAACCGTAAACGCCATCCAGCGGCAATTAACTAATGCCGGCGAGTAGCACCAGCTAAACCGTACAATCATGAATGCTTTGTTTCGGTCGTGCCAGTTTAACACCAGATTTTGTTAACTGTGAAAAGATATTATTTCGCACTTAAGTTTAGAATCGACGAACACAAATAAAATTCGGAACTTGCGCGAGAGATATGCAAAGAAATTTCCTTAAGAATAATTACTGAAATCCCGGTGGTTTAAACCACACTTTTCCGAATAAACTTCCTGGATTTTCACACCAAGCAGTTTTCTATTCCTAAGTCCGTGGTCTCGATTTGCCCATTATTAAGAGTGTGATTTTTGATTGATATCGTTTTATTCCTGGACCGTTGAATCGCTAGTATCTATTTAGCAGCTACCGGTATCGAAATAGAAATGGAAAGACAGTGCAGCAAATATTAAGCACCTGATGAACAAAACATTTTGCCTAATAGTTTATTTTTTATGCTTTAAACCATAAGGTGTTGTTATTCTTTTTATTCACATGAAAATATAGTCGGTTCTGCGATTGGTAAGTTGCTCTGGAAATTTGCATTGCCCATGACCACGTGCAGAGGACACGAAGCGCAGGTGAACAGTTTATGATTCCACATTTTCCTAATGCCATATGTCCAGTTTGACCGAAAATCCTCTTCCTTTTCTAAATGTCCAGACAATTTGCACGATCAACGTGTCCCTACGTAATTCTCATGTAACAATCATGCTGCGCATGCATACATGGACATCCGGGAATAGATGCAACATTCATCAGTGGCGGTTAGTACATGACATTCAAGCCGAGTGTAGCGCACATTTTCGCTCACACTTAAGTGTCAGTCAACATTTCACACTGTTTGCCAAGTTGCGAAGATGCGAGGGCTAATTTAATTAAAGTTACCGTTACTAATGGCAGATGATGGAGCACACTCGGATTAGCAATCCCACAATTTTGAGTGAACAGAAGGTCATTTCATTGTGCATGACATGTAAATCTGTAATGTGTATTTTTGGAGTCAGCCTAAGGTTGCAGCCAGAACGAGTGTATGGTCGTCCAATGCAACGTAGAGCCCGTACCTGCGTTTGACCGATTTTCGCGTAAGTATTCTTTTTACGCCGTCGCGTTTCTTACTTTGAACACATGCATGTTGTGTGGCTAGATCAATCAAGTGAAATCAGCAGTCCGCATCAATATTAAGCCAGTTTCGGAATAGACCAAAATAAACCCTTCTTAACAATGACGGATAGCGACAAACTAGGCATTCATAAGCACCGATGGTGCCAGATAATTTTGATGATAAAAGAATGCAGCCATTTCTTGGGATAATGCCATCCTGGTCTTGAAGAGACTCGTTACTTTCGATGCATTCGCACCATCTGAAATTCCGTGCAGTACATGGCTGATATTTTTAGAAATCAATTCACGAATGAATTAAAAACTTAAGGAAAAGGCTATCACTGTCCACAGTTTCACTTAAATAAAATGAAACTGGCATATATTCACGCGAAGCAACCAATTATTGCGTACAGCAACCATGAATACCGCTAGGTGCGAATTTTCCGCAATAGGGTGAAATATATCTTAATTACATTGGACTGTCAAAGGTTGATTAGACAAATCGAAATACTGAAAAAATGGAACGGGTTCAAACCTACTGCACCGTTACATTAAAGAGCTAGCGACCATTAACAGCGGTTGGATTTGAGAACGGAATTTTGTCCTTAATTTGGCTCCTGAATAGTAATCACTAGAAGCCAGAATGACTGTACTTTTCCGTAAGCTTATTAAAAGTGTCTTCCCGAGGGCAAGCCCATTTATGGACAATGCATCTCGAAATAAGTCCAGGTTTCCGGGATAAAGTATAACTTACTGACAGGCGTCCGATAGCAATGAACGGGGAAATAAAACAACGGTTTAAGAATTCATTAGAAAAATTTGATTTTCCGTCAAATGCATTTCTGAATGAGACTATGAACACAGAAAAGGTAACATATAAATCAAAAGAGGAATTAAAGCGAAAGAGACGAATTTATCACACATGTACTTCTAGACTTGAAGCAATGATATAAAAAAATGGATGGAAAGAACCACGTTCAAATAACGAGGTGAAACAGTTGGTTGCAAACTTCTGCCATAGTTATAGGTCAGATGCCAAACGGGAGCATGTCTAACCAGAACTTGTTCTCTATTCTGCCAGATTAATATTTAAAATAGTTCTCATGCAACCAATATCATCGATTAGTGAATGTTTGAGGTCACACAAATGGGCCCGTATCTAAATGATTTTTGATTTCATTTGTTCTTTCATTTCATAATAATATCCACTATTTAGCCTACAGTTCGGCATTTTTTAGTGTCTCACGAAAAGAAGCGGTTGAATTCATGCACGATTGTTAAATTCATTTAACTATATTACTAAGTGGATAAATACACTTAACTCGTTGTCTTCTTCACCAAATCAAGAAGAGTTGTGCAGGGTAGCATGCACTCATTGTACCCTTTCAACTGGAAAGCTTTTCTTATGTAAAGAGGAGTCATTCAAAGCATGCCAAATGTGCGAGTTTTTTCGGGAAACCAGATGAGGTACCGTACACATATCTTCTTTGCCTTATGAATAAATTGCTAGACCAGTGCTACACTGAAAATGAATCACGAACATACTTAAGATAAAAAACATTATCCGATTTTTCTTACGACGTGCACTTTTCAAAAGCACGCTGAAAGTCGATCGGACGAAGCAGAAATGTGAAAACAGTTTTCAAGATTTGGAACATTTTCACAAACTCCAAAATGAATAAAACTCCAACAAAATTCTGTGTCTGACGAATTGTGTTAACTAGTAAGGATACATTTATTGAGATCCCAGACCAAATGCTGTTAGCTAAGCACACCTTTTCCATTATCCTCATCCTAGTCAATGAAAAGCGCTTAGAAAATTTATAAAATACCTTTGTCTTTCCCGTTTGGGTGGCAGAAATGGTATATCTTTGAAACAGTCATCAATCGGCCATCTCTTCGATAACTTGTCCGATTCAAGGGAAACTCTACGTTTTCCACAGAGTTCATTTCTTCTCATGATTACGGCGATACTTATTTTCACACTGCTGCCTTGTGTAAGGATACACTTGCCATTGCATCCATTGCGCAAACTGCAAATATTCCACAGTCTGATTTATCGCTGTCGCTCACTCTAACAACGACAGTCAGTCGTCTCGACTGTAGTTCAAATTCTGCCTCGCTTGATGAAGCCTTATCTTGATACACACAACTGCCGTTTATTTGCTTCATTTCTGTGGCTTATCTATCTTTGTAAATTAAAGCTTACTGCTCGATTGCCTCCTGTTTGTCGGAGCACTGCTTCCTTTTTGGTCTTCAATTCAAGCTACCCTCTACCCACCTCAAAACGTTATGCAAACTATCCCCCTTTAACTTCGTCTCAGAATTCGGGCAAATCGCTGATTTCCAGTTTGTAATAGATCCGATCCTTGGCCCGTGCGTCATTCACCTTTATCCGGACGCGCCTGTCACCCAGTTCACTGTCGCGGACACTGTCCGTCCTCGTTGTTGCCTGATTAAGCATAAAGAAACAAAGCTGTTTCCAATCTCTCCGTCTTCCTTGCAGTAATTAGCTCGTCCTGCATGAATCGTGACAGCACTTTTGAATGGTCCGACTGTGGGCTTCAATAACATAATGATTAACATCAATGCGCTTTCCAGTAATTCATGCATTTATCCCCAAAGAAACAGAAGAATTAACAAGAGATCGCTCACAAGTTGACAAATCAGTACAACGCCGATGAACTCGGAGAGAACTGTTGAAAATTAGCCTTTACCAGGAATTCAAAAGGAAGATAAATCTTCGGTTCAACTAGCAGTCCCTTCACTAACAGGGTGAACTCACCGGCAAAGGCCTATTACATGTTTACAGTTGAATTGTCTGTTGCAGATTTGCCACTGGTCGTGACATGACAGTAAATCAGTCTTCTGTCGAGGAACACGTGACCGGACAGTCAACTGCATAATGCCTGGGTAGAATAGTTTCATACAATTTTTACAACTACATGTCGAACCACGTTCACAAATGTGGTGTGCAGATACTTGTTTGCGTCATGGGACCTCAATTTAAAGCCAAACTTGTTTGAACTACTACTGATTCGGGATTTTCACCCAGACAAGTGACCAGCTGGAAAATTTGACAACATCATGAAGTTTACGAAGCGCTGATCCAATCCGCTGAATGTGAATGATAATCGCGAAGTTCAAACAAGGAGTGGTGAGGGGGTAGTGAATGGAACTATGGTTGAGGTTACGGATTTCCAGTATTAGTCAGCAGGAAGAAGAGTCTTGCTGGCCGCATTTCCTTGGGGCTCACTTACGCAGAATCCACTTAAATTTACTAGTAGTCAGTAGTAATGAAGACTAACATTCACTAAGTCATGAATATTTTTTTTTAAGAAAAAGCCGACCAGTTTTCATGTTGCCTTCAAGAAAGTTGGAAATTTTATTGTGCAGTTCAGCTTTTTCCTGAAATACAGTGCATATTCCCGTTCCGATCAAAGTGAAAAGCAAAAACAGAGCAACAGGACACATAGCAGATTTGCTGAATTTTTACTGGTATTTTGTTTCCACCCAAAATGCATCGCTGAATCCATATTCAAACTAATTGGCTCACGCAGGTGGCAGTGATCACGGTGAGACCCAAAATGGTTTTACAAATGGCTTAATTCGTCTATTAACTAACCTTTTTGTTATCAAACCATTTGGAACAGTTCGCAAGAGATGGTCTTTGTCATGTCAAGCACCCTCTTACAAGATTGTTAAAGTTACGACTTGTTGCCGCTAAGTCACACTTTAAGCCGATGAAAGCATCGATTGCAAACACAAGTCAAATATTCGCTCCGCTGGCGCTTTTTTAATTTCGCATTGACTTTTGGTCGAAGTCCATTTGAGACAGCATCCGTGATTGGACAATAAATAGATTGACTATGCCTCCCATTATTTCCGTGTCTTCCACTTACGGCAAAACAATCCTTTGCGTCTACTGCGCAAAGTAAACAAAAAACAAAATTTATCTTTGATGAATCCCATCCAAGTGATGTACGGAAAATGATACTTCCGAGAATGAGTCAAGCTGGTTCTATTAGTGCATGCCAAAAAACATTATCGGTCGAAGCGGTAATAAGCCAGCCTTTTGTTTTCTAGTTTCTAATCGACTGGCTCAAGAGTACCTAACAGCCAGATTGTCTGTTTTGCACTCTCCATGTTTGTGTGAGGACACGTGAGTCTATGCGTACTGTAGTATCGTGAATGGCCCGAAACGCACATTGCTGTGTGCGTTAGGCTGATCAATACAGCTTGCTTGATTATGTGAAAAGCAAGTAAAATTTACCAAGTTCTCAATGATAATAGAAATCACCAGCGAATCAGTAGTTCCTTAGGTGGCCTTGTAAAAAATGAATGGGACATATACATTGCTTCACAAAAAAACGGACATACTGAGACAAATGCTTGCTCGTTGATTCTACTCCTAGACAGACTATGCATATTGCCTCCAAATTGCCACCAGCTAGCAAAAAAGACACCATCACTGTACAGTACCTGTGCACAAGAGTCCAGGTTACCGGATCATATGCATGGCCCATACGTCATATGCATCCCAGACGTAAAATATTAACACCAAACAAACGGAAGAGAGAAAGCGATGGCATCTAACGGAACTCACAGCGCATTACATACTCTAGAGGCAGTTAGAAAAAGATCTTAGAAAATGCATTATGTTCGTCAGGTATTCTGGGTAAGCAATCAGCATAACACAGTCCTATTACTAATTAATAGACCACTCAAATATGAGTCCACAGCCACGTTTCAGCCGAATAGCAGAAGGGGAAGTAGGATTCGGTATGAATGGTGAATACTTATATGTTGAATATCTGGCTATTAGGACCCACCGCGAAAGTACGAGAAGAACTGATTGAGCGGAGATCACATGCTTTAGTAATTAATGGGCTATCATACATAGGCCAAGCTTATGGTGGATATACTACTCCTACAACATCCCAAGTGTTATCGGACGTGTACATCAAACTGCCTCGACCGTGCAACATGCACAGACACAGATACAAGAATGCCATTATTGAGAAATAAACAGTCTAATTGGCTGAATGTTATTATTGAATCACTGGAGTGAATACCGTCTTGAGAAGAGTTGCCCGTCTTAACCAAAAGTCGACTCATTAAAACTTCAACCGACACTGCTTTTGGTAAACAGATTTTCTTATAAAATGCAGCTTATTTTACTGTTCCCAGGAGATGACGTGGAAAAGGAGCCATGGCAGCATAACTAAAATGCAATGGAGTCTAGGTGCATCTAAAACAACGCTCAATAATGGAATCGTTAATGAAAACCACGGGGAGGCATTCTCAGTGTATGCACGTGCAACCGCACGATAAATGTGAAGAGAAGATACTCTAAAAGAGTACCTGGATTTGCTATAGCTGCCGATTGTGAATTGTACAGAAAACATAAGGTATCAATTTGACAGGAAGCAGAACGGCTTCTGTATTTTGTTTTTCGAATGTCGAACGCAAAACAATTACCGTATACCTGGGTGGTCGCGAACGACGGATTGTCATTACTGGTTATTATTTTATTGTTTAATTCTTCAGTCGAACGCAATAAGCACGCCCGTGGCTGAATATACTGGGCGATAAGCCAATAACTCTCGGTTTGGTGTCGATTCGTGGCACCACATATGAAAAGCTCCAGCTTACAAGCATATTTTATCAACCCCAGTCACTGCTTTTAAATAATTGCGTTTGAAATGAAGTGTTTAGAGCAGGGGTCAAGTCAATAATCATTTTCCTATCGGTTATTGTGTTCACTAACCGATCGATCTCGACCAGTTTACTCACATGTAAAACAAATTGCATTCTACCTGTACACAATGAAATGTTTCCATGTCATTATATTGGTTAGGTTTGCCGAACACAACTCTAGAGAAGAGGAGTAAAGCAGAACAAGCCAGTAGATAATAAGATCCGTGCTTCGTAATTTCGACCTTTTACAAGGAACCAGGCTATATGAGGTGCGCGGCAGTGGATACTTCCCATGATCATAAGTGTTCGCTGGCTACCTCCAGATACAGCATTTTGTAAAGAAAGGGTAGAGTTTGAAAATAACTTTATTATCGAATTTACGAAACATGCATTTTTTTGTTACTCACGATTTTCCATATTTTTAGATTAAAGTGCCTAATGGCAGGTGACTCAGCCTTTGTGGGTGAACTCTATTTTTTGTCAGATGATGATGATGATGACGATGATGATGACAATGACAAGGGCTCAGGTAACCAAATCATTTTGACATATGTATGTTGTCATTTATCCTGGACGTTTGAACTGAAAAGTAAACATACATAGAGTGTTACTCGGCCGAAGCCTTCCACTTTTATA
Source organism: Fasciolopsis buskii (assembly GCA_008360955.1). Lineage (NCBI taxonomy): Eukaryota > Metazoa > Platyhelminthes > Trematoda > Plagiorchiida > Fasciolidae > Fasciolopsis > Fasciolopsis buskii. Next base: position 148,541 of record LUCM01011451.1, read on the forward strand.
GGCAACCAGATGTTGAATGTGAGTTAACCCTGAGAAAATGAAGTCATATGCTACGGCTACAGCATCTGGGAAGAAACATTGATAAATTAAGCGTGCAAAATGCGGGGTGGTCATCTCGCATATTTTTGTTCCCGAACCACTGGTCGTAGAAGTAATGGGTACCGATCGGTCATAACCTTTACCCGGATCAGAATTCAACGCAGCCGCGACGAATTCGCATGAGAAAGTCGATGAGTGCCGAGAGACCGAATCAGCCGGCCGAATAATAATTCAGGGAGTTTTCCTTGTCGAAGGCTAATATAAGCCATTTGGCTTCGACTAATAAACACATTTTTGTCTGCTCGACCTAGCTTTCCGCACTACTCTTGGTGGGATTGGAGATAGCGGCAGTGAAACAGAATCGATTAGGGATTTGCGGCTGAACCAGAGTAGACGTTTCACCACATTTTCTACTTTAGGAAACAGGTAGTTATCAAATACTTAGGGATAAGTTTACGTAAATCATTGAAACACTTGCTGCTCTCTAATAAGGGAACTGTGCGAAAGTGTGACAGGGTTTTGATTAGGGTATTTGATGCCTGAGGAGTTTCGGAGAACACAAAACAATTTTCCATATATGGAACTTATCAGAAACACATGGGAAACATTTGGGATTCCGTTAGCCTTTCTCTCAGGGTAAGTGACCTTTCTAAGGAATGAGTCACAAGCGAATACTGCTTCTGTTGTGTCACACGGCTACTTTTTTGCTTCATTAAAGCACTCACTGCGGTTGGCCGCAGTGCTGATCTAATCGACAGATTACAAGGGAGTCAGCGTTCGGTATCTTATAGTTCACTACTTTCACGAAGCAAAGTGAGAGGATCGCAATGGTATATCTCTCATTTCACGAAAGCCGGCAGTACCGTTTTACCAAGATTACGATAAAAATGTGGGAATTTTGTTCCGCATATCAAATGGTTGAAATCTATCTGATAATTCTTCCATCGCATTGATTGTTGTCGTAAACGTTTCCGGATTGCAAGCTTTCATCTCATGTGAGTAGACACGCAGCAGAATTTTGTACGCGCTTTCCAAAATCATCTTACCTACTTCGAGACTTCCATTGTCATAAGTAGGCACGTGAATAAAGCTAACATCGACGAGCTAGTTCGCAGTTATTTTCCAACATAAATTTTCACTTATCACCGGATTCGTATTCGATTAGCTGACGCTAACGTTATGCCTAACAAAATCATGGTTTGGAAGCACGTGATTGAAACCGCAATGGTCACTGTTAAACTAAAATTATAACCGACGAGGACTGGAGACACGAAACAGGGCTGTCGGTTGTTTACATGGTGCACAATCGTTGTCTGTGTTTCTATCCAAAAAATTAGAATTCGGTGAAATTTTGATTATTACAGAAATGTCATATTATGCCCATCTGATCTCACCTGGCGAGACTTCATTTTAATAGTTAAACAAGAGCAAGAAACTAGACTGTCTAAAAGTGTTTGTTTTTCTCAACTATTGTTTAGGTGGTGGAAGTAAGTAAATGAACGTTGAATAAAATATTTTGAAATGACCAGCATCATTCAGGCTGGTTTTGAATTTCGAATTTTTGGTTACAAACTATTGAATGTTTGTGACTTTATAAAGACTACCCTATTTTGAAAGTTAGTTTCCAGTTTTGTAGAGGTAAACTTCTAAGAAATAATTGTGTTTATTGTCTTAGTTGAATGCGCTCTATCACTGAACCTTCAGCACTAGTTGCTTCTTTTATTTAGTAGTGCTTTAAGAACTGCCCTGCCTCTTCAGTGGTATCGCACAGTTAGACTGCTGATAGAAGAACCAAGCGCCATGCAGTAGGAACAACTAAAAGAAACAGTTTATATCTCCGTTACGTTGTCTAAAAACCACAAGGCATACGCCCAGCAAATAACGCGATGAAAATCGAATACACTATAATCGGTGCACGGCTAATTAGGGATTTTGTTACAAATCAGTGACCCCTGAAGTGCGCACTAATGCCTGTCACAAATCTATTAATATTTTCAGGTAACTCTATCGATTCAATGATAAGATCTTTCTAGGATCGCCTTCTTTGCCGTTTACGCAGGAACCTAATGGTCCCTGAAAAACGACAAATTAATGGATACAGTCACTATAGCGGTAAACGCTTCTAGAGGATTTTACTGATATCGAAACACTGGATATCAGACATTCATAACAGAGCGGCAAAGAAATTCTTAACTCAGGGGTTTATGATAAGCAGCTATATATAAGTGATGCAACGTCGGCTTTTGGCAGACACTTCATTCAAAAACACTTAGTAGTTGAAGGAAATTTAGTTTTTTTCTGACGAGCAGTTCATTAGTTGTTGGGTTCACCAAGTAATCATAGGCCAACAATAAAGACAGCATACAGTATACGCTGCACATTGTATTGATGTGAATTCGTTAAGGGGTATACGATTACCCATGACTACAAAATTACTAGTTAGTAAACACAAAAGGAGCTGATGTAAGATTGTTGTGAAGTGCATAACGAGGATTTGAAGTTATTTTGTTGGTACGTCGAAGATTTCTCATTTCTCTTTTCATACCCTGCAGCTTACAATGTGAATATTTTGCCATGTAAGTGAAGAAAATAAATTGCATTTACCGAAGTTCAAGTGGGCAGCTCTTCGTACGATATTTAAGTGGCTTATGCGTGGCATGTAGAAACAACTCAGCTTCATTTAAGGCAGCTTTTTCATCCCTAATTTTACACTTGCAATGTAGCTACCTAAAATTTTGAAATCAACGAATTCGCTGCTACAAGCACTGTACTTCGTACAGTCTATGGAGGTAAAATTCAAATTGAAGATACTAGGTTTCCGTTTTAACGTCATCAAAATTCATGTATCATATGTCCCACCGATGCAGCTTCAATTAGGGTTACTTTTGGTCGCTTAGCACGAAATGGTCAAAGCTAATTGTACGAGAGAAATGCGATTTTTAAAAATTGTTCACCTGGATGACAGTCGTCCCTGAATGCTATGATACGGGATTTGATACCTGTTACCATTTATCTTTTACTTCCTTTGTTATTGAAATAACAATGTGCATCGTTTTTCAAGAAAGAGAGCAGCGGCCTACATAGGGCTGCCCATTGAGGAAGTAGGCCGATGTTGGGAGGATGCGAACCCTCGACCCTCACGTCAAAACGCCATGATTGTATCCGCTTGGCCGCCGCCGGCCAACATAATAATTTGACTACCAAGTTAAAAGAACATTTGTAAATTTCTGCCTGCATTACGCTAATGAACGTAGTCTTTAACGGGACGCAAATCCTAATTTAATTCAGTTCAGTCTTCCTAATCACAACAATACGCCGGTGTGCTTTGTTCTTGATAGCTGCGAAAAGCATTGCAAAGCCAAATGGAAGGTAATAAGTTAAGTATTAGCTCGGAGGCGGAAGGACTCCAGACGCAAGATGCCCGGTGACTGAGACATTTAGAAGTTCTTCTTAGGGAGTCCATTCTTCCACCGAAGGACTTCGCGTAACCCAACACGACAGTCTGAGTGGATGAGCACTACCAAGCCCCGAGTTAAGGTGCTCATAACATTTTGCCATATCATCGACTGATCACCTCGGTCAATATTCTAACCACTGCCTTCTTTGGAGAACAGACATTACCAGGACTGACCTTCTGTGGGCATGTGCCGAAAACGGCCGAAAATCATTAATCTATTTATATTCTGTCTTTTCTACCGTCTGAACCTCAGGACCCACTTTATCGCTGTTGGGAAAATTTTGCCACCGTGATCTGTCAGTACTGCCATAGCATCGGAATATAGTTGCATGTATCAGTGCGGATCTATAAACAAATCGTATCACGTCGGTACTCTGGCAAAAAGACGAAACATTCGAGGGCCCGGGGGAAAGAGAAAATATGAGACTTCTATGTAGAACTTATCACACCTACTGGCCCCCTAAGATTTCTTCTTTACGTCATCAATAGTAAGCTGGATTCCATGCCGTTAATGTAAGCTATTTTACAACGCGCTTGCTCAGCCCAAAGTAAGCCTGGTCATTGGATTGTGTACGCCCTATCTTTTTGCAATTAAGCTCGAACTGCAGGCAACAGCGTCGTTCAAGGCGAATCGATGACCAACGGAGCAGTCCGTACCGCTTATCTGACAAATTCCGCCGGGTAGGCAGAACATGACAAGAGGTGGTCCTACAAAGTGGGTGGATGACGCTTGCCACGTCAGTAGGAGTGTTAGCCAGAAATTCACTACATTATCAATACTATTGCTTCTTGCCCGTGGCAGCTTATTCAGTGAGTCCGGGCCCATCCCATTCAATGAATCTGAGCCCTGTTCATTATCGACAACCCAAGGGCCTAGTCACGCATTATACACCACTGCGTGGGTTTCGCGATGAAACTTAGATCTTGTGTAAGCAACATCTCCTAATCGTTTGTTCCAAACGGCCATGGTTAAGAATAGTATGGTAGGGTCATCTTTACTGCTTATATGTTAGCTGGACCATTGCTCAATAATCAGATATCTTCTAAATGTTACAGAAGCCTCCGTTTTTTACATGCTATTGGACGTTCCGGAGGGGAGACCACTTGCTGATATTCAACTATCGGATTAACTGTATATCTACTTAACTTATAAACCTCACCCGTGAGAAGATTCAGCTTGGAGAACACCCACCTCCGCAATAGCACTTTAAACTCCGAAGGTGTAAGGTACATCTTAGAATTTATCAGCTGCTTTCATGATAGTCACAGAATCTTTGCAACAAACCTGGGCCAACAATGAGAAGCATAAAATCACCTGCCTGTTCGAAAATGAACAGTTTCATGTCTGAGCCAATGTCAGTAACATTATCCTTATAGTATTTAGAAAGTTGAAGAGAAAGCAGGATTGTAGGATATGTTGACAAAGATTATTGATTGTGGTTAATTTGGATAGATCACCATGAATGCAGACTGAGCTGCGGTTCCTTCAATTCCACAACAATGAATGAAAAAAGAGATTCCTCTGGCCCATATTTCATTAGCGAGGATGGATTTCTAAATCGCAAGATCGTCTGAATCGAATGTTACTGGGGAGTTCAGGAGAAACAGAGATCGTGGGTCAACGGAAGTCATATCCATGTTCTCAGATTTGGCGAGCAATTAAGGTTTAACGGGTACCACCATAACCTGGTCGGAATACTTCTTAATTCCCACATGCATATTTTTTCGCCAGCAATAAATTAGCCGCAGGGAAAAATGCTAACAATTTTCGTGAGAGGGTTACCAAACAAATTATTTTAAGATTTCCCCACGAGGACCGGTTGAACTTATTGAAAATTAACACAGTCAAAGAATCCCGTAATTCATCGGGAATTTCCTTCATAATTCACATTGAATCCGGGGTTTTGAGAAGTCTGAGTTTACCATTTCGCCAGCATCTTCGAGGCCGATCAAAAATAACCCATCTTTTCAAGTTGCCTTATGGTCTATATAGAAAAATTTAGAACTCCAGCAAACTGCATTCCTGGTAGAGGACTTGTATCCCTACGGGTTACCAGGGCCAAGTTGGCCAAATGGACTAACCTTTGGAAGGCTCCGCTGAGCAGTCACGGCGAAGATCCTCAGCTGAAAGATTGCAGCCATTGTACATACCGCAGACTTCAGCATCTTGCATTTCCCCGCCAGCCTCTATTTGTAGACATCCCTCAGGTACCTGGTCAGCCAGCGTCTATAGGATGGATGAAAATCGCTGTATCTGGCATTCAGAGTGACGGACGCATGAGCAATCGACACAATAGCCTAAAAATAGGATGCTCACTGATTTTGAGTCTTATGTGAATTATATTTCTGCGTTACATTTGTCTCCGAGTGTAGACCTCCAGTGTTTTGCTGCAAATGTTTGATCCGAATCTAGACATTTCCTATGGGTGATAGGTGTGTTCCAACCGGGTTTGGAATCGGCGATTATCGTCTAAAGTTATTTGCATAATGTTTAATGTTAGTGCAGCCATAGTTCCGGCGCAAGCAACAACGAGCACTGCTCGCATTATTGCCCAAACAAAGTAAATCGACAATCTTCGGCCAGCCAATGGTGACCATTGGAAGTGCGGTCAGTCTTTCTCCAAAACTGTGAGGGTGAAATGGGGCCACCAGTAAGTCGAAGTCGTTTTTATGACAAAATATTTTGGCAACCGAGAATTTGTTAGTTTGCAATAAACCTGGATGAAGCGCTCAGTGTTATCATTACAAAAGACCGGAGGAAAAATTAGCTCCCGACATTCCATTCTGTATCCGTTAAGTTGCCAAGATGAGACATGAAATCGGCAACAACTGGCGTACTTTGAGGTGATCGGGAGAACTCATGAACAACCTGAGAAGGGCTGCAGTCAACGATAAGAAAACCAAAAAAAAAGTTTAGTTAATTGCTGCAGAACCGTCCAGACGAATTGCACACACCACTGCCGACTGGGATCTAGTCAAGTGGCGCATTATCGCACTTGGTGCTCAGCGCGGGCGCCATGACAACGTGACCACCAGAATTAAAAGCCTGATCACCTGACACTAAAATAAATAAACGGAATTGGAAAAGTGAATATACTAGTAAGGTCTAATATGACCGAGTTGGGACGCAATACATACATCGAAAGTCTATTGATTATCAATTAATCAAGATGGGATTTGTAAAATTCTTCGATGACTAGAAGGAACTACGCCAGAAGCAAATGGTCCGGAAAATGCACGAATAACCTCAGATAAACGATTCCCCATAGAATGCGTGTTTTGGAAAGATTTTTTTATAATGCATGGATGGGCATTGTTTTAACCACCACAGAAAGCTGAAGATCTCTCACATTTGGGTTAATTCTACAAAATTATATGCAACGAGTTACATTGTATTTGACTAGGTGGTGCTAACTGTAAGTTCACGCATTTTTTGATTAGGAATATGAAAGCCTCTCCATCAATTTTTCTAATTTTTGAACAAAAAATCTCCTTACTGAGAATTCAAAAGGCTATCGCCGTGATTTACGAGCATTACGATAAAACCGCAACAATCAACATCATTTTTTTAGCAACGGAAGCCTGATAAATATCTGGAAAGTTGGTAATCAAAGATCGATAGTGAATTAACACTTATTGTAATGTTTAGCCACACACCTCCCTGAAGAAAATTCAATTCTCTCTGTTCCCACTTAGGTTCGTAACCATGTGGCAGTTGCCGTTGAGCCCACGTCTTCTTTGATTTATTCCCGGTTTTTGCTCGGATCCAACATATTTTGTTGGGGCATCAGCCAGTTTGAAAACCGAGTAGAAGTGAAGTAATCAATTATGGGCTAGAATCAGTGACATAGGCCGCGTGGATTTTGGAATTTGACCAGCGAGAGGTCTGTGAGGAGATGCCACTTTCGTCAACAGTGCGGTTGAGTTATTGCACTCGTTACCGTTGTTGGCGAGATGATAGTCAGCGCTGGAAAATTCGCAAGCAATTCACAAACGCGAATAAAATCCGGCCGCGTTAGACGCCTTGCAAATACAAATAAATAAAGACCAAATGAAGAGTATGTTATCACACTGGCTACTAGCTGCTAACGACCATGGTGGCATGATCGGGAGGCAAGAGTGCGCATGCGCAATTTGAGAAAGTCATATCGCGAGTTAGGGCCAAATAATCAGAATGAGCTCTTGGGATTAAACAACAAAACCCTATGGACTAAATCAGGCGAAATGCAACAAAAAGTGACTCCGACAATAGATAAAGTAATGGCAGCGACACCGGCGTGGATGTGAATGAAAATTTCTACAAACGTGTAATATTTTCATTTTTGACGGTTCAGCTTGGTTGTTGTCGCTTGAGCTAGCGGGGTCTGACGATGTTAATCTAAAGATACGATTGGCTGGCTGGAAAGGATTATTCGAATCAGTGATTAGACGATGCCCAGCAAGGAACACATGACAATTCGAACAGGTTAGTCCTGATTTACACAGTAAAACCCTGCCGAGGTTTGAGATCCATGACTAAAGCAGACTGAATGTAAACTGAAGAATGATGTATGCCAGCTTGGAGAACTGAGCGCTAATTTCTTCTCTATTCGTTTAGATGGAAAAACAAGTGAGTACAATCATTTGCCTCATAACGCTCGTCGCTCATGCTCGCCCGCATTCGATCGTTTGGCAATTTACCAATAAGATGAGCAGTAAAATCTCTTCGAGAAGCGTTTGCGGCAAATCTGATATTTTTAAAATGAACACGAATTATCTACCGGCGATTGCATCTGGTAATAGTTTCATGCAAGATGGGTTTTCGCGAGGCAGATATTCACGCTGGAGTAAACATCGAATGACAATTTAGGCTACATTATTTACAGTCTAGTTTGGCTTGACATAAATTGTGCAATTAGTTTTTGGACAACCATGTATGCAAAAAGGCGATTGGCTGATTAAGCATAGAATAAGAGGGTTTTGCTTTTGGTCCTATTGGATTGTGACGTTCCTCAGTGTTCTCATCATTATAGCAGTGCTACACCGGTGAACAGGCTCTTGTTCAAACTGGGTAGGTGTTCGCGCTGGCCCAAAACAGAATTTTCAAATCCTTAGTGCCATGTACGTTTCATCCGACAGATCACGGTAACCAAATATTTGAGTTGATTAGGCCAACAGAGAACAGAAAAAGTTTATCTCGGAAATACCGTGGATTTAATTCCACCAAAATGTCCAAATACCAGAGGGAACTGATCCAGACAGTAACAGCATATAGGCTAATTGTGGTAACCGGCATCGATTGGGAATTGCTGAAGCAGGAACAGTCTTTCAGGCGCAACTTGTCCGAAGCATTTGGAAGATTTTCATACGTGGCAAAATCCTGATTCGAGGTTTATTTTGTTTTGCCAAACACTCGGATATCTCACTTGTGGCCCAATTTCATAAACCAATCCAACATTTCAAAATAATTTTCAGAATGGAAATCCAGTAAGTTTGAGTGCATGTTAAATTCATCCCATCCACTATCCGTTCCAAGTACAAACACGAATGCTGACTTACTTCAACCAGTTTACACCAAAATCTAATCGGCATTGCCCGCGTACAATTGCTGAAACGAATTACACTATTCCGTAAATGTCAAATGAGTCCGTCGACGGACGCTCACTAGTTTTACTTGCACGGTAATGTCCAACTGTTCATTCCCATCGCAGTCCTCACTTGACGCCTATGGCAAAAAATCGAGAACAACGTAACGCGGCGAGCCAGCTCGTTTTCAGTTATTCGTACTCATGCCGATAAATAAAATTAAATAGGGTTGGAGATGGATCAAGAGAAATTGTCGGTTTTCAGCCATACCATTCACAACTCCAAGAATGTGTCTGTATGTATGTGTAATTGATCATTTTATCACGCAATCAGGTTGTAAACCACTTATTAGATAATGACAAGTGGGCCAAGACACATGACAAGTGCTTTTCACACAATCTACAAAGTTAGGAGCAGATATTCAACAACTCTTCTTAAACGCAGCCGAATCCGTATCTATCCGTTTGCATAATCTTCTCTGTGGGCTCAGAAACAGTCTGTTCAGACGCGAAGTGCTCTGGCCCATTTGCCATTATTTAACATGTGGTTTACAACCAGATTCTATGACAAATTGATCAATTACACATGCATACAGACTTATTCTTGGAGTTGTGAATGGTGTGGATGAAAACCGACGATTTCTCTTGGTCCACCTCCAACCCTATTTAATTTTATTTATTGGCATGAGTACGAATAACTGAAAACCAGTTGGCTCTCCACGCTGTTGTTTACCTTTTAAACGGATTGGAACAGGTTTCCTTTCGGTATCCACATTTGATAATAATTTTAGTATATCCAAAGGGATTCAGCTGAGATGAGCCAAAGTTTGGGCAGTCATTTAACTTTTTGAAAGGAACTTGTGGGAAATTTCATAATTGGAGTCAGTAAAGTACACCACCCAAAATGACAAAAATATTGAACAGTTATTGCGGATTTGCTGGCTGCCAGTTGTAAAGGAAACCCATACCGGGCGGTTATATATGGCCACTGGAGTGACTCCCTGTACTAGACATTAAATCTCTGGGTAGTTTGTTTTACAAGGCCACCGGCCACAAGAATGCACCATTCGGATTACACGTGGTTGGAATACCGGGCATAACTAACATCTGCCCTGACACGATTGTAAACGGAAAGTGCTATATAGTGGTGCGGCCAAAAAATGGGCTTTTGATAGGATATTAGAAGCATGCAATTGGCTTGCGTTTGCCTCCTGTATAAGAAATGTAAGACTTACGCAATCTAAGTCATTGATGAATCAATTAGACATCATATTTAATCTTGCATTTGTCAAAACTTTCCGGAACCCCGTTCACAAAGTTGTCAACCTTGGTGGCGAATATTCATTTTGACGGACACCACAAATTGCAAGTACTCGATTTGAGTATGCTTGAAACCGACTTCCGGATGAGAACCGACAGAACTTGCGGCTGCATTTTATTGATGCATCCAAGCAAAACATTGCTGATTTAATAAAGGATTGAGCCTATTTACTGTGTAAAGGAACACGACAAAGCTGACGGCGGATCCGAGAATACTTGTTCTGACTGAAATACTCTTTTAATAACGAGTCAGTCTTCTGCTGGTTGAGGTGTTCAGAAATATGCAAGCTACTGCATTTGGTAGTATCCACCTGGTCAGGTACCAGTCTGAAATCAAACAAGGAGACACTGCTCCTAGTTGAATTTTTCATAGCGCATATTTACAGCACAAGCCACCTCGAGATTTTCGGGTGTCCCTGTGAAGCTAGACTGAAACTATCCTGTCGGCTACCCAGCGGGAATTGAAACAGCTTCATCACGTTAGAAGTGACAGCATACTGACAGGTGTAAATCCATTTTTAATTTCCACAATGTAAATTTTGTGGCCATTTATGCTCAATTCGGCTAGCTGTCTGCAAAACGTTTGATCAAACGCCAAATGAACACAAATGAGTAAAGACTGAATAAATTTGAATTGAGAAGCACGAGAACTAGCGCAAATGCGGCGGGAATTCGAATGAATCATGGCACTCATTAAGACACACGTGTATACAATCGGTTGTCTAAAACCATTCACATATTTGTGTCTACTGGGATCACATCGTTAGATGAGCAATTTAAAATTACTACCTGTCACATTCTTGTCACTTCGAACGGCAGGATATTTGACCGCGTGTATCACAAAATTTTAGCAAATTAATGTGCTCATCTTTTTCTGTTATGCGCAACCTCAAAACTCGTAGCACTCCCGCAAAATTGCACCGGTCTTTTGCAACTGGGCATGAATGCTAGTGATGTTTAAACAGAGAATCTCTAATAGGTTTCTGTGTTTGGTGCCTTCTGAAATTTTCTGTTTCCACCCCAGCTTATGATGTAGTAGTGACAAGCTAAATACTTTTTTGGAATTTTGAAATTAATGTCTATCTGGAATTGCCGGCTGATTAGAATTTGCTGATTGCATTTTTTACACAAGAAATTGGCAAATACGGTAAGCTCGAATTGTTCCAACTAGAGTGCACAAATCCAGCTAAACATTTCAGTATTGCATAATTGCCGATCTGATGTATTTGGAAAGAAGAATGCGCCTTCCGGGTTTGAAACAGACAACTTGCCAACGTGGAACAATTCGCTGAAACGCTTGACTGTCGCACCTGCACCGTTACTGGAGGGCGTAGAACTCAACGAACAATAAAAGCTGAAGCGTACAGCTCCAACATGTACTGGATAACTGTCGTCTGCGTTACATAGAATACACCACCGTTTGGAATACAAAAACTCCAGGAAACATAATAAAACAACAAATAAACAGCGTTTTCCCGTTTGTTATTACAATTTATTGCTCATACCTGTTTTCTGAATGATGTAAGTGGAATTGAAACAAGCGGGCAATTATCATGCTGCAGTGTTCACGATTTCGACAAAGTTTCGAGTCCGCTGCACAATGTAGCGCAATGGCGGCCAGTTCACCAATGACGATTTAGTATAAACGGATATAATCGATGGCAAAGGAATTTGTGTACGAACATTTATTCCTGCTTATCTCCACTAATCTGGATCATCAGTTGACGCCCAGACACGAAAAGCAGTGTATGTGAACGCAGACGGCCTAATCACACTTCCAATTTTGGAAGTTTTGCTCCCAGCTTAGCGTTTGCTTTCTACCCGCACTGGCTTCAAAATAGAGCTAGAGCAAACTGTTTCTCGATCCCCGTTTTTTACTTTTGGAACTGGACATTTAAATCAAATTGATTGAAATAGAAGATAAATTAGTTTACTGTTCACACTTCACGCTGAAATGAACTACAAAGAAATATACCTCAAACGTGAATTGTCGGACCACATACATTCTGTCACTAAACGGTTTTGACTTCTAAAAATTACATCGCAAAACCGTGTAATGATCATCAGACAAAATTAACACAATAAGCAATCACTGTGTGTCTGCTTATTATGCTTATGTTGACCCAATACTCCCATTTTGAACTTTGCTTCAAAAAACCGTTTTGCCTTTTTATTAAATTGGAACTCCAATGAAAAATCGAATTGGGCCATTTATTGATACTACAGATGTTTAATGTATCACATACTTAATCAAAAATATGCTCGTCACTGAGTGTCTGGAACATGCTGTTTCAATGTTCCTTCGCCTTCCATAAATTTCACAGTTCGACGATCAGACTGGTGATGGACCCACCGATGAAGTTGTCAAAACTGTGTGGAATCCTATAAACTCTAAATGGCATAATTGCTTACGGTTTTATACAGATATGATTCAGCCTGAATTTTTGCTTAACAGCAATATTAGTCCAAATTCCACCTTGTTAATTCTAATGTAAATGCATATAACGAACTAGTTTGTAGACGTCCGCGAGATCTAGCAGCGTGTTACCAACAGACTACCCTCGAGTTTAGTCAAACTGTAGTGGATGTGACGTCTGTTTATAAACTAGTTATTAATTCATTTTCTTACTTGTACTACATGTAACATGATGCGAATTGACCACTTTGATTTGTGTAGGACTTCAATAGGCACTCCAATTGCAGTTGTTCTGAGTTACTCTTATGGGTGTGCGGCCTATTCTATTCATCCGATGATTCACGAGACAGAACTATAATATGGTGCGGCAAAAACTTGAAGATGGCACATTTGCTTATCTGGTAATCTTATATTAACCACTGTATTATATCCAAGATTTGACATCGTTACATTTTCATAACATGTCATTCACTTATTAACGTGTTTACTGAATGTTAATTCACATAAATCTCAAACTCCCATAATTATTTTTCATTGTAACCTAAACCAGGGGAACCAGACTTTGGTGAGCTTCAGCTTTGTGATATTTGCTTTTCTAACATGGAGAATAACAATTCTGTGGTAACATATACCACGCCCTTTTTCTGTAAGCTGATAAAATCAACCATGTTTGTCTTTTGTCTGAAGAGGGACACAGATTCGATCCAGTGAACGTCAAAGCTGACGGCTACATGGGTCATTTTGAGACGGGGTGCACAAAGTTGTTGTTGATTACTTGATTTTTTCCCAATTCTCCGGTATGACTTCTCATACCATACGCCATGGTTGCACCAAATTCTTCGTACACATTACCTAATATGGGATTTAGAAAGATCCTGTCGATTGATATAAATGAATTTGAAGCAAAACACGGCTGGGGTTTGTTTCCATTCCTATCTGCTTCCAAATGTCCTCTCACCGACAAGGACATTAACCCCGAGGCACATACAGGACTCGCGGCGGCCAGGTATGAAAGGGTAGTCTGAGAAAGGTGCGTTATTTGACATTCTGAAGGTAGGCATAATAGCCTCAAATTCTTTCGTGTTTTCAATCTGGAAAAATATATATCTGACATTTGCATGTCGCAAATGGCAGATTGACGCGGCAATGAAGTGTCCGCCTTTATGAGGGCGACAACGGTCCTTTTCTGTTCTAAACCACAATCGCACGTTCATTCTAACTACATAGCTGTCCAATATATTTTATGTTTCGGAGTGCGAAATCAGTCTGTTTTCATCATTCACGTGAACATCAGCTCTGTCTCCATTTACACTGAACTGCTATCTAATACTTCGTTAAATCAAAATGACAATCGTTCGACATATGTTTTTCGGACCTAATCAAGGTTACTTCAAAGGAGGCAAGTTATTCCTAGTGAAATACCCAGGTTATAATTCAAAACGTTAGATCATTTTCGCGAACGCTGCGGCAGAAATCGATTTCCTCAGTGTCCATGATGTTGCTTTATTTTTCTGCTGCCTATATTGAAGATCATTTCTACTTTTGCGGTTTAAGTGCATCGTACTTTTGCATTTGTTTTATTTTCTACCGAGGGATATAAGCCAAGTGTTTCGCTTCCTTGTTTCCTCATTCGTAAGCTGACAAAAGACGTCGGCAATGCAGAGCAAAACAGTACGTTCCTGAGAGTTACGACACTTTAGACGGGATTGTAGTACCGCCTCATCCGCTTAAGCAGATGTTATCAAATTGTCCACTATTACCCCCGACGTTTCGTTATCAAGTAAACTTTGACGATCTTTCGTACGTCTCTTGGTTGCTGTTGACCAATCCTTACGGCAAAGTGAAGCATCACACTCGATCTCTCATTCACATTCACGCCAGAATATTGTCACGAGTTTAGTTGAACGTCTTTCGGTCTGCATAGACCAGCTTGTGGATTTCGTAGATTTCGTCGTGGACGCCAAACTATAGGCGACGACAAACGAACGAAGAGAAATCCCAAGGGGATGTAGAACGGAAGGACACCAGTTGCACACTCAGTAAAATTTACTAGTTTGGTAATTCCGCTGTGCCCTCTGATCTCAATTTGCCACTGATTTGTTGGAAATTGTTGCCTCACTGATTTGTGCTCCCGGAAGATACTGTTGCCTAGTGATTGTTTTTGACAATCATCATGTTTCTGTTGAAAAGCTTCTAGTTACGGAGACTCAAGAAGCTTGAAACTGTTTTCCGAGGAGAAAACATGTGTGGGATCGACATAGGTTTTCAATATGCGTAAAAAGTCCTGAAAATTGGCGGGCGCTAAATTTGGTGGAACTTAGTTGACCCAAAATGCAGAATAATAACAACAAATAATTAATTAAAAAACAACTAGCATTCGTGCATTTTAGAAAACGCAATTTTGACTATGGAACCCGGATTCCAAATGTGAGCTCAAATAGCATGGCGACCTTTGGAACGTTTGTTTTCCAGCGATGTTGGGGCTGTTAATATTTCCGAAATCTCTCTCCCGTTTTTCTGATCGATGCCTGTGAAGTGGATGATTATCGGCACAGCCTAGGCAAACTTGTATTCAGGTTCTGAATCCAATTGGGTATACTTTAGTGTTTTCATAATCTATAGAGTTTCTGTGCTATGGCATGCAGGGCGATGGCTGAATCGAGTTTTCCGAAGGTCGGCACTTTTCCTCTGTGCTCTGTTATCCTTTTTTCAGTCGTCTGCTTGTTTTTGTCCAATGTATTCTGCTGGGCATTCCTTACGATTGATCTGGTAGATATAGTTATTTTGTTTTGCAAACCGAGCCGATCTTAAGCCTTCGATAAGTGGCGTCTTAAAATGTTACCCATTTGGGAGAAAGTGTGAACGTTAAAGTCGCCCGATCTGTACAGAACTTCGACTTAGGCTGTTTTCCTATTTTCTTTCTTCATCCTGATTGCTTATATGGAAGTTTTCAGTTGTCTTCTTATGGGACGTGGCGGATAGTGATAGTCTTGCAGGACGTCGTGTAGACGTCTTAGTTCTTCTCTACGTTCGGTTCCATCAATGCATTGCATTTTTACTCTGTTAGCTAGCAAGCAAAAAAATGTCCGTTTCACGCACTGTGGATAAGCTGAACCGAAATCCAAATAATTATCAGAATGTGTGGATTTTCTGTGAATGCTACTATTGAATTTCAGCTGGCGATCTAGGAAGTTGATAAGTCTCCTGGTCTCTTATGACTCCATAGTGAACATAATGGATGTACATCGCTTACTGAAAGCTGGAATAAGGCCGTCTTTTTGTGATGACGAGATGATTACAAATGCATCTTAACATACGCACATATATGGGGGAAGGGGGTGTTGTGAGTAAAAGTTACTAAAGATTTTGATTTAACCGAATGCAGGAAAAGGCTTGCTACGATGCTACAATGCTTGCTATGACACCATGGTAACACCATCCGTTTGTCTGTATAACTCGTGTTCGAATGTAAATTACGTTGACCTGAGGCAAAGTTCCATACCTCAGATAATTTCTGGTGGAGCTAGAAAAGTTCGTTCTCCTAATAAAATGTCCGATACTGACAATAAATGTGGATCGTTCAGAATGCCTTTAATGGGTGTGCATAAAGAGACCAAATGGGAGCTGAAAGCAGCCTTATCACTTTCTGGTTCACTGTTTCAGTATATGGGCAAATTCGGATGTTTCATTTTTATGATTTACCCCTAGCTTCTGATACAGCTTTAGTAACCCATTGAAATGTTTTGCCAATTTGCACATTCCAAAAGAAGTGCAGTGTACAATTGGAATAATGGGTAAATCCGAAGTGGGATCTTTGGTAAGCCGTAAAAGATTTCAGGTCTGCTGTTTTTGGCATTAATGAGAACCACAGAGACTTCCCCAGGTTTCTTTCATGCCGAATAAGTGCCTGTTTGCATGGACGTTTGAGTGGTTGGGTGATTCGTTTACAGCGGTTTATAATTAAATACTGTATAATTGTTAGATTGTTTTACTCAAGCGTTTGGAAAGTGATGTGAAATGTTAGCATTCCTCAAGACTGTTTTTTTATCTATTATTCAATTGGATAAAAGGCACCCAGTGTTTGCATCCGACCTTCACCCCAGCTGCAGAAAGCAAATTATCCCCTAATGAGGACAATTCACTGTGCATCTTGCTGTGTGTATTATTTTAGAAGTACAAAACTTAGTCTCTGAAGTTCGAAGCCAACAGATGAATTCGTAAAAGACTGGGACAAAGATCATCTCGGCAGCAAAACCTCTTCGTAAACTCAGCTGAAATTGGAACGGTAACATGCGCCTGATCAAAATCTAACTCTGGGCTAGAATAACGTGTAAGCATTTATTTGTTCTTTTTGAAATAGGTTAGAAACGAGCCAGGGTAGCTTCGTTGCTTGAACGAACTATTTTTCGGCTTACAATGGCGGACCACATAATTGGATGCTCATATTCGCCGCATTTTAGCAAACTCGGCGGTTTTGTAGTCATAAACACCAAAAGTGAAACCTGGTTGATCGGGTGGAAACCATCGGTTACATTTAATGAATGGTTCGAAAAGCAACCTCGGCAGCTTCCCCAAATGTTCTTACTTTTTAGCCAAGCTGGAGGTGGTCGGTAAAGTGCCTACCTAGGCAGCCCACATCTGCATTCCCATGGGAACACACGAACGAGTATATGCTCAAAAAAACTTCGGGGTTCAACACTATGAAAACTAATCATATACACCAGATAGATTTGAATGCGAAGCGAACTTGGAGCTTCGCAGAGCAAAACTTTGCCAGTAGTACCTGATATCTGCGATGTGCAGCGCCTGCTTCACTATCTCCTTTTAGATAAAAAGATGATACAGGCAGTTTATCTTTTTGATACCCACCTCTGGAGTCCTTTCTTCGTCGTTTTTGAAGGTCTTACTAGAGCAGCTTACGAATAAAATATTTCATAAGCATTATAACTGTTTGTGGTGTCACCGTACGAATTCACAGAACACTACTAACCAAATTAAACTAAATTCACTTCTGTTCCCTGTAACTGGTACGGCGCTGCTGAAGTGTGTGAATTGACCATTGCACAAGGCCATCTTGTCCACTGACAATTAAGTGAAAAACGTCATGTATTCGATGATTCCGTGTCACATCTAGAGAAACTAGTGTGTTGTTTGTATCGTTTTTCAGTGAAAAATGTTGGATTTGGGGGTCATTGAGCGTATTTATCATTGAGTTTGTGTCAAAATGTGGAACTTCGACGCATGAAATATCACCGATGTAATGTTTTTGAACCACCAGTTGTCTAGTTAACCGAAACTTTAAAAAAGACTAATTCTGTCCTGCGGAAATCTCAGTAGGGTCAATATGAGCGGAAGCGGAAGAAGAGTTCATTGAAATTGTCATGGTTATCGGACAAAAGTCTTCGTCGGCCAAGCACCGTTAACATTCAGAAGAAACTCTGACGTAGTACCATGTGATTCCTGAATGGATTTGTCATTCACTGACGCTCCTAATCATTCAGATGAGATTCTAGCAAAAAAATTAAATCATGCTCAGCAGTATCCGGGTCGTTCGACGGAAAAATGCCTGGTACGCGGCGGCGGCCAAACTGATAAGGTCGTGGCGTTGGGACGTGAAGGTCGCGGGTTCGAATCCTCCCATCGCCGGTCAACTTCTCCAACTGGCAGCCCTCTGTTGCCCGTGGCGTCATCCCTGAAAATCGATTTGCATTATGTTTCCGTTCATAAAGGAAGCAAAAGATTAGAAAAGATACCTGACCATTGGCAATAGACGAGAAACCGGTAGCGTGCTTTCGGAGAGATTTTGTCCATCCATTCCTATGCCAACGTGCTACTAGCAATATAAGCCCTATCCTAATTTTAAACTAATCAGAAATTTTGAGGAATTTCCGCCGTCCTTTTTTCTGGTGAATATATGTCAACAGACTAATTCATCGCAAGCTCAACATGAGTCCTTGGGCTTCAGTCAAATTGTTCAGCCTCCATAATTGTTAGTGTTTGTCTCTGAATCCGATTTGACCAAGAACTACCACTATCTTTGAAAGGTCCCCAAATTGCCAAGCCTCTTACACAGTCTCTGCTAATAAATTATTTTAGGCTACACTTTTGTTGAGAAGGTGCTTTCAGCATGGTACAAAAATGAAGGCAAATGCTCCATGCTCTTCGCAGGGTTCACTTATCATTTTCAGTTAGCCTAGGGATAAATGCTGATTCCAAACCAACCACTGGGGACGCATACGTAACGGATAGGTGCACAGAACAATTAAGATAGTTGTCCCATCCGAAAGGAACATGAAATAACCGATCATTTAGTGGTCCCCAAAAGATATTGATACTCTGAGATAGTTTTATTGAATTGCAGTTCATGCCGTTTTATCAAAGTATGAGGTTGACTTCTCACAAGCTTCCTCTCCTAGTCGTCTTCCGCAGACAGGTACTACTCAGTTTACTGATATATCAAGGTTTGTGATGGACAACTGCCGAGGTGGAAGTAGTTAATAAATCAGCCGACATGTGGATCGTACTCTATACATTAACTATTTTTTTTCCTGACTTGTGCTTTATTTCTTCTTCTTGACCATTGCTACGTAATCTGTGCACATATATTATTCCTAAATATATGCATATGCGTATGTGCAATTAAATAAAAACTGTTGCGCTGACGGAGCTAAAAACAAACAAAAGAGCAATAAGCAGTGTAGAAATGACTATTGGAACTTCTATGAATATTCTCATCCAGGGTAGATTGCGAATTTCTAGTCACCGATCTAGCTGTCTCTAAAGGTGAATAGGCCACTGATTTGAACATACGGAGAGATTTTGTGGTGTTGGGCAGCGAATGAACAAGAACAGGCGAAAGGTTTCGGAAGTACGTCAGTTAGAAGGATGAAACTTAGACTCTGTTTTAACGACGTGCGTAAAAATCTCTCGCGACGTTTTCGATGCCTTACTTCCTAGGTGGACCCGGATTTCGTGAACTCAATTTCCAGGCGATTTGCTGTCCACAACGCCTGGTGTCGTCTTTAACCACTATCCTTATACTATTTTACTGGCAAAAATGCAATGGGACAGATAAGTGTATTAAGTAATATTTACCAGCTAGGGTCAGCTATCAACTGAGAGAAGAGGCAATGCAAACTGAGAAAAAACAGCGAACACTACAATTCTCCACAAAAAAGAAAAACTATCCGACTCTTGAGTCAAACAACGTAATTTACTCGGCAATTTATCTTCCATCAAGATGACCAAGAGGATGGTCAGCTGACATTACACGCGTGTCCGCTCACAGAAGAACAAATACAGTAGGACGAAATACGTGATATTTCAGCAATTTGCTGCCCGATCTCTCGGTCAATTTTGCGCCGGTAAATGCTAATTGATTCAATCCGTCACGCATGTTCATTCATTTGTTGAAGCATCCGCCCAATTTCTCCTAAACAGGAAGTAATAACGAGGACAATACTACCTCATAAAACCAATCGAAGGACATTCAAAGCTGATTTTAGATAGTTTATTGTTTCACACTAGAACCCAACCGTTGTATAAATAAGGAGATGGTTTTGTTTTGGAATTATGGTGAGTTAGCTTCGGACACCATGAAACTGAGGAAGGGAATAATGGCCAACAAATTTATTTAAACCTATCTTCCAGTTCGGTGGAATTAGTTTATTCGGGAAAAAACAACGGAGCCCATTTCTGTCTTTTCGGAAGACTTCAGAAATGAAGCTACTCCTACTTTGTACAAAACTTTGCTAATTATCTGACATATACTGCCCGGCAAAGTGGATTATATAACTAATAAAGTCATGAACCCTATGAAAACAATGGAAACAAAAAAAGCTTCTTAATACCTGGACCAAACGACGGAAGGAGATCGTCAAAAATCGATGCACCATGTGTTGCTCTTTATTTTGAATGTCGTACAGTTAATAAAGTGTCTGCCAATAGCTCTGTTATTAATGTCGCCACGTGCACAAAAGGATTGCTTAGGTCAGACGAGGACAATCCAAAAAAATGAGTTTCATTCTGTCAGTCAGATTTGGTCCGAAGATTCACACAACTACAAACGTCACTCGTATAATCGTATTTTTAATATTTGTTTCATTCTAGGTTATTTCGGATGTAAGTTAGCGGGGACTGACTTCCCGTGTCACACGCATGATTTGTGGTTGAAGCCATATGATTAAAATTTATAAAACAGCAAACAACACTACGCCTGAACAGTCAAAAGTGTAACTGAGTTCTGTAAACACTTTCGTTGTTACCATTTGCCTAGGTTGTTATGTTGATCTAAGTTTCCCCTGGGTTTGTTTTGCTCTTTATTCAAGAACAAAAACATCGTGGTCAGGACAACAAAGTAAGCGCTTTCACAGACACTGTTGACAACCCAAAGTCTTACAACTACTGAAGTCAAGTCTTCGAATTCAATAGCGTTGTTTTTTTAGCGATAATTCTTCGAATAGCAGTAAAAATGATCCGAGTAAAACAAGAAAACTGAAGGGTTTTGAATTTGCACGAGGTGATAAAGGTAACTGTCCATATGTCACCTCTAGGCTTGTGGCAATCGAACAGATGCCTAATGACTAAAAGAAAGAACTTTTGCTCTAAATTCAATAACGTGTAGGTAGTGTGAGAGATCGATCATATCTTCGCTCGAGGGAGTGCTTTCAGGTTCACTCAGCAAGAGCCAGACTTGAATTTTGCTCTGTAGGTTATATTGTGCGCAGATCCTCCGTCATACCAATTGGTGGAAGTAACAATAAAATACATTTGTTTTCCTGTTAGAAATTCCGTGTTTAAACCGTGAATCTAATAGATGATATGCACCATGGTTGAGCAAAACTTCAATCTGGTTCTCTCTAAGTCGTATGTTGACCGAAGGACCCAAGATCTGTGTAATAAATGAACATAATTCCTTTAAGAAATTCGTGTTCCAGACTCTATCTGCAACAGCTTCAGGACATGAGCATCTACCCATCGTGTAGAGGATTTTCGGTGATTTTTCAACATGAAACTTTTATTTTCGATGCACATGTTCTTCAACTTGGGTAAATTAAACTTTTGAAATTGGCGTATCCTAAGTAGACTCCTCAAAGACGAATGACATTACGGACAGTGAAATGCAATTGGCGGTGGAAAGATCAACAAAATGAACATGGATAGAATTTATCGATAAAAGCACCAACTTTTATGGCAACACCAATACCACTCACAAAAATCACAATCCGTAAGACAGGAACGATAATGTTACTGATTTTTGCTAATAAACTTAATGTTCAAAGATGTTTTTAGTCAAACCACAGCAGATTCATTCGATCCAATTTTAAAGTTTCGAGAAATATTATTCAGCTTATAATATGTCACCTTTACTTGGTAAAGGTCAGTATGAGCCGGTTTTAAATTTATTTATTCTCAGCAGATTTTCGGGTCGACCCACCTGGCATTCATTTTCTTCTTCTGTCCTACTGCAATATGCTTCCAAACTCTGTCATGCAAATGTCTGACAAATCATTTGTTTCAAATGAAGCAATTTCAAGAATCAAAAGTGCCAAACTCGATTCCGGCTTTGTTTTTGATTCATTGCTCTAAACCCAAGCAAACTTGGATGGGTAGCATTGAGAAATGAGCATTTGCGGAAATTCCTCTTGACTATTAAAGTGTATGAAACTATTTACTATCTGAATAACCGAATCACGGTTACAGTTGTAATAACACTGAAGCCGTCGAATATTTACCCCATGTAAAGTTTGTCTATTTTAAGATATTTGGCTTGTTTTTAAATTTAAGAATAAAACAGCCTGCATTCTTAGCACTCGTCAGTTCCCTTTGGGTGGGTAAATAACTTTCCCTGTCCCTTCGCGC
Organism: Fasciolopsis buskii; assembly: GCA_008360955.1. Taxonomy (NCBI): domain Eukaryota; kingdom Metazoa; phylum Platyhelminthes; class Trematoda; order Plagiorchiida; family Fasciolidae; genus Fasciolopsis; species Fasciolopsis buskii. The sequence goes on from LUCM01011451.1 coordinate 171,198, forward strand.
GACGGAAAGTGCCACAGTTCCAAGCAGCAAGTGGCCTTTGCATGCAATAAATATTAGGGCACTCACTTTTTTTGCGTGCCATGGATAGTTGAATTTTTGACCAAGACGCAGAATCATCGAACGGCGTAGGTGCACGTCATCGTATGTATAGGTTTTTGGTCTTGACTTAACGTCACGCTGAAATACACTTCCTGTGCAAGTGTGCCATAGTTATTATCCCATTAATACATCAATAGGAATTAAGATTTTTTCGATATTTGGACTACACCATTGCCATTATCTTCTTAGCCATCACTTGGTAGGTTCAGATTAATGTTCAGCCAGTATAACTGTTGAGGGTAACTGGACGCTGATCAAGACCTCAGTATGCAAACAAAAAGGCGATTAGTGCTGGAAGTTATTCACTAAACGAATTGTTAGGAAAAACGTGGTACAGTTGGGCGGTATAATGAATTAGAGCCAATGTACAACAAATTGTACGGTTCATTTTTATTGATTGGTTGTCACGATTTGCTCTACTGGAATGGCTCAAAAGAAAAGATCGTGCCCAACGAACAACTACAAACTGGGAGAGGAAATCGCACATTCAGAATCCATGTTTCGAAGTCAAGACGTTTTCACTTTAACGACTACTTGTTCGTAAGCTTGTGATTTTGGCCCCTGGCTCAGCTGGGAGTTGTAGAAATTAGAAATATCTGTGAATAAGTACTTCGAAGACAGACATTCATCCAATCTCCCTATGTGGCACAGCGGTAAGTCGCTACTCACTGTAATTAACTGTTTGCACTTATAAAAGGACCAACGAAAAAGGGCATTCGGAAAATATTCCTTGGGACGATGGTACCTGACTGTGCCATAACAAAAATCACAGGAAATGTTTTCATTAAGGTGAACTTGCGATACAACTTTATTGTTGCCGTCGTTGTTCAAAAATCGTGAACGAAGCGGGGTCAAGAAAATGGTGTACAAATATTGCATAAAAAATGAAACGTCAATCTGAATCGCGTAAATTTTTGTCAAAGCTAATACGGCAGCAGTACTGCCATGCTTGATAAAAATCTCAGTATTTTCATAAATGCTTTGTGCTATTCACGTGACTTAAGAGGTCATAATTAACAAAAACAACTGCAAAAATTACATTCACATTATGCGTTGCAGTTCACACGTATACTGATAAAAAAAAAGAAATTTTAAATCATCTGTTTTGTGTCGCTGAGTGACTTTAAGGAAGTTCCCTCACAGGGAAAATGAAAGTATGCTGCAGGTTTAGGTTTAATATTGGTGAGATGGGCATATAAGTAAGCACGCCGATTTCCAATCTTGAACGTCCCATTGAGAAAAAGCACTACGGTTGACGCAGGCATATAAATCAAAACACTGAAAATGGGCGGTATTCAAAACAGATGAGCGGCAATAACTGGAAGCCAACAATACGTCCCAGCTATTCGGTCCTTTTACCGTTGTTCATGAATGCCATTGGCCAATTTGATATTTTTGGTCACACTCCTGGCATTGGTCGATTTATACACACTAGCACTTAGATTGTTTCTTATGGTCTGCGAAACATGCTTATCTGTCTGCCAGTGGTTTTTTCCAGCCTAACAGGAGGAAAGGACGAATGAAAGCTGCGTGTGATGGGTGAACACGGCAGATGTTGTCCAGTTGTCTCATAGGCCGTTCCAAACTAAGTACTTTAGTGTAATTTGTACCTTCGTTCTAATTAGGCGCTGATTCCAACAATTACTGCACGTGCAAACTACGCCAGTTTACTATCCATAACCATGATTAGGATACGGATGTCCATTGTGCATTTTAAATTGTGTGCATGCACGTGTGTGTAAGCAGACATGAACTGTGGAATATGGGTGTTTGTAGGGCACGTCCAAGTGCAAGTCCTCGTAAAGATAAAATTAACCGCAGAATCCAGGGGATTTTTCGTTCTAGTAAGGACAGAGTTAGTAATCCCGCGACTAGGCATTCAATTGAAAAATCTTTCCGAGTGCATTGCCAGCTGTCGGATGATTTAGAATGACGGGTTGAGACTCATAGAACCCATTTGTGATAGCTGAATTTATTTGGACCGCCGTCAGTTTTGCAATTCCATTCGAAATACATATTTTACATGATTGTTGATGCGATTTTTATTTGTTGTCCAAAACTGTTTTCGGATCTTTGATGCGACAGCCAAGAAGGGCGCACTTAAATAAGATGCGTTTCACGGTATCACTTGTGACGCACCTTAGTGTCGACTGGCCAGGTTTGCGCATCCACCTGCAATCCACTGTGTCGACCTGTTTTCATTGAACTGAAAGGCAGTTAACCTTGGTTGCCTAATGTAAGTTGTTTCTCCTAGCAGCATTTTGGCTGATCTGTATCAGTTACATATCACCGTCTAATGTAATCCTGCCCTCTTCCACCTCTATCTTTCGTTGAATCTTGGTCATCCAGTAAGACACAATCTGGTATCGCGGATTGACAGTCAAAAGACCGTCGGATAACAGAACTTCTGAACCACGCGTTCCATCAATTCAGTCTGAGCTTGACTTTATATGAAATTTTGCCGATGAGAGTTTGGTGGGCACTAAAATCAGCCATGCCGATGCCTCAACTTCTAAATTATGCCTCGTATTTTTCAATAAGGTATTGTAGTATGTATATTTACTGCTCATTGATTCAGCAACAAGAAATAAAAAAGCAGTGTGCGCATTGCACCACAGCTAATGGTTTCTGTATCCTCCGCCTCCTGTTCACCGGCCACCCATCAAAATCTGTGATTCCTTGATGGGCTTGATGCGACTTAGTTGACTGCACGAGTTAGAACGAGTCCAATGGACACCTTTGACTGATGCTCAATTCACACACCCTTCCGGTGGGTTGAAAATCCTAGGTACCAACTATACCATTTTGCCACATATGACAGCGAGCATACTGCAGCGATGTTTGTACGCCACTCGCGGTTAATTTAGAACCAGTGTTCGTCCATCTCCGTTAGATTGATTACCAAAGAACAACATACCTAGTGCGGGGCACTGGCTTTGCCCTAGCACTTTAGTGGGAACACCTTCGCCAAGGGAAGGCACTGCTTAGGACTCCATGACCTACGAGTACTTGAGACGCACGGTCACTTAGGGGTATTTAGGAAATCTTTCAAGGCGAGCAGCTAATTCGAAACCCGATGAGTCCACCACCAGGAAGCTGCTTTTCTAAATCCAAAAAATTACTACCATGTCGTTTTTTACAACTAAGTGATACATTAGCTTGATATGTGTCCTAATATATCCGCAATCGTTCAACGCATCGAATTCCAGAGTGATATTTCCTAAGCAACCTCGACCACGAAATTCCAGAGCAACATGTGTAGCAATAGGTTTCATCCGACGAAAAAGAAGCAGACTTTCAATGTCTCTATCTAGACTTAAAAAAATGAAATCAGCCTCCAAAATAAAAGGATACCATTAAATTTGTGCAGTTAAAGACCAAAACACCATGTGGGTAACAAAACTGGGGCCAGGCAGGTCCCAGCTGTGCTAACAAACTTATCAAGTTGATAATGCTGCTTAAATGAGAGCAGTGTTATATTTCTTCATGCACCGAAATTCTCATGGGTGAGCAAGGTTCCAAAACTGTCATAAGATCGTCCCCGAGATATAATTGACTGTTTGTTATTCCTTATTATTTTGTTGTCCCCGAGTATCACAGAAATCCTCTGAAATTCCGTAAAATTAGAGAGCTCTGTGGGAAATTAAATCATTTGAGTAAAAGAAATCATGCAGACTGTCGAAACACAGTGATATGGGACTTTCAGCCGGAAAATGCAGCATCCTTAGTAGAAACTGCATAGAAGTCATCTAGCAGTAGAGATCGATTGCTGTGCACCAGCTGCTCGAGGTCGCGCAGACTAGTAAGCAGTAAGTGCAACATTACGTGCGAAGTTCACTAAACCTGCCCGTTGGCGAAATAGCTAAATTGTTTGACTAAAACTCGTTCACCCCTGTTTGAGAACTGCCAATGATTCCCGACAACAATGAAACGGCTATACATTCCTCCATGGTTTCTTAATAGTGAGTTGGGTATCGTGAACGTATTCGTGAAGACACGGGCATATTTAACAAAGTCCAATTAGTTTGAAGCAGTTTGCAGCCACCAGAAGACCGCACTATTTACAAGTATTATGCAAAAGTAAAGATGGATATATAAATTAAGGAACTCGCTCCGTTTTAGTGAATACTAGGTACACAAGCAAAGACTCTTGGGAGTGCACAACCGATTTCCCGGGTATTGGCGCTCATCAGTCTAGTCTACCGGGCAATTTTCTGCTATTCCATCTACGTACCTGCTTTGTGCACTTAAAAGTTGCCAACAGAATGTGCATTACATACCAAATTATATACATGCATATGTAAATCCATACATGCATGCACACGCGTACATGCGTGCACATTTCCACGTGCATACGTGCATCAGCAAAAGCTGAACGAGTAAAACTCTAATTTCTTTTCTGCAAGCATTTTGCACTTCATTTTCTAGTTTAGTTGAACGATTTCAGGGAGAACCTGAAGTTACTTGCAGTCACATCCGATTTTTATCTAACATCAGTTCAATTAGCTATGTGGTCACAATAAACGCTACCCTGAAAAAGTCTTCTGGAGTAAACAAAACGGGAAAAATCTAAATTGTCAGTAGCCAATGCTGTGTTTGAACAGTTGCGAATTTCGAAAACCAACAAGGACAATTTTATTGCACGCAGGATGAAAAGGTACAGACTGGGTTACAAGGTTGCATATGAACTGTTGATCCAAACAAGGCCAGGTTAAGGAATCTGAATGAGTGATTGAGGGAAATTATCATTTCTGTCCGCTTCGATATGCTGTTGGTTAGTCCACTTCCCAGTTCTTGGGCACATATTTCGTCTAGGTAGCGCAATAATCATGGAATGCCACATACAAATTGAAAATGCTATTCGAGGATATTGTTCTGAATCAGTCCCCAGTTTCAGCTTGTCCGAACGACTGTCATTCATTTTGCTTGCGATAGCTCCCTAACTGCGAACGTGGCTCGCCGCACCGTAGCTTTATGCTGTGCTTGTGTAAGCGTGCGCATAATTGTTTGCCAGTCCCACCGACTTGTTATCTGTCTCAACTGATGTATGGGATTGTATTAAACACCGGATTGGTGACGTCGATCTTGGCAGTCGTTTCTACTGAATAGTGTTTATTCTAACCTGTAGATCGCATTATGAGCACTTCGGATATCACATAACTGTAGGTTGCTTTGGGATGTTACGTTTGTCTTATTAGCCTATGAAAATACGGCGACTGTTTTAGCGCTATGAGTATATGGCTTCTCTTTTCTTCAAGTACAAGGGTTGATGGAAAACTGCGAATATTCCATAGTTGAGAATACCTCGAGCATTGCAAATTGTCTTCTCACCCACTGGGATTTTTGTTATATTGTTTCTACTTGATGGAATGCAGCACACATCCAAGTCCTCAGATGACCAGTTCGATGGCTGCATTTCGAATTGCACACTCGTCACATCATTGTCTGTTTTTGTCGACTATTGATGAACTTGTCAGAAAACGCTAGATGTGAGTCATCATCCTGTTCCGTACTAATCCTTATGATGTTCCAGCTTAGAAGGAAACTGAATTATTTAGAAGTTTTCTAATACCACGGATTAAAATCTACATATCGGATCTACAAATGTCGACCGGCGATTCCGAATGCTTTCTTGTTGCATTGTTTCATGGCTATGCCAACACAGCCCCTTAACTGGCAGTTCACTGCTCTGTCTTATTGCTAGATATTACCAAGCTCCTAAATTCGTAGGCCATCATCGGTGCTTCGTCTTCCCGTTTGTAGTATCCTTTATGCAAAAGATTCCGCCAAATGTCGTCCGCATCTAAACACTTTTAACAGTTTCTAATTTGAGAATTTCAGTATGTCTCAGGAAAAGCGTAAAAGTTTTTGCAACAAGGACGGAAGCAAACGAAGGGAAAGGTAGTTTGCTGGCTAAAATTTCTGCACTGATTTTGGCTCACGAAAGGGTCTAAGTGCCATATCCGATTCACCAAATCTGAGAAGCCTGTAAACCCCAAGGTTTGAGCTCCTGACTGTTCCACCTCCAATTATTTCCGATTTTTATTGCCTCTTTTAATGAATTACTGTTTCTTATTCTAAATTGAGGTTTATCATTTGGGCCGTCTACAACCGTCTGGAATAATGTTAAATCTTCCGTTGGTGTTTGAGTTACCTGCTGCTCCGTCATACTTACTGTCAGGGAGGTGGTTATTTCTCAACTTTCTTGGAGTAGTTTTTACAGTCCTTATTTAGTCGTCAGCTAGGAAGCGTCAGATACTGTCAAACATTCGTTCGTATATCTTGGCCTGCCTTCCCTCTAGATGCCTACTCCACAATTCGGACTCATTGGATGAGGTGAAGTAGACATTTTTGCTATCATTGGGGTTGATCAGTATTAGTGCTTTCAGTAGCATGAATTTTCCGGGATTGCTGCAAACAGGGGCTAGATAAACCGCAAAATGATTCGAGAAAGTGCCTCGCATGATGTGGGTTATATTGTTTTGATGTACGTTTTCCTCTGAGTCCTGAGTTATTAAGGTACTAGATGACACCACAAGATATGAGCCCTTTTGTCTCGTTAGTTTTATTGATCCTCTACTGGTTTCCAGAAACGTTAATTAAAACAAGATATATTTATGCGCAAATTTGGGTACATTCCCGGTTGCAAAGTTCGGTGCACGCGCACAATTTTTTTAGCATTTATAATCTACGCCTCTTTTGGTAAATTTGATCCACCAACTTATATTGACCAATTGCTTTTACTCTATTGATAACAAAAATCATTTCGGAAGTTATTGGAAAATGTTTGTGCTTACTAAAAACTCAGTTGAACTCAACAACAAGCTTTCCTACGAAAAGCCCAATTACACGAATAGGAAAATTAATTTTCACATCTTTTATTGTGCGGGACCAGTGATCGTTCTATTTACGGTTGCTCAAGCCAATTTTATACAGCAATGTAACTAAATTGATTTTAGGATTTGAGGTGTCATTTACAAAATAACTCGTAGTAGAACAAAACTGTTCATCGAAGAGACACAAAACGATGAAGGCACCTGCATGAGTCTTAAACAGGTCAAGATTAAAAATATGAACCTATCCTGCACAAATCACTTGCCAGTCGAACGTGACAATCCCGGTTGCCGATCGTTGCCATCGTGATTTGGAAGTACTAGGGATGGGCGATATGGAACCATTTTATGATCTAACACCTGAATGCTCTATTTGGTTAGCAGCAAAATTCGACTGCAACTGGAAGCCACTGTTTTTTGCTATTTTCATTGTTATGCCCACTCAAATTTACATAAACATAAACGGCTTAGAATTGGAGAAAATGGGTTTCACAAAAATGTCTTTTTGCAATGAATATTGAACTACTTTTGTACTTTTCTTAAAAGTAGACTTCCACTTTGATACGAAACACTTTCGACCCAGGTTCGCGATTTACCAGGCAGATCGTGGACTGGTGAGACAGTTTTGGAAAAAAAACGATGAAAAATTGCAAAATGTGCCGCTAACTTTTGCTATCTGTAATAGTGTTAGACAACATTACCGATTGGAAGGGTTGTGGTAATGCTTAGGTTCACAAAACGCTTTATTTGGGGTTACTTTATCATTTCATTGAAGGAGAATATAACACAGATTTTAGGGAACAGAAGTGTGGCAAATAAACGATAAGCAATGACAAATGATCACGATATTCGAATACATCCACATCGGATATACGTGTTTGATGTCAACTATCATTCAGGTCTATTTCAATCTCGGTCAGGCAAGCTGCAGATTTACCAACAAGTTGTCTTTTTGATCACGGAGTAATGGACAGCTGTTGATCAGACCTGCATTAGTTTACAACTTAGGCAAAAATGAATGAAAAATATTGTTATCTTGTAGTTTGCACATCAATAAACTAGCGACACTAATTTGCGACGTACGAAATTTCTGTATAAATTCATGCACCATATTACTGTAAGTCATTATTGACGACTCACGCTAATCGTTTTTCGAAACCTCTATTTATTCTCTATTCACCTTATTTGATTTTTATTTATTTATTCGTTCGACAGATATCTCCCAAATTTTCTGGGATTCCCTCTTGGTCTCCATGTTTGCATATATTTGATCAGAATTGTAGAAACTTGACCTTAATTCTTTCGTCAATTGGACTAATTTCGTAACTATCATACCTCAACTTCAACGCACTTTCATCCTCAATCTAGTAATATTGTAGACATCTGATGGTTTTCTAATGTTTGAAGCAATTCAAGCGATGTTCTGGGAGTCCCGTATCACATTAAATCCAAAGGAACGATTTTCCAAAACAAGAACAAGAATTTTAGAAACAAGACACCTATCCAAGGTGTCACGCAAACTGTCCGTTGTTGTTTCACATTGATAGTGTTTTTGATGCCTTTAATCTCTTGATATTCTACTACGTAAGGGAGAAGAACATAGTTGTATTGTTTTGCTATTCCAAACGAAAGTAAATTTGTCAAGTTTGTGGATATTGTCGGCCAGACGGATAAGGTCGGTGTAAAAGTCGCGGGTACGACTCCGCCCACCGCCGGTCAAATCCCCACATGGCAGCCCCTAGCTGGCCGCGGCCCACTTCCTGAAAACTGATGTGCATTGTTTCATTCATAAAGGAGATAAAAGATAACAGATAAAAAAAGATAAAAGATGAAAGAACTTTTAGGCAGTCAGTGACATGTATGGTTCACGAAAATCCGCGCGGAGTTTTGGTACGGACCACAGGGAGGGTCGCGTAGACCAAACTAGTCAGGTGCTGACAAATAACAAAATATATTAGTAAAACCACAGCGATATAATAAGAGAGATTTCAAGAATTTCCGATACTGATCAAGCAGCCCATAAAATAAGCTGTAAGGCGGAACCATGATCGAATCGTTCGAAATTGTGCGTTTGCAAACCGGCCATGATACTTAGTTTCAAATGCAGTTGCGAGCAAAACATGCAAGCAGAGGATATTGTCGATTTTCTTGTTTTCAATCAGACAATTAATTCAAAAGTTTGATTTCCAAAATTCAGGGGTCTGAATGAATTCATTATCCAAAAATTCCTAACTTTACACGTTATGCAAGAACCGTGTACCATCATGACCTTATTAGGCCACAAAAGCTGATCTCCTGTCAAAATGTACCACAGATTGGATGCAATCTGCCACCACAATCGCCTGATCTTGCACCATTAGGCTTTTAATTGCTCTACTGCCCCCAAAATTCCTGGAGCAATACGACGTCCAGTGTTTCGTTTTTCGGCAATTTGGGCAAATCTTTTTGCGAACAAGTAGTTAGGGAAATCTCGTCCAGAAGAACTGGGAATGCAGCGTTACTTATTTTTATTCATCCATGTAGTTTTACAAACACAATTCGTCAGGAATGCTTAGGGCTGCCAAATATTTTTTCTACTAGATATGCAGAGCAAATAAGCAGACGATTTTTTAATTACGGTTTTATATAATCGAGTAATTTTTGCACTGACAAAATTGCTTTCTGTCACAAGGACTTGCTATTAATTTTGGATGGCTCCTGTATGGTTATGATGGAAATACCTACAATGATGAATTAATTATATGCTTCCGGCTGAATGAATTTTATTGCTGATGCCATGTCATGATAATATTGAACGAAAGTCACTTGCTAGATAAGTATGCCAGCAATTTGGTTCATCCGGGTGCGTTCGCATTCCCAATTAAGCTGACATTTAAGACAAAATGTGACCGCTAAAGGCAGACTTAGATGCAAAGTATATGACCGCACCGAAGAGCACCCGGTTCGCATCAACTTCAACCAGCTAGGTTGGGACAGCCCATAAATTCAGTCAGCTTGTCAAGCGCAGATTCTGGTTTGACATGGTAATTTCCTGGGGTTGAGTAGTGGAGATCTTTTGGTTTCCCCGTCAGTTCCCTCCTTCGACGTTGATCAGGTAGATAAGGTCGTGGCGTTTAGAAGACCCTTTCGCAAGTTGTCAGCCCACTGATGGACCTTGCTCTCTTCTTGTCCAAGGTTATTTCATCAATAGAGATAGCAAAAGATAAAACTTGAGAGGTTACTCTTGCCTGATCGACGAAAAATTTTCGTCGAATCACCAGGTGTTTATTAAATGGACTTATCTTTCGTTCATGTTCTCACTTAATCAGATGAAAGTTTAATGTGAGCTTCGTAAGCTAGTGGACAAACATGAAAATTTTGGGCTGAAGGGATCCAGGTGCGCATGACTGGAGACTTGTAGTTACCGCCAAACTGGTCATGTGCTTCAGGGGAACATTTGCTCATCCATCCTATGCAAAACATGCCACTAAAGACAATCCTTTCTTTCCTTTGGTGTGATAAGAGAAGCCTTTTTTAGCGCAGACCGAAACAGACCAATCAACGCAGTGTTTGCATTTTCGCATAAGCCGCACATGTCTGGAGAATGTTTCAGTGTCAAAAAATGTGACGCACAGCTACCAAAATAATGCACAGTCATTTCTACACGGACAAATTCCATTTATGCGCCTGATATTCAAACAAAACAATGCTAGGGCGCTTAAAATACAGTCTGTTCAAAAATTAATGCCAATTGTGGATCGCTCCACAGTACATCTTTTTCTCCATGATTCATTTACTGAATTCCTGATTTATTTACTTGGTGTGGTTCCGGAATGGCGCTGATCACCACAACCAACACGTGACGAGAAGCGAGTAAGGTGAAATCGGCAAACAATGAATGCAATCAGAAGTTCATATTCTCGAACAAACTTGACAGTAATAAAGCCAGTATTGTTCAAAATCCACCTTCAAATTTTCAGTCCCAATAGCTGTCGGTAAACTCAAGCTTCACCGGCTAGATCGATATAGACAAACATGTTGTTTCAGTTTGATCAACCATGAATCAACCCAACACAGAAATATGAAAAATGAGGAAAATTTGGTGCATCTCTATGTGGTCAGAACTGGTGCTGGCGTTTGGCATTTGTGGTTATGCGGGGTTCGTCTGCCGTTGTCAGTATTATGCTACGCAAACGTTTATCATTAGACGAATATCAGATTGGAGCTCAGAGGTCTGCCTAAAGGGTACTGTAGTGTACGAAGCCGGGAGCCAGTCTTTAGTAGAAAAATCTTGAATAAGCTTTGAGCAAGAAAGTTAGGTAAGCTGAACAGTTTTTTTATGCTTTTATCCTAACCGTTTATGGCAACAGTCGAAAAAATTTAAATTTCCCAATCAAATTTATTTAAAACTTGAAAACTGGATTTCTTAGTACACTCAAGTAGAAAGATAGATGTTGACTTGACAGAGAAATGAGAGATTCCCGGATCCAGAAACCTGTAAGAATGAATGGATACAAGAATATCTGAAAATCGAATCACATTTTCGCTGTTTGCATTTTATAACCTTCTAAAAACAGTTGGTCAAATTATCTGTTAGACGTCGTGACGGTCGACGATTTTTCCATAAGGAATCCGGAAACATTTTTCTCCCACCCCAAAAACTACTAAGCTCGTCTCATCCGAGGGGCACATAGGATGCATGTTAACTATTCGATTACCAGTAACACCGCTGTAGCAAAAATACAAATTCAGCCGTCCTCTGAATAGTCATGCGACAACTTTGTCGGTTCTCTTTCCCACAACGCTACTCGTGTAACCAGTCTTGATTTGCCACTATATGAGCTCTATTTTGGAGTATCAGACAAGATCGTTCGTCCAATGGGATGGGCCGGTATCGGCAACTTCTATTCTCTGGCCTTGGTTCACTTGGTCTTTAACTTAGATGCCCCAAAATATCGGTCTGACATTTTGTTTGCTTCTTATTCAACTGCTATTTGGTTAGGCATTTTTATTTTTTCTCATTGCTGTTTACAGTGACACTGTAACAAAATCCTAAATTGAACGTTGGAATTGATGCGCCAAGTTGTGTTCGTACTGAAACACAAGGATCAAGTATACCAAAGTATATCTCCTGATAGCAACATGAGGCGACACCTAAGCTCCTATCTTTCCTTTTTATAAGAAGCTTTAGGAAAGCTCCCTTGGTAAAGAGCTGCCTGAAAGTTTGCTCGCGTTGTCAAATTGCACGACAGTTACTTGACAATTTCAAGTTGTGCAGCGCAGTGCCAGTTTAGCCGAATGCAACAGGAATGTTGAAGGATGACAGAACTACTTCACTGTTGCACGATAACAGAAATTCATGACAACGAAAACGCTGGCTGGGTCTCATTATGTTGTGCCCGTGGGATGCTTATGAATATAAATCTGGAATTTATCTAGCCACCAGTCATGCACGCCAGATATAAATTAAAAAACCCAATCCTTTATCTATAAGAAGGTCGACCGACTTTCGCAGTTTACAGGAAGACGATATTTTAGGGGAAAAATAAAGTCATATAATGGGTATAAAATGAAATACACATGGATATGCAGTCCGTCTCTTGCTTTTGACTCGTTGTTTCATCATTGTCTTGCAGTTTGCCATCTTCGTTATGTTCGTATCACATGTAAATAGATGGACACAAAGAAAATTGCTTATTTCTCCTTCGATCGTATTCTTTGCTTCACTGAAGCACATTTGGGTTGAATTTCAAAATACTATAGTAATTCCATGTGGCCTTGGCCTTAGTTGGCTGAAATACAGTTTTGTTTTTATTTTCGCAGATTTGGGCTAAATTTTCTGCCAAGTGATTATTCTTCAATGTCGGATTTGTTCATCTGCACTCAACCAAAGTAGAATTTTTGACGGCTCAGACGATAATGTTTTTCTGACGTTATCCATATGTTCGGGTTTCGGATTTGCGAGCCAAGCAAATTCACATGAAAATTCACTCAGTGGTCTTCCATGTGTTCCGTTCAAATTGAATGTCCCATAATTTTATTTCCTACCACTGAATGACTGATTGCTTTACCAATTGATGTCTTGCATACTTTGATTATTTGACGATGTCCAACCGGTCTTCCGCTATATGGAAATACATTGTCGAAGTTAGTCTTCAAGGAGAGAAAAGAGTTAATCAGTCCCGTCGCACGAGTTGCTGCAAGCAACAAGACAATTTGCTATCAATGACAGGTCCGCAGTCAACGTACATATCTGATGAAGGAAAAGTTGCCGATTTGATTGTCATTGAATGTTGCCAAGCTCTGAATTTTTATTACGCAAGCTGATTTTCCTTTCTGCAGAAAATCCAACAATTCCGCTAACAAATCACTCTGGTCAAAACGTTAGTTGCTTCTTGTTACCAATAACCCCTTCGTGAAGTATTACCGTATTTTGAATGGGGAACAAAATCAAGTGTTACTTAGAACGGCGCTTGATTAAATGCTTGCCAGTTCAGTCCAAACTTTACAGATGCTCAAAGAAAAGCATCGGCATTTGCGCAGTCACCTCCGAGATTGTACAAATCAAACCAATTGCATCTTTTGCAAACAGTTAAATATTCAGACTTTGCTTGGCAGAAATATCCGTGACGAAAGTAAATGACCAACGCTATTTTCAGTCTAAGTGCTTCAGTTCTGCATGGTCAAACTTTAATGCACCACTTGTGGCTGGTAAAAGTTCCGTATTTCACACATAAAGAGCAAAGGGCACCTCTTAAAAAATTTCCTTGTCGAGGTCGAAAAAAAATGGTGCACTACTGGAGGATGACATCGATCATAACACTGCTTGTATTACTTTTTATTCAGGGTGTGATTTCAGCTCCCGTGGTTTGCATTTTTCTAATACATTAATGCTAATTCCTTGAAGTCAGCAGTTGGGAAGAATACGTCAACGCTTGTCTACTGTGCGTGCGGGAATTCGGACAAATTGTTTTGAAGCATTAAATGATCCTATCCACGGTCATAAAGCTCACCATTAAAGGATGCTTAAAAGGTGATAACAATAAAAGGCAGGATGCAATTGTAATTGATTGTGGTTTTTTTCTGCCAAATGTTCACATTATTTCAACAATAGGAAAATATTCTGCTGCCTGATCCATTAAACATATTTAACTACAAGATTTGACATCAGCGATAAAATATTGTCCCCCAAAGCAATAAAACAGAGTTGGAAAAGTGTGCACATAACTGAAGTGAGGACATTTTAATCCCCAAGCTTGTTTACTTCGGAGGATCCACTAAAGCCACTGACCAAATTCGATAGCCTTGTTGGAATAAATGCGAATAACTTGATATCTATCTTTTGGTCTGTCCATGAGTAAGGACAACTGCTATTTTTACCGTCATCGACAGTGACCACATGACGGCAAGTGAACTCAGTCTGCCGAAACTGGACTCTCTTTTTCAGAACATCTTTATGCCGCTAGACGAGGCACTGGGACGGTCACGTAATTAGTGTGGGAAAAAACGTCTCTCGCCATTTAGCATTTCGACGGCAGATTACCGGAACCCAGGTCGTCTACGAGGGTTAAAGGGAAATCGATGAATCTGCGTAATTATAACATTCAGCATTCTTTGTCCGGTCCTGATTCATACTTGCATACATACCATTTCCATTTTCATTGCAGCCGACGACGATTGAGATCCGAGGACGTTCTTGATGGGCAGTAAGACATCGGAACTGAACACAACTCTGAATTTGCCAGCTTGTCTATTGTCTTTAAACAAGGATATGATTTAAAAGTATTCGTTGCCTGTAAATTTCCTGCTTTCCTCGAAACATTGCTGCCAGTCAATCTGTAGCTTGCTTAATATGGTTCGTATGGCGCCATTGAGTGGTAACAGTAATAAGTGGTTTCTACTGTGAGTCATCCAAAGCTGAATATCAACTGATCAATAATGTGCACATTAAATGAAAAATGTATTAGGGGTGAAAGCGGATTTTGCTCTGACAAGCGTTCGGTCATGCTATCATCGCATGCTATGTATAAAAGAATTCAGTGAAGAAATACACCTATACTGAGGCCGAAGCAACAATCATCTTACAACCCATTTGCAAACGCACGGGTAGGATCATAGGACAATGTGTAATACTGAAAACGTTGGCCACTTTCTGTACCATTTCCGCAAATAAATCACCCTTCATTGTTACAAATGTGAACAATAATATTTTCTATACCACTTTCGTCCCGGGCTCCTTACTACCTGAACATCCAGATATCCGTTTCGAAAGAAATTATTCATATATTTGTTATTAGTTCTCCCTCGAAGTCTCCCCTGGTGCCTTTTGTCACCGCTCTCTTTCCTGAATCCCGTTTTGCCCGATGCAGCACATGCTCCAAAGGTGGATATACTGTTAATTCTGTCTTAATATTCCATCCTATGATCAGTTAAACTGTGAGTGAGAAAGGTCCCCATGGGGACTGTCAAAATCTACAGAACAACTGTTTTAATGGACCTTAATAAATGGACAATGTGCAACCATGAGCATTTGTTTCGTTTCTTTCACAAATCGGATTTCATCGTACACAGAGAACTAAGTTGATCCTTATCCGCCGACTTCTAACTTCAATAGTACAAACATACCACATTAGTTGCTATGGGTTATTCATGATCTATAAAACTTCCCCCCAACTGGTAGTTGCATAGAGCTGACATAGAGCTGATCAAAGCACAACTAAACAAACAGAATAAATCCTGACCAGGAGCACAATATTCTGGTTTGGTAAACTTTGGTGTACGCACATTTTCGGACCGAAATCCACTTGGTGTCACTAGGTGTGACGAAGCACTTAGCGGGTTGATCGGGCTCGTTTGAGAGACCTCTCGGATCACATATGAAGTCTAATAATTTGCGGTAAATGCATTGCATATTCAATTAGTCAAAATATTCTGGCGAATAAGTGAACATACTGCGTTCAGGAAAAGTGCCTATCTCCAATTTACTCTTTCAATCTGCGCTAAGACTAAGCCAATCGAAGTGAGAATGTGCTCAAAATATACGAAGTACGTCCACCAATCTGAGTTAGGTAGAAGAAACGTACCCACGTTTTTCCTTCTCTGTAAACGCCAACAACATTTGTGGGAAAAATGAGTTGGATGATTATTAATCGATTCAAAATGTAAGTTGAAGCAGTCTCAACACCTTTCAAAAGCGCATTGGATTCCGTTATTCCACATATAGTCATCGCGGAAGTCTCCTTGTTTGTAGTTGGAACTGTAGTACCAGTTCACCAGTTCTTATGAACTAAAATCTTCTTACAGAAAATTGACAGTTTTGCATGGAAAGACTTTCATAAAATAGTTATATATTAAATTAAAACAGACTAAATTTCTCGGTGAATCTTCAGCTGCTTAAATATTCCAAACAACATGATTCGCGTGGCGCAAAGTTACAGACAAATCTTCAAAGTGCAAATAATGATGAATCTAATTTCATGTCTGCTAAAACCAAAGGCTATGCGGTCCTTTTAATTTCACTTGAAGACAAAGATCCCATTTTTACTTTCTCGGCCTGATGAACTTTATGGGCAGGCCATATATTTGACAGTAATTTATACTGTCTGCTGTTGAAGCAAACTGATTTTGTTATGAATGGGCCTAAGGCAATATGACTGTCGGTTGCAATGAGTACACAAAATCCGTTTGGTGTTCTTTTATCGTCTGAAATCTAAACATTATTTTTTGGGTTATTTGGAATGTGCTTCCTGAGAGTAGGAACGGATAATATATAACTGAATTTTTATCGAAATGCGTTTGTCTACAAAGACAACAGTAGTTTTACTGCTTGTTGTCAAACTGGAATTTTCGGTTTGTAACAGAAGGCATTTGGGCGAGAACTACAACCGTTTGAGTTTCCTCGTAAGTTTCGTAGACGGAGACATTGGTTTTATGTATTTGATCGAATTAGGCCGCTTAGATCTCTGGTTTACAATTTCTGAAAATAGAACTTTTCCAACATCTTCAGTGCCCAGATCATGCTTAGATCACAAATCTATGATATTTTATCATGCAGACGTTTGCGCACAGAATGTGCTGTCGCATTTCAGTCACTTCAGAGATGCACCTGATAGGTCACTGATGTACGACTTTTGCAGACGTTGCCGGATCAAAGACGCCTAGTCAAATAAACAATTAAACCAGTGGATTTTGGCTGCTTCAGTAGTCCAGATGGACCAAGGTGCAAACATGTGGCGGTATTAAGATGGTAAGGGTATTCTTAAGCATGCCTTCCTCATACTTACTCTTTTTGGATTCTTTCGTGTTATGTGCAGAACAATGAATAGACATGATTAAACAGATGTTTGTTGCCAATAAGTATTTGATAATAATTTGTTCTACTGAGCGCTGTGATCAGTTGTGATGAAGCAGAAGAAACTTGCAATAATAGTGTATCAGGATTATACCTGGAAATGCTCACTTTAAAGCCAGACAAGATTTCGATGCAAAATCCGTCAATTCTTAAAACTGCAAGCTTACGCAGTCGTGCCAAATACTTAAATCATGTTTAAGGTCATTGATTTACTCTTCTGCAAAAAATAGTGGATCTCAGATTTCGAAATCCATAAAGACTAGTGTTTGCGTATTTCACTGAGAAGAGAAGGTTTGAGTTTCTTCAAATTATGATGCAGTTCATTCTGAACAACACATTTCTTCCACCCAATACTTGCCCGTAGTTATGGAAACGTAGTTGTCATTGATTATATTGTTTTTGGGTAGAAAAGTAGTTTGATGAAAATTTCCAACGGTACTATCCATTATTAGGGTGCATTTTTTCTTGAGATCATAACTTCTTATTGTTGTGCAATGAAATAAACATCGTCGGATTTTCGCATATTCAAAACGCTACAAGTTGGTATAATGAAATTTTTATTGTTCTGTCTGGGAGTTTATCCTTGACCACTATGTGTTTACGGCCATCCTTTATTGCATATTTGACAAAATGAACGGTTTCTATTTTAGAAATGAGCCATCCAACACGATTCAGTCTAACCCAGATTATGCAGGATACGACTCAACGTAGAGCGCGTTGTTCAGGAGCCAAGGAAACAATTTAAGTGTGCTTTTTTCAGAGCAGAGCTAATAAGCAATGCACATTATTACCGGGAAAAATGATAAGCTCACTATGAATAATAGGTAAAAATCGAATATGCAAGGTTGTTCGGGGTGACTTGCAATGCTTTAGTGAATTTCCGCGTCATATGAAGTACCAATACACGATAGACAACGTCACTTTGGAAAACCTATTATCAAGGTGTAAATACGAACTACCTGCAATTTTTCACCTTTCGTTGGACTTGTGGCGATGAAGACCAGCCCAAGAGTTATGGTGTTTTACTAGTAACTGTTTTTCACGGAGTTTGGATCTAAGGACATGTAAGACTGATATTCTTATTTGATGATTCCAAATAAGGATGAAACAGTGGTTCGGCAATCCCACGGATTTCATTTTCTTCTGGTTTTACAGTACAGGCACAACCCTGAGTTAACTTCTTAACTTCGCCGATCTTAAGCAGATACTGTTTTGATTTTCATCATCAGAGTTTAAATTGCCAGGAAAACTCAAGAACATTTGGAAATAAGTCGGATTCGATAATAACCGATAAGTTTGTTGTTTTACTTCCTGTCAATAAGATAACTGGGTTGGTAGAATAACCTTTCATGTAACCAGCAATCTGCTTTGTTAAATTCAAAAAAGACACTCGTCAACTACGGTTTTCCTGCGCGAAAATCCGCCTCGTTTGTTGGGAGAAAACGTTAAACTAAACAATCAACCAGTTGTTCAATAAGCAAAATTTCACAATTCGTAGGTTTAGTAATTGAAGGAATATCACATTTGGTGAAATGAACCTGTATGGAGATCGGCACTGGGTGAAAATATTTTTGATTTGTTCCCAGTGTTCACTAGAATCCTGAGTATTATGCTGAAACGATAACCTCGTTGAAAGTTTTCGTTGGAACCGGAGATTGTGACTATCCTTTGTGATTTGCCGCGGGCGGGATATTTTTCTTGTTGTTTTGTCCAAGGAAAATACGCAAGCAAAAGCGAGTACCTTCCAAGTCATGATCTAAGTCCATGGATGTGCACAAGAACAACCTAAAATCCCTGATTTATCAACAAAGCGGGTGAGCGTTCGCAATGTTATCAACATGCGTCCAACTTTGTGCAGATGCAGGGAACACTAGGCAAGCCCGCTTGGCGATTTACGACAAAAATAGGTGTTCGCCAAAAACGGCGTCGTTGCCGGTGCTATCGGCTGAGACAAAAATCGACGTCCGGTATGTCTGTTTTATCTTCGCTAAGTACCCAGGCTAGACAATAACGTCATCAATAACCAAAAAATACGCTAAACGCACACTTCGAAGTAATAAAGACAACTCCCGATGGAACACCTCAATGGTCACAGTGGAGCTAAAGTCAGTGGGTGGGCAGATAGATACGAGGAAAAGACGACACGTCGGTCGACTGCTATTTAATTATACACAGCAGTTCAATAAAGCCATACAAAAATTGCTTCTTATTAGGATGCAGTGTATCTTTTGCTCGCATTCTCAGAGTTATCCTAACGCCAGTCTGACTAAGAGTGCTCGAAACCAGATCACCGGTCACTGAAAGAATGAATTGAGTCATTGAGATTACGTGTGAGCTGCGAAGTATGGTTGCGGAAGTGGGATCTGCTAACCGCATTTCAGAAACGCAACATGTGTCCGTTACAAAGAGTTCTAACTGGAGAGGATTATTGCCTTATTTCATTGAAAGTGCAGACACTGAATGCATCCAAATGAACTGAACGCCTTAGTTAAAGTAACGACGATCAAAAACTCTTCGTGACATCTTGAGTAGTCCTTTTTCCGGAAGAAAGGAAATCATAAAGGTTCTTTGTAGAAAAGATGCTGTAGGTATCTGCAAGGTTGACAGTGCTTGGATGCTCTCGCCGCAGAAAAAGTACTCCCAAGAATCTCTAACAGTCATTTGACTCAAGAGTCTAACACACAACAGAGTGGTTTGTTACCCAGCTCGGAAACTCTGAGCACAATGTTATTCATCACAACTAGTCATGTTCGAAGCAAATTGATGATAATTATCCTGACTGATGACCGACGCGGTGCGGAACCCACTGTGCTTGCATGATTAGTGGGTCACTACTTGGGAGTCCAGCCACTAAGCAGAAGAACGACCGGAGTTCTCAACCAGAGAATTTGATACTAACAACAGCCGATCCTCAAGGTAGCAGTAAGTAGCTGACTGGAAGCCCATCTGCTAGGATGAATTATTCTCCTGCTTGCTTTCCCGAGTGGCTTGCCAGCTTAAATGGATCCTAACCTGCAGAATCAAGAGGATAATTTGCCAGCCTTCTAACCAGTGATCTTCGAGAAATGACTGAATCTGCGGCCTGTGACAAGTCATTTTATTTAGCTCGTCGGGTTGTGGGGGCAAGCAAGGCTTTACACGACGTTATAATATGGTCTCATTATGAAATGTTTTCGATAAACAATTTGTTAGTCATTAACCTACTGGAACAGGTTTCCTCTCAAGACGAAATACTGCTCCATTAAAAGCAATATAGTTTGGTCGTTATGGACGACTTATTCTGTTTACGGAAGCAGTGCAGGTGGATATCAAGGGTAGTCAAAAGTGGGTAAATGTACCTTTCTTTATAGATTACTCCCTCGTAAAGACCAAACGCACAAGGTGGTTAATCTCCTGATGTCGTAATACCGGCTTCAAAATCCTTGAGCATGCTCAATGTCTTTCAGCACTATTCAGATATAGCATACGATTGCCAAGGAAATTTAAGATGTACGAACCGCCTTAGTACAAACCATCTACAAAGTACTGATACTTTGCATTACATGGGCAACATCTGTGATCATTCCGGGAACTTATCAACTCCGAGCTGCAACACGTCAAAGGAAAAATTTCGAACTTATGGAAAAATTGAGTACTTCATCTAATGACGAAATTGATAACTCACTGTCCTTGCATTCTAGAAGAATCAGATGAATCTGGTATGATTATCTGTAACCGGCAGTGTTTTCTCGTCATCTTATGGAATTTGATGAAGCGATATGCGTGACACAATTTTTGAATGACATCCGATGCTGGTACGTTGACTCTTCGTCTAACGAGTGTAAAAATTAGTCTTCCGGGTAACTTGTTAGTTGAAACAAATATAAAAATTAAATATCTAAATGTGCAATGAAACTTAAGCAGAATTGTGATGTGGGCGAATTTAAACGCTAATTTTCTGTCCGGAAACAGGAAGTAGCCATTTCACGATGAGGCGCTCAAGGTTGTAAATTTTGTGTTCCACTTGCGTGGCAATGTTTAATGGGAGTTTAAGTAAGCTGCGAGTGGACGTGATCGGAGTTTCCGCACCAATTTATTTGCACACTTTTATTTAGCATTATGAATGACTGAATTCCACGGTTCATATGAAAGAGGTGTGTTATGCAGACATTTAGTTTCAGTCACAAACTTGGCTACTTTGCGCGAAAATACCTTGGATAAAGCAAAACAGAAGTGGTTTGATGGGAATGAGCCGTGAAATACTCATTTCTAGCCAGGAACATGAATACTTGAATGATCAGAAAAGAAACACTTGGGCACTTCGGTCTCCGATCTCGGTCGAATTACAAGATGTCCATCTGTATTCGCTTTCGGTTAAATAAGTCTCTCGAATAACTTCAAGAAGTTAACACCTCTACATATGAGAAATATTACAAAGACACTATCATCTGCTGTTATTTCTCTCAAGAGGAAACCCATCAAATAATAACTTAGACACCTTTGTAGCCCGTGGTAAAATCTAGAACTCTGTCTGTCCATGGGAATACGTTTGAAATGTGAGTATGGGAATATTTGAGGGATCGACGAAGTCAACAAGTTCCCCTGTATTAAGTTATGAAAAATTTAAAATGGAACAGTGACCACGAGCGCAGAAATAACCACCCTCACTCCCCACAAGCTGCAGCACCAAGTCTACATTGAAACTGCCTGACAATGATTATTTTCTGTCTTCAGAAAATTTTTATTATTTCACTTTATTTTCATACGTTCTCGATAATCAAGTGCGGTTAAACAGCTTGCCGGTCGATGGTCACATGATCGATTATTGCGCGCCATTTACAACTTCCTCATTCATTCACTTTAAGCGTACAACCCAAAGTCTTCACCAATATGCGATTTTTTGTGTTTCATTTCTCGGGTTTCTGTTTAAGTGGTCTGAATCGTATGAATTGGAATGGTCTGTTATTGGAGTCACCTTCAGGTCGTGTTGGCCGACTGATCTGGTTGGTTTGGCTGGTTTGGAGGTGTGCTAATTTTCTTTCCTTTTTCACGACTGATGCTGACATTCGTGCAAATGTCTTGTTTATGCTGGATTTCGAGAATGAGTCCGAACTGGTGGTAGGCGCTCAGGCTTATCAAAGATTATTTTCCGAAGATTCTGAATTTTTTATCTGTTGGTTACTCGTTTAAGCTGCCGTTACTTCTTCGTTAACACCACAGTTTATTAGACGATATATCTTTCAATACCAGAAGGCATTAACTGTTGCTGCTGAATCACGAAATTGAACGTTTTTCGCTGTGCTCCCTTTTGGTTCACGGCATGTTTTGAGGGCTAAACGTGTGTGATTTAGTCTGGAATATTAGAGTTTCAGGCTGTCTTACTTACGGTAAATTATAGACACGATTTAGTTAGCGCAAAAATAAATCTGGAATGCGAGTCAGTATCATTTAATCGTGGACCTGATCTTGGCTAAATCTTAATATTCAGAAATGACAAATAGAGCCTCACGACTGTAATTCTTTTGCGATTTCGCGGTGATCCGTGACAAACAATCTAGGATTACGAATTTGCTCGGGGTTCCATCGTAGCTTACAAATGTCGAAGGCTCCGTGTTTAATATTGGAGTAATGCATCAGCATTTGGGCCCTTCACAATGGGTGAGATTTAAAGTTCAATAACGTTAACAATGCAGCAAAAAAGGAGGACAATTTCCATGATTTCTGATATGAATATTTTGTTGATTTCCTATTTCTTGCCTCTCGTGTCCGAAAAACATGGAGGTTTAATTGCATCGGAAGACTTCTTATGTTCATTTTGCGTATTACTGTTTTGTTTCTGGGAAAAGGCGTCACCAGTAGACTCACCACAATGGCCACCTGGATGTCAAAATCGAACAGATGGCTACCTTAGAGGAACTGGTACAAGCTAATCCAGCTGAATGCATAGGCTTTTTTTCTGATAACAGTTAGATCAAAAATAGTGATTTGAAAAAAACGCAATTTGGCTAAAAAGTTCGTTTCCAGTGGTTCACGTTTAAGCTATTAAACCACAAAATTTGTTGAGGAGAATTTCAAGGTGGATTGGACTAGTCAGCAGAAAAAAATATGGATTGGTAGTGTTCCATGCATAACCCGAAAACGACTGGACGCATTATGCCAATTATTGTTCGATCTAGGCTTTGCATTGGACTGAGGGTGAGCTAGGTGAGCTGCAGAGAAAGCAAAAATCTTCTTGAGCGCATAGTAGAGAACTACGAAGACGGATAGCCACAGTTTCCGTTCTGCTTGGCCCACACAACAGTCAGTCCAGAGTTCTGACTCCTGATCTCATACGGGGCCCGGAAAGCTTGCGTTACAGTTACTATGTGGTCAGTCCGTGCTAAGTGGGAATCTTCAAGCATTTGACATGCTGATCTAACCATGTTCACAGGCCGTTGACCATTTCATGTCATTTTTAACATTAGGATAAAAATGATGCACTTTCCAGTTGGCGGTAAGAAACATCATAGGCAAGCAATTTTAGTTGTGTAAATAGCCAAGTGTGCTGGGACAAGTGACCACTTGGGCGCCGAAATAAGTGTGTTCAAACAGACCACACAGGGTAGGTACACCAGTATCCTTCACAAATCCAATACCTACAATCTTGTAAAACTGTACAATAAGAAATCGAAAACCTAAATGAGTCTTATTCGTCTCGAATTTATTTATCGAGAAAAGAATATAAGATAAAACTGATGCAGTCACGATCCCCGTGTGGTTGGTGATAATTTCATCAAACAGTAGCAACCCTTGGACCAGACTATCATAAGTGCATATCAGTTGACTGTGGTACAGAACAGGGTTCAATATTAAAAGCACCACATAGTGAATTTTTAGCTTTATAATTAAAAAAACGTTGAGAAATGTGTAATGGTTGGTTTTGCGAAAATATTCCAGCAGCACTTCTAATAATTGCCAGTTTACGAGTGGTCAGGCCTGACTTCATCCTTTATCATCATTCCTCTCAGTAAGCATTTGAATGAGTCCAGTGTGATGCCAAAGTGAATATCGCATAAGACCAAACTCTGGACGTAGTTGTGACAACAAAATGGCTGGTATTCAGAAACTTCATGCAATTATGTACGAAAAAGAAACTGAATTGTTTATTTGTTCGGTTTTGACCAGGATACGAGAGAATCAGTTATCCGCAGCTTTGTTGAACCCAGAAGCATTCTCAATAATTACCACAATGTCTGTGGGTCTTTTTGAATAGAAGGAGAAGAGTTCGGTCAAAAACCGCATAAAAATGACGGTTTGACTCCTTTAGGCACGTTCTTGTGAAGAAATAATAAAGGGCTTCAGTTTGTCATCTCAACCTCGTCGAATCAGATATGAGTGGCCTAGGCTTCTTTGTTGACTGCGTGCACACCTACCACACATCTGATACAAATGTGAACGAAAGGTCAAAACGAGGCGGATATGCGGTTCGCAACCCAGGGATTTCCAACAACAGGTTACGAATACAACAAACTTATACGTAAAGAGAACAATTTATTTGTAATTTGTTTTCTTCTTGCTCAGCTGTGTTCACTTACAAGGCATAATATTCACGTTGAATGCTGTGGGAAAGAATGGAAGAAAAAGTTTGATGGGGATTGGAAGCAAATTAATACAATACCGTGTATACAACTATCATGTTCCGGTTCAGGATTAGCTTGTACTACACGATCCTCGTCGATGATATTTATTCCTGCATTTTTTTCGAAAGCAACTTGATTAAAGCTAAATGTTATTCCTAAAGGGCGATTAAAAGCCACAATAGGTTTTAGTCTACAAGTAACGATAGGATATCAACAGCCATTCATTATGTTTTTATAAGGCACAATGTGTTAGGTTATCTTGCTGCTGGGAATTACATTCTGATTTTCCCTCGCATTCAGTGAACATCAGCACAGCAAAGATAGTCCAAATATTACAAATCATAAGTTGCAGAGAAGGTAATCATGTACAAGCAAAATTCTCAGAAACCGTTATGGTTGCCCAAATGAATTTTATTCTTGCGCACACCCATTCCTGAGTTATCACACAAAATATCAACCACTTGCTAACACTCGAAAAAGCCGAGTATTCACTGCTGATTCTATCCATAATTGAAGTTCACGAAAAGGCTGAATGACAGCAGAAATCACGGCATGTTCATACTTCAAAAATAACGTTTTTGTCATGTTCCACTGTAAATCAGTTTGTGATTTAGTTTTTGAATAAAGATATCACGGAAGCATGAAATATCCAGCCATTAGCTAGTTTTACCATGTTTTGTAGACTTCATGTTTGCAAAATAACGTCATCATATTTCCTTGAGTGAATTTAAGTGCCCGCAACGTGAACAATCATCGGAAATGTAGAATCAAAATGGTAAAACGTGTTTTGAGGAGAAACAGTAATATAATTATCATTCATCCATCTGAACTTCGGGGAAGATTGAAATAAGTTAACTGAAGTGGGGGATAGAGTGGTGGAAAAAATGTTTTTAATTTGTTCGAGAGAAATCCACGTACTTGTGCGACCTATTTGTATTTGTATTGAAAGAGAAGGTCAAAATAACTCATGTTTATTCCGGTGCACTTAGTGTACCCAGAGTGGCTGGACAAACCACAAAAGTCGCCTTATGGTTTCACCATGTTATACGCAATCTTAAAACCCGGTAGTGTTGGTTACACTTTCACCCACACTCAACCACTGTAGACTGTACCGCCTTTGTTTCAGCCGTTCTATGACAGCGCTAGATTTTCACGTCGTTCGTTTGACCACGGTTTTTGTTCATTACCTTGTGGCGTTGGTTGCATCTAAATAAATGAGAAGTCTATTACCGAAAAAAACTCGAAATATCTACAAAAGATGAATCGAATTTCGCCTTGTTCTTTTTTCGGCAATGTTTCGTCATACTGCTGATAGTTTATTCGTCTTAACCAGTTCTCGTTCTGGGTGGTTTTCGATCGGTTTGGATTACCAAGCACAATTAAATTTCAGTCAGAATCTGGCCAAGTCTGGTTCGCTCACAGACGGATGCGTAAGAAAATGTTTGCCAATGAACTTAGGTGGTTAAATCTGGTAATTTTATACTTGTGGCTGTTTGGTACTATCTTCGTTGGTTAGTAGTAAACAGAAAAACTGAGGTTGAAAAATAATGTCGACATCATTGGTAAACAGGGTTTGACCACAAAATGGATACGAATATTAATGGTGCTGATAGGCTGAGAACCTAGACGAGATTCCCTAAAGCCACAGCACCGAAATTTTTACAAATAAGTTCGTTGTACTCCAGGCTGTCTTTCTTTGGTTTGAACGTGAAACCATTGCTGATGTTGAAGTGAACCCGTATTGGCTCACCGTGTACGATATTTTCTGCTCAAAGCCAGTGATAGTGGATTTCCAAATTTCCAAAAAAATTATACCAAAATTCAGTTGAAACTGTTTGTACTCTTTTAGGGGTAGGTAATTCGTATGTATTTCTTTCCAACGGAGTTAACTTGCGACCACTTATCTTTAACAAAACCGGTGTGTGTTCAGCTGATTTTCCTGAGTCTGATTCTTCCGGTTATCTCGTTCTATTAGGCTTGTTTTGAGGAGAAATATGCATTTTTCCGTAATACCAGAGTGAAGTAAAAGAAATAAAGAGGAAACGAAATGATTGATAGGTAATGGTTTGCGAATATCCAAGCTAATAAAAGTTTTGAACATCATACCTCCACTTTGAGAACCTTTGATAAAAAGGAAACAAATTGATTTTTAAAAAACTGGAAAGTAAGGCAGTTCTACTGACAGTTGCGCAATCCGTTATTTCTGTGATTTTTTTGGAACCTTCAAAACTTTTAACGTGTTTGGGATATGAGGTGGTCTCAAAAACGAAGGCAGTGATTTTTCTACTTCCAAAGACGCTGCTCACTAAACGGATCACAAGCGGGAAACGAACGGGCTTCTGACAAAATCATCATCCTTTCTAATACATATAGGCGTGCGCATAAGGAGAAAGAGGTGCATATTAATAACCTATGCGCGAATCGATTCTATAGTCATTAAAGTTCTTGTCATGCTAATGTAAGTATAATGAGTAGTGATTCCCTTTTCATTTGTGTTAAAAAAGATTAACAAAATAATGGTTTTGTTCTATGCAGAAGTACCCTTTTACGCAATAGGCCAGTAACTCAAAATTGGCGATAGGTTATTGTTGTAACTCTACTCTGGATCGCAGTTAGGGTGACTGCAAATCCAAGAGGGATTTTGTCTGGGACCTGCCAGTATGAATCCTACCGACGCTTTGATTTTTAAACTTTCTTTGCCTGTTGCTTTCTATGTATCTATCAAAATTCTGCAGGGCATTTTAAAGAAATCGTCGATTACATGACGGTAAGTGACAGCTGCGGGTAGGATTTTAGTTTCACTTCCAGACCGGACCGATTTAGGTTCGGGTCTTTTGGAAAGTGGTTATCATTTCGTTTGCATAATTTATCAAATACGGACGGATGGCAGCATTTGTATGGACGTACAACTCACTTCATTATTAAGGCCTATGGTTTGATTGGCACACGAAGCCACTGAAAGAAACGTGCTATATGCCCTCTTTTATATGCTTTGTACTAGCAACTTGCCTTCATTAGTTATATCGATAGAATTCCAAGTTGTGATTCGTCCCCCCCCCTAAAATTCGTTCCCTGTTGCGCCGTTGGTCTTCAGACGAAGCATTCTCATCCTTTCTGCACCAGATAAAATGGGACTATGCGACAAAATGTTCTTTGAAAATTGTTCGGATATTAACAGCAACATGCAAGTAAAACTTAGCTCACAGGATTTTAGTTCGCGTGAAATTATTCCTCATGAATAACGATACCTAAGCAGTGGATCAAGCTTCAGTGGGAGGCAGGTAGCTTTGAAACTGGAACCTGAAGAGGCCTGCTACCGGTGACTGCATTTTTCGATGGACTTACTAGTTTAGTTTCAATGAAGTAAAGGTTTCGATCGATCGCGAAATGGAATTAATTGGTCGGTTTACCCTAAATTCAGCCTAGCTTCATTTCACTGTACCAAATAAAACAAGTTTCTTTGTAGTATACAAAACGTTCTGGTTTGATGCAAAAATAATCGGTCAATCGTTCAACCATCGCTCAAATCCCATGGTGATTTACTTCAATACATTTGGCAAATAATAACAGTGATTTTATGCACATTAAAGCAATTAATAAAATATCAGTTTGTTAAGTTATGTAAGAGTTTATTCGTTGGAGTTCTTGCGTTGTCATTATCAGTAAAAGGGGAAGATGATACCATGAAAACATGGTTCTCGTCACAAAGTAAGCCCAGAATATCGAGCAAATTATCTTCTGATAGAAAGTGCAATTCGACGCACAGCGGGTTAGAACATGAATGTTTGCCGACTTACCATGTTTGTCATCATCATCATCATCATCATCACCACCACCACCACCAACAAGACCTTGATAGAAAAGCGAATTAGGTTGGGTAAAATAAATACAAGAACGAAAGTTCATTCATATACATTTTAAAAATTGCATTGGCGAATCAGCAGTTAGTCGCATTTTTTCAACCACCATTCAGAGTGATAAGTCATTTGACTACCAACGTTCAAGATAGATTTCCTGTCAAGCCAAATTGCTGGTCGTTCAACATGTTGATTTGAAAGATGCTGCTGGTATGAGATTAATAGTCGGAATAACAGAGAACAGGGAATATGGTGCAAACCACAGATTTGTTTGATTTCGATAAGAAAATAACCACTCAGTTGTAACAAATGACCCTTACTAGCTTGACTACGAGGTCGAGCAAGTTTCGCACCAAGATAGAATTCTACTTTGGACAAACCGTTCACATAAAATTTCATATGACTACCAAAAATACCGGTAATATATTGTTTGTGCTTGCCTGGCACCAGGTTTGAAGCTGCACAGATTGAAGAAACCACAATATCGACGCTATCAGTATAGGCTAAAGCAGGCTAGAAATCAAATGCAGTAGCGTGTTTATAAAGCCTTATCGTTCGACATCTTTTTATCTTTTACATTTTATCTTTTACTTCCTTTTTAATGAAACAACAATGTACATCAATTTTCAGGAGGGAGATCGCGGCCAGCAGAGGGCTGCCAAGTGGAGTTCACCGGCGGTGGAAGGATTCGAAACCGCAACTTCACGTCCAAATGCCACGACCTTACCCGCTTGGCCACCGCCGGCTCCACTGATTCAAAAGGAGTTCCAGTTTATTTCGCCTGGTCTTTCTTAATTTATTATTAATTGTGCTTGAGTGCTATTGGACTCGGTCATCTACAACGGCTGACAATCCGAATTGAGACTCATCATCTTTAACTATTTTTGATTAATTATTTATTCCCGAGTTGTGACTGTAGAAACTGTAGAAACCGCGTCTACTAAAGACACCACTGATTGTTTTAATTGAAGTTCCATTTATGTATTGCGGGTGACGATATTTTTTAACTGTATACTTATAGTTTGTGTTGACTAAAAATCATGCTTGTTCCTAATTGAACCGCAAGTGGATAAAATGCACCGCGTAAAAAGTTCCTGATTTGTCAAAACTGTTAATATAACACGTGAGGAGCGGGACTGCAAAACAAGTCTGCAAATTTGTTCTCGATTTGAAAGCTAAATGTGAAGGCGGATCTGAGAATAAAAAAGTTTTGCTCTTAAAATCAGAAGGTCAACTTCAGTTGAGCTTATTTTACGCTTCAGTTCTGGCTGATTGCATGTTATTCGGGCCTTGTCATTCCACTAATCCGGTTGTTGTTAGCGTTGAGCGAAAACTAGACTAGTGGTATTAGACGATGGAATGTTGGTTATTATTCCAGTCTTGTCTGTCGCAAAAGTTGGTTTACTTGAAGTCCGTAAAGAAGGAAACGTTTCATTCCAGTGCTATTATTAATCAAGTATAATAAAATCAAATCCCATGTATGGGATGATCAATCAACTCGTCGCATTTGGTTAAAGTAATTTCATTATGACACTGTAGGTTACGTGGACGAACGAACTCCGAGAAACATCGCATTCTTACGCCGATTCACATCCATTTATTAGCGGTGTCTTTGATTAGGGTAAGAATTTTACTAAGAATGGTTTCAGTAAGTTTTGGCCAGGCAGAACCAAAAGGCTGCCCAAAAGTCTATTTCAGTTTCGGTCCACGAAGTCCATTTCTACAACCACATATTTTGTTAGGTTGTGCATTTTCATTTGCTTTATTTTAAGGGGCGAACGGCTTGTCCAAAAGGCTACAAAATGAGTTATGTTGCTGGAAAAAGGTAGAAATCCTCAGCACTGAAAATTTGCAAAATCCACTGGGGAGACTTTACAGAAGATAGGTTTGAAAATGTAGAATATTACCCCAAAAGTGATTATCTGTAATTCACGGCTTCATATCGCCAGATGCTTACAAAGTGCCTCATCTATCTTTTATTCAATATGCGAAGTTTGTGGTAAATCAATGTGTAAACAAATCTGATGCAGGACCAATAAACGTGTGACCGATATGGAACATACGCCTTGTGGCCAAAAGCACCTCGGTCATTTTGTAATGCGCTAATCTGTCGACGTATCTAATGAGAACAAAAGACTTAATTAATTCTCAACTGATATGATGAAAATCATTATTATTCTTGCCCTTCGTGACTTATTGCAATGACAATTATGCCCTGCTAAGGAGCTCCAATGATGGCGAAACACGGATCTGATGGCTTTCGGGCGTCAATTTCATCGAATAACCTGAGATTTGTGCGTAAACGGAGAAGTCTGAAGGAGAGATGGTCGAGCATAGAAATCATCAATCCAACAGGATAAGTGTAGGAAGTTGTGTGAAATGTTGAAACAAATCTCTTTGTCAACACAATGGTGGTTTCGGATCTTATGCAAAAGGTGACAAACTGTGTTTACTTTGAAACAGTTGACACCTGGCCATTGGATTCTGTACGCTCGATTGATTGTCATACTTAATTTCCATGTTTGAAGTTATTATATCTAAGCATATCCGATATAGGGAAATCATTTCGGGTGATGAAAGTCGCACGGATTAAAATGTGACATTTTCCGGTCTCTTCACTTGCTAGGAAGCTGTTCGAGTGTGTTTGCGACCAAATAAACAGTTGTATTCTTGTATTTCCTGGCCCACAGTTCGCCTTGTACTCTTATCGAAAGTCAATCACTGTCTAGACGAATAAGCATTACAAGAATATTGATTGAATTCATAATAGAATATAACGAATAGTCTCAAAACAAACTTGAGAAATGAAATTGGGGCATAATTTGCTGAACACGTAATTGAAAGTGATTTATATTTTACCAAGGAATTTCAAAAATCTTAGCGATACTAACCGAACAAACCACCAGATAAATAATTATAGACGAGATAAATGCAAATCCCATAGTTATCTCCAATTTTCGTTCTGGACACACTATCATCCGTTATCTTTATCCTTCATCTTTTGCTTCCCTTACTGCTGAAATACTGATGTCCAACATATTCGAGGAGAGGGGGCTTACCTAGGCAAACAGAGTGCTTCCAACTTAGGAAGTTAAACTACGGTGTGAGAATCTGAACCGACGACATTCATGTTTGATCGATTTGGCCACCGGTCATTTTGGTTACACTTGCTAGTTGTTTGACGTTAATGCAGTTGATTGCCAGCAATGGACGGATATGGTATGCGATTAAAATGTCGTTTCACCTGCACATAACCAAAAACAGTCACGTTTGAAAATTTCATCAAGTTGTCTGCGTAAACCGGTGAGCAATTAATTATTTGATTCCATTTAGATTCACGAAAAAGAATTGATTTTCATTTATCAGACTTGACTGGATGGTAGTGTGCAAACTGTGATCGACTTCGGCTTTTTGACGATCCGGAATTCGGTTCAGCTTGGATTTTCAACCAAAACGCTTGCGATCGTTAAGGCGAATGGGCCGTTTGCTGGGGCAAAAAACGGAGTCATAATAGACAGCGCCAAGACTTACTGTTTTCCACGAACTAATAAACACCACCTATTCTAATGTGCGCCTCAACTTTGAACATGCGCATAGAAAGAATTACAGAGCTTTTGTAACGAATATGTCAGTTGGTTCAAACTAAATACGCAAATTTATGCTTTTTTGCCATTTGAGAGAGGGGACGTTTCTTCCGAACGAACATATTTTACGTAGTCAAATTGGGAAACTCCTAAACAGTACCGTTTTTTTATCCCCAGTAATGACAAATTTGGAAGCAAAATGAAGTTTGACTAAAAGCAGATCTTACCTGCCTTTGCAGCTAGATGTTTGAGGGACAGAAAGAAACTAGCAGACGGATTATTCACATTTATTTTCGCATTTATTTCGCACAATGAATCTGAATTTGTCTGAAACATGGGATCGTGGTATGCGTCGACATGTGTTTTCACACGGCATTTTTGTAAGATCACTGAAAGCAGCCGAGTGCGCTAACGGTCTGGACACACGGATGTGAAATCCTTTGTTTGCACAATGTCCCAATGGTCAAGAGTACCTACGTAAATAATTGCGGTAAGGCCGGAAACGTTTATTTACTGGAATCTGCTGGGGCTTGGCTAAATTTGTGATCCTTTGGCGAGTGTTTGGAATTGTTCTCATCCATTCATTCTGAAGCAGAAACCGCTGTCATAATATTCACGATCTTGCGGTTAGAGTAATTGCGCTATGCTTTTACTTGCCGCAACTGGAGGAAACCCTGGTGTAAATGATGATATCTGGTATCATAGTTACAACGAAAACGAAGCCTAAGCCTACGCTAAAACCTACGTGGATGAAGTCATCGGATTAAATGCAGCCTATTAAATAATAATTATCTTCAACACGAAGAGGTCATGTTGCCTCAATCCATCCTGTTTTATCGATATAAGGAGCACGGTTTTAATCAAGCAAGTCAGCTCGTTTTTCGCATGTGTTTCAAGCAACAAAATGATACGTCGGGGAATAAACATCTTGGACGAACTTAGAATTTTCTGCTGGTCGATCATAGTCATCAAACTCATTTCTCAAACTACTGTAGACAGGAAGAAGAATGAAGTTCCATTACTTTTGTGCTGATCCCAGTGACAACGCAGGTAGCAGTGATCTGGTTTTCAAAAAGATTGTCGGCAATGATCCCGTTCGCCTTAAAACTATGACGAAGTGACTGAATAAAGAGGGAATTGCAATCATCCAACGAAGCAATTCCACCAGATCGTAATTTGATTGCAACCGCAACCATACGAGGACCAATCATAAAATAAACCACCACTATATACGTTGCCCTTCGATCGCTTAAGATTTGTCATTCTGAAGACAATTAATTGTAGTTGTGAATTATATACTGTTAAAAACAGCGATGTTGGCAGATGTAATGCGCCAACGTTTCGAATACCGTGGGTAGTCTTTCTCAAGGTATGTCTTACAATCAGATGTAAAACTTACCTTGAGAAAGACTACCCACTGTAGTCGAAACGTTGGTGCACTGCATCTACCAACAACGCTGCGTCATTAACATTATATCACTCACAATTAAACTCAATACATGGCGCGTCGATTTTTCGATACACTCCTTATATCATTTGGTCCTGACAGTTGACTGTAAGTAAAAACCAAACAATATTATTTGCAACGTCTAGCGTAACCGTCGCCACTAAAAGCCCAATATGTGAAATGAGCAACTTGGCATATTGAGCTGAGTACTGATGTTTTTACCCTTAGATATCGGCGGGCAAATTATGCATCTGCAATTTTTTTTGAAGAATTGTGAATCGTTGCCATCATCTGGTTTGGTATTTGTCCCCGGCTGCTTTAATTTGGCTAAAAGACCTACTGATCACCAGGCTGTACAGAGAAATTAATTTTCAATTTTTTGAATGCCTTGCCCAGCGGTAAGTTTTCAAATAATTCCTTTGTATATCACGATTGTTTTATCCACAAATCTAATTTTTCCCTAAATAAAATTGTCTTCGTGAGTCGATAGGACCGGATTTGGATCCAACGAGCTACACTTGACTGGTTGTATCACTATCAATTTGGCTTTCACTGAACTGATCAAAGAGCCTTATGTTCTAGTGTCAGCCCAGCTCGCAGCCGCATCTACTCGTACACTCGGACAGTGGGATTCATACATAGACGTCTCACAAATTACCTACCTCAACGAAATGGTGAATAAATGCGAGAGGTTGGTCCACGCTTCCGTCAGCCTCTTTTCCAAGAATATGCATTCTATCGCTCCAGTACAAACTCTTCTTTGACTAGCTTCTCTATGTCACTTTGCAATCTCAAATGCATGTTCATAACAATGTGTTATGCATTGTAACATCACTTTTGAACTCATACGGTGCGACTGGGCTAGTAGGCAGTGGATGTTTCGATATGTTGTGGTGGAACAAATAAATTCGGGGTGATGTGGAAGCCTCTCCCGATGCTCCTTGACCCGAAATATCTAAACTTATTTGCTGAGCTGTCTTAACCACTAGTCTTCAACGTTCTCCAAGATTTCCTTGGACTCAGCATCATTATTACAGTCGTGTAAAGCATACTATTATTTAACCCGTACAAATATCCAGTCTTATTTTTCTCCGACTTTTTTGTTACGTTGAATATTGTCTCTAGTTAATTTAGTTATGCATTTTCCGTAATCCTTACCTAACCTCTTAGATCCCCCAAATTCAGGGGACCTTATTTCACTAGAAATTGCTCTCTCCTAGTGCGATTTATTTCCTGCTTAACTAATACACGCCCCGTTCAACCAGAAACCAGTATGTGCCTCCCATAAGCAAGATTTGGTCTCGGCAGGTAGTTAACTGCATCATGTATAAAATATAAAGCGAAAAAGTCACCTATTTTCAACAATTCATCTTTAAAACTGCCAGTGACAATTTGAATCACTGTTTACTGACATCAACCCATTTTGCAGATGAGTACAGCTCGTTTTTTCATGGACTTTTCTCTAAAACTCTATATTTACTGCGACTGTTGCATTGTTCCCCTTATCGTTGAAGACATCGGGAGAATGAACAAAACATGTCTACAGCTTACGAAAAGGAGTAAGCTTCTGTGGGAGACCGATAGC
Source organism: Fasciolopsis buskii (assembly GCA_008360955.1). Lineage (NCBI taxonomy): Eukaryota > Metazoa > Platyhelminthes > Trematoda > Plagiorchiida > Fasciolidae > Fasciolopsis > Fasciolopsis buskii. Next base: position 206,531 of record LUCM01011451.1, read on the forward strand.
TAGAGACGTGAAGTGTGCTACCAATGTAGGATGCGCACATAATGAATCATTAGGTTCATGGAGCGCTGTCGAAAGAATTCAAATAATGTTGAGTTTTATTATTGCTATGAACAAATGTGCTCGTTTGATCAAAATAACGGGAAACTTAATATAATGTTGTGCGTCTACCTGAAGAACATATTTTGCCATCTTCTATTTTTGTTCTGCATCTGACTATCACAGATCTGTTATAAACCCATCCCCAAAATTTAAAAATTTCTTACATACATATATATATTTATATAGGAGAACGTTGTTGGTCCATCGTCTTAACATGCTGCTGGATAAAGCCGTCAAACATCATCAACCTCACAACTTTATTCTCCTAGTTTACCGTTCCCAAAGACTATATTTAACTTTGTCAGTAATCCCAAAGGTTCAACTTTTAATGCTGTGAGCTCCCTTATATATCAAAATACCTTGGACGGGTTTATACAACTTGTATGATATGGATTCTTTGAGATTTCAGATAGATTTGACTAGGCCGCCAGGATCCTCATCAGTTGTGTCAGGCTAGTGTTGACGGTGCTTTCGACTCTTTTCGCCAGTAGGATGTGTAGGCCACAAGAGTGGGTCGAAAAGCGTCCACACCGGTGATAAATATTTCAACATTTTCTGTGGTTTCCAATCTATGCCCACTCTTACAACTCTCCATCGACTGGCTAATGGCTATCACCAGCCAGTTACTGCACAAAACCAGCATGGTTGGTTTGTGTCAATCAGCTAGTCCAGCTTAATACTGGAAATCCACATTTGGGAAATGAAAGCAGTATCCGTGTTTAGATGGTCCCACTTATACAGCCACATTTCTCTTATTCAAACCCAATTAGTACCGAATTTCAAGTTTACTCCATTTCCATAGTCTACTTCCTCACTTGTCATCCCTTTCGTCAAAAATGAATTCACTTTCTAGCTTGATGTCTACCCAAGTAATTAAAATAAATTTGAGCTACTTGTTCCACGTGAACATCGGCGTACATAAAATAAGAAGACTATACACTATCACAGTTTAACTACGGTAATTTAAAGCTAGAGGTAGGATACCGTTGTTATTCTCACTGTTCCTTTTTATTCCAATAACATTTATGTTAGTTCATTACAGAATATTTTCCGAATCTCTCGCCGGCTTCTTATTGTCAGTGGTAGGCTGTTCAGACTAGTACACGAACTATCCACCAAATTGTGCTGCTTGCCGCTTTCTGGGTTCCAAATATCACTTGTCGACAACACTATTTCGTGTCATACTTTCGAGCATGAAAGTCCACGGAAATCAGCCTTTCCCTTAGCTAGCTGGGACTACGGCCAGTGACCACCATGTTTCAACATTTTCCTCTACACACTCCATAATGAGCGCAGTGATTTCATTTGCCCAATGCTTGCCACATTCAACAGCTCTCTTGTGAGTGCGGATCTGTGTGCATGTTGGATCTGCAATTGTACAATTACAGTAATTTTGCGAAAAGTAGTTCGTCTTTGCTTGTTTGGATTGGCCGGCTATGGCTCGGTCGAATACACTTGGGTGTGCTGCAAATCTGACTGTCCTAATGACTCCAGAAATCGTTTTTCCGGAGAGGTTCCTTAGAATAGCCGACCTGCTAGTCCATTTTGGAAAGACAGTTATCTATTATTCCATTTTTATCTCTCCTGTGAAGATTTAATATTTGGTTCGACTGAAATTTTTCCCCTTACGACGTGGTTGTAGTGTGGCGATTTTGGTTCTACTTTGTAATTCACTTTGAAGTAAGGATATTTCCTAGTTCATTAAAACCCATTCTAATCGTAGTTACTTGGTAAAACGTATAGCATGCAGACCATAAGAGGCGATATAGCAAATAAATTGAAATGCTTACCTGTTCGGAATACTAGGGTAACAGACACGGGAAAGAAAACATATTAGTACCTGTTCATGAAAATTTTTTTACCGTTAATGAACTTACTGTAACGAATGACTTCCAAGTGCCAACGAACAGACAGGAAAACAAAAAATGAAGCAACAAGTAAAGCCAAAAAATCACCCTACGAGCATGATATGGCTGTTGTGAGGGCGACACATCGATTGACTCAGTTATCGGAGTTTTGATGATTAGACTTGCCTAAGCTAGGTCACCAGTTTGGTTCAGTAAAACACCAGCTGCGATGAATCAGGGGAACCACACTGAGTAATAGATTAGTTCTAAATGATACGGAGTCCACGAAAATTGGTGATGGTACAGTAGGACATGCAGAACGGAATTTGGGTTTGCGTGCTATGGTTCGTTTTCTTGGAATTTATGCGGAGCCCTTTCACCGTGGGTTGTGTCTGAGGAATGTTGAATGCGTTCTGGACTTCTTGGAAGTCCAGTTAATTTTACAATACTCCAGTGCTAGGTCTTGACTTTGCAAACCTGCGCGGAGTGGTTATGTGCGCCCAGCCCCAGTTTCTTGTAAGCACTATGTAGGACTGGTGTGTGCTCGCCCGGCAGTCATTGGAACTGCAACGTTCACACACAAACCTCAGCTCATCCAGTCAACCTTCTACTTGAAAGGCAACGGGCTCAAGTTTTCTTCTCTTTGGGGCTATTTGTGGAGCATATCATCCATCGGTCCCAAGGTTTGACTCAAGGCTTCCCGAAGCGCCATGAGCCATTGTCCAGGCTGACCAAATTACTGGCTTAAATTTGTTCAGATTTTGCGCTTTTTGACACCTAACAATGTCTATCAGCTTCGAGGAGAGGTACGGTTCCAATGACCTTTATCGAATCGTTCCCATCCTGGTTCGATGAGTGGTATACATTATCAGTGAGCACTAATAAAAGCAAAACTCAGGTTTGGTGCTCAATGACAGTAAGTTGGACCGGATGGCTTGGGGTCTGAAAAATAATGGTGTATTCAGATCAGACAGTCAGAGGAGTACATTAATTACAGATGACGGATTCATAAAGTCATACCGCAGTACACTGGTGCAACTGGCACTCATTTATACATGAAGGATGATTAGTTAGGATCATGAAAATGTCTTTGACTTCTTCTTGCACCATTTTGCAACTACAAAAATGCCAATGGTTTATATTAGAATAATTGGGATTCCGCTTGTCCTAAGAAACTAATAACTCTGAAAGGAAAGCCTTGTAGTATTTGGCACTAAATTGGCAGAGTCATACGTGAGCCAAAAATGTACCAGTCAAAACTGTTTTGAAAATATTAGAATTTTAGTACACACAGTGTTGCACATACACGGTAAAAATCGCTTTACTCCTGAAGAAAGACAAAAAGTATTGAAATAGGGACTGTAGCGAACAAGTAAGTTTATATTACCGTTCTGGTCTCTCTAAACTGAGTAGGTAAGGCACTTTGAATGTTCTCTTGGTGTTTATAGGCAAGATTATTGTTATGAGGATATACTGACTAGGGCCTGGTTAGAAATCAAAACCAGTTACAATGTTTAAATCTCTCTATATATATTTAATATGTATAACAGTCTATGCATACTGAACTGACTCATTTAAGCCAAGCGAGGAAGTGGACAGCTTGGTATGAATAGGAGTGTAATAGGTGATTCATTAAGTCATGTCGTCATCCATACTATTACTTAAAATATTAGAAGAAGTGCGACTGTTTTAGGCACTTTAACAAATCACCAGTTTTGTGTACCAGTCGTGCGAACCCATTATTATTAACTATGAGTCGCACGCCTTAACTACTCGCCCAACTGGGCCACGTTCCAGAAGACTCTCCTGGCTAGAAACGGCCAATGGTTTTGCAAAACCAGTGATAGCTGAACGTTTTATCGTGTGGTGACCAAATCGAATGAACCTGTAGGAGCCAACGTGCTTAGCATTATCATTTCATCTTTTGATATTGGTTCTTTCACGAGAGAAAACCAGTTTTAGGAGAAGAATTGAGAGCAACCAAGGGCTGCCACTTGAGGGTATTGATCAGCGGTGAACGGATTCGAATCCGTGGCCTTCAGGTTGAAATGTTACCGATTGTTGGCTGCCTCATGGTTAAGACAATGGACTCAAAATTATTAGTCCTGGCTTCTTGAACTCGCGTAATTCGCTATGCACTTCGGATGGTTCGTAACACAAATAAAATAACCGCGCAGCGCTTAAAAGTTATTTAGTGATGACTTGGGTGTAGGTAGAGCCGATCAACTGTCCAAATGTTATCAATTGCAGATAAAAAGGTTAGGCTGGATTAATTGAAGCTAGTAGTTGTTTGTCTTATACAGTAGACTAACTGAGGGATCCAAACTAATCGAAGAAACACCAAAGCAAACGCTACCAATAAACCATTGCACTGTAGTTGAATTGTCAGCTAAACTAAGGGTGTTCAAACGATTTCGCCTAATTTCATTATTGTCCTTATTTTTGGCGTCCATATTTAAACCATATGTTTGCCACTGAAGACGTGATATTATAGAACGGAAAATTTATTTTCGCATTACTCATATAAAAGACGACGGTGCAAACTGAAAGCTAGCCAGCAATTTTCAACTTATCGCCTACACTTAAAAACTTAATCATGGCCTGTCATTGGTCGCAAGCAGCAGCGGTAAACAGAATCCGAAAAACGTTTAGTGATTGCTCATGAGGGCGCAGAAGGCACCTGATATTTTACTGAATAATGAGTCTACTAGCGCAGAATTGCGTGTACTGAGAGGCCTGGAAAAGATCAGAGCATTTTCCGCTCAATTATGGTGCATTTCATATTGGAATGCCGGTATACGTGTCAGTAGATAAATTATCAAGCATTCATCCATACATTTTCAAAGAACTCGTTTCACTTTTATCACCCTCTCGGAAAACAATATGCTATGGCCTTCCAAAAGTTGTATTTTTTACATACAGTTGGAAGCTTGGATGTCTAAGGATGTGTTCGTTAATAATCCGACGAACTCGCTAGTGCATGCTCAAAATAAGTTATATATACTCCAAAAACAAACGGTTTTCCATTCTCATATACAAGTCAACTAGATCGATGTCAGCACCCTTGCCACGCAGGATTGTCTAAAATATGGGCGCATAGAGGGAAATGGACTGAATTGCTTGCTAATCAAACACCCACATAAAGTTCCTTGTGCCGACTCGAGACACTCAAAAGGTATACCTCAGTTCATTTTAGACAATCGAGATATTCCTTAACCTCACGTTATCTAATCACTGGTGAGATTCATATCGGATAAGTAGGTCTCAGGGTTTGTATCTCTAGCTTGTGTTCTGTATAGAGTTCTGAATATTTCCGTTTTTTTTGTTATTCGATCTTCTGCAGATTGAAGCATGCAAACCACTTCCTTGAATTTATCTTCCTTGAGATTTTTAATGTGATATAATGAAACAATGACTACCGGGTCACTCGGATTTTTAATTTGATCTAATCTTTGTTAGGTGCCAAAAGTGGCTGGTATGAGTGTAAAAGCAAGAACGGTCGAAATGCCAAAAAATATGTTCATAAGTCATCTGGTGGACAATGTTGGTACGAACAGCTAACAAGACAAATGTTCTCTGTCAAACAGCGTCCGCTTCATTGACTCCCACAGGCCATCACGTGAAGCGGAACGACTTAGATTTCTTACCGTTATAAATGAACTAAGGTTTATCTTAGCCCCTTCTTTCGCCCACTTCCACGCTATCAAAATACCGGACAATGCACTCAGAAAGTCCAGTGGTTTGGAATTCACTCAAGTCATAAATCAGTACGACCACTAGCTTATTCAAGTGACTTCTAAAACAGTAGTCTGTTCTTTCGCTTTAATCTTTCAGTGAAAATGTTCCCGGGTATGGGCGATACTGCTGGTAACCTAGATTTCTTGATCTAACAATCGAACTTAACAATTATATGGCTTGAATATCATTACACTGTGATCGAGGTTACCACCCTTCATGAGGAGATTCGGGTAACGTACGTGAATTGAGGACAGAGTTTTATTCGAAGAATAGTTTTAATTCATTTGGGCTCGTCGTTAGACTACACTCCTATTATTTTTATTTGTACAAACTACAGTTTCCTTCTTTTCTTTCGCTGGCCTAGTAATTTGCCAGTCGTGAAACCTTCAGAATGGGTCGGTTTTATTCATCGTCATGATGATTCCTTCTACTGGGTCATTAATTTAAATATTCGAATTTGAAAATCGTTTACTAGGTTGTTTCTGTACGGTGTAATTAAATCTTTGCATCAGTCAACGGATGCAATGGATTTACCAAAGTCGTGGAAACATTTATCTCATTTTAAACATTTAACCTAGGGTTACAAATGTAAATTGTGCTGAAACGACTTACTTCTCAGATGTTCTGTAATAAATGGACAAAGTAACGTTCATTTCGTTCAATTTTCCTTCTCTCTTGACATGGGTTCATGAGTTTCTGTTTGACTTCTCAATAACTGTAACCAGGCCTATGATTGACTATGATCATACCAATGACCATACACAAATGAAGGAAAAATTCAGCTTTCTGTGATTTGGACCAGCGCGGATTTTTTCGTTGCGTTTCATATTGCGTGTTAGACTTTCAATTCAATTTGTGCACATTTCGAGTTTTATATTGCATATATCTTTAGTTTTTAGTAGATAGAAATCTAGCGACATTTTATGCAAGAACTCAAGAATGCGTCACGAATCATGTCCCAACTCTGAATCCAATGTAAATTCATTCAGTCTCCAAAGAAATAGTCCTGCGATTTTTTTCTTTTATCTAGCTTCTCTTTTATTGATAAAATAACGGCGCACTTTTTACAGAAAGAGCATTATGGCCAACAGATATTTGACGATGATGCTGTCGGGCCCATTACGGGATGGCCGTTTTGTGCATTGTAGTAGTTCCTCAAATGTTTCAATTTACTACTATTTTTGTAAGGGGACATCTGCCACTTCGGTTCTTGTTGGTTCGTATTCCGTGGTTCTTGGCTTGATTCGTGTAAATTAACCGCCCAACTACTACATCCAATTGTGAACCTGTGTAGTCTTGTTTACTATTATTCGTACTTCAGATGCCGCATTTAGCAGCACCAATGATAAGTTGCCGATTATTTGTTGACTTATGGTTTCTTCTAATTATCCCAGAGTTGTGTTTATGATCCTGCGTCGACGAAGGATTTGTTTTGTGATATTATGACAAGGATTGGTAACGATAACCTTTTTAGCTTTCGCTTTTCATTCCTCGAATCGAATATCGATATTTGTTTGTATCTTTATATCTTTATTTGGGGTTGCTCCAAGGATTTTTAGCCATCGGGTTTTGCAGTCTCGTGGTACAAGGACAAATTGTCTTTAAGAATCAAAATCAATGTTACTACGTTCAGTGCAATGCAGATTTAATGACAAAACGACTCATCTGTAAAAGTCCTCCAGTTTTATTTCAAAATAAATTGCAATAACTGACAGAATGGGATTCTTGTGCAATATAAGGAACGGATCGATGGCGATGTACTGGTATGCCTCTCAGTCGATGTAGACCGACGACAGTACCCCGTGATTCCCAGTCGTACAGCGTTCGAAAATCAATAGGTCATTTTTTCAGTATTGATTGCAAAGCTATTATGCCGCAGATCAGAACAGAGGTAGTTTTAGTAGTCTTTGATATTTAAACTAACACTAAAAATGGGACAATGTAAATGTAAACTTCGGTGGCTGAAATGCTCGTCAAGGGAGTTAGATTCCAATGTTCCAAGAGATCTCCCACGAGCGGCTTGATATCCGTTACTTCATCCGTACTTATTAACGTCGCTAGTGACATCAATTCATTTAAAATAGCTGCAAACAGCACATAAGCTATACAAAGTTCGATAAAGTGATTCATTAACCGTGCAATTGAATCAGTAGGATACAAACTGATAAATAAAAAAGACCTCAAGACATTCAAATCCACCCATCCATTTTAGGTTTTGATGATGATGAGCCAAGACGTTCGAAGAGGAATTAAACCCTGAAGAGGAGTTCAATTAGTAAAAATTCATTTGAAATGGCCATTGTTTATGGACCTATCTAGTGACCGATGAGGTGTGTATCTCAGGCCTATTTTTGGTTTTGCACTTTAAATTAGACTATGCTACCCAACCATAGAATGCATGAATGAAAACTCATGCCGACATAATGACCGGAGGTGTTACCAGTTCCCACTACCGCTCATGTTATGTAAACACATGCAAAACTTCGACAAAGAATGAGACTGCATAGACGAGGCTAGCCCTCAGTGAGGAAGCTAATTTATTAGAACGCTAGTGGCATCCGTACGTCTGACACTCACCTTCTGGAATGACTGCACCATTGATTCTTGCCTGGATGAACAGAGCTATAAACGTGCAGACCAAAATCGACCAACTCATGACATCCAACGCTTCAGTCTGTAAACAGCGATGAAATGAAACACGGCGAAGCTTCTAGAGTATGGGTCGCATAAATCCATCAGAATTCCACTGACCTTGGTTTAGTGTTTCCGCCAATCCGACGAACGCATTTCATGTGATTTTGTCCTGTAAAGATGTGGCGGGCTGCACAGTTTTTGAAAACATCTAGTGATTTTAACATTTCAATTGAGGTACTTAAGAACCACCATGATAAAAAGGAAATTGTTTTCAATTTTTGACTGAAATGGTGGTGGGTTTCCAGTAGCAACATCGACCATCACTGGGTCTGCATTTTTTTACCTTTAGACAAAAAATAAATCCAGTCATTTTTCTCGCAATTCTATTATAATTAAATTTCAAGTTGTTTTTCCACATTATTCTCTTTTGCTGTAACACCTAAACTGATTTTCCTTCAGATGGGTTCCACATGTTTTATTCGTTACCGTTTTCCACAGTGAATTTCCGAAGATCTATTTTCTATTACCATTCTCTTTTCACATCTGTTTTATTGTCATTAATCCTTGGTCAACAATAACTCCTGCACCCATAACTAAGCAATTATTAGTGCTCAGACAATGACTGGTTATCTAAATTAAGTTACTTCCATGCTAACGAATGTGGCGTTCTTACAGTCTCTACAGACCCAAAAGTATTTCTAGGAAGACCGTCTACCCTTAGTAGCATTGTTATTCGCTTGCGCTCAGTTTAATAACATAATTAATATCACCAAAAAGGCACTGTCAAACGCCTAATGCATGTCGACCCCCGTAATTGGCATCACTGAGTGGAGAATGTCCTCATTAGACTATGCAACCGGAAGACCGCATTTCAGTCAATCCCTAGGTAGCATGCAATTACATTGTGGCAATTAAAATACCAGGAAGACTAGGAGTACTGAACGGGAACATGAAACAAAGTTGGAAACAACCTTTTTCAGGTTGAATCTGAACTTTAACAGTGGTACTGAAGTCAACTCTGAGGAGATAATTAACAATAATTATACGAACGCGACATAGTTCAAGTTCGGGATTATCTCTTACACCACGGTGCTTTCATCCTCGAGCATCTGATTTGGCTGAATATGACACGCTTCTTTCTGAGAGAAAAACGTTGCCAGTGCGTAATAGCGCGACATTTTTCTCCAAGTGGTTCTTTGTATATCACGCTTATATCGGCAAAATAAATGGGTTGCCAGAAATAATCTGGGATAAAATTCCCTGGGCAATCCAAAATATGAATCTGCCATTGGTAGCTCAAGAGATATTTTAACGCGTTCTATAACTGGAACAATTAGTCTTTCTGGCCTGGTTTACAGGAGAGATTAACGTTTGCCTGGAATATTTGCGATTGAATTACGAGCAATAGGTCTTGCCAGTTTCCCTTCTGTTTGACAGGGTTTGACCCGATGCGTTCTTCCGCCAATACACGGGGTGCTTCATGAAGCGTTCTTACAAAGGTGCACACCGTTGCGGGTCTCATTACCGCAAACCAAACGCTCCACACATTCCTATTCGACCCGGCGTTCAATGTCATGTTAGCTCGGCTTAGATCCTATTGTTTGCATTAGAACAAATGACATCATGTTGTTTACCTTCAAATTAATGTTGTTCTTTTCAATGGAGAGAGAAACGATGGATTTACGTGAACACAACTGACAGATTTGGTTTGTGAAAATGCGATCGTGGTGGTTGCTGATCCAACAACGAATATTTTGCGGAATATAAAATATTCAACACTAGAAGTTTTATGTCGTGCTACAAGCTTTTTGTGCCGCGTCCTGTGGAATGATGGGACGAAAGTATCTTTTAAACCGAGATTGAACCTTTCATTTTTTCCGATTAACATTAAATGAAGATCGTTAATAAATGTATGGAATACTTCTGCCGGATTAAAAATGGCTAATGTTCTAGCAATAATCTAAGCTGAACTTGGCTGTGCCAGACTTGCCCTCACTTGTGTGATCGGTTATGAATTGCAACTGTTGCCTCCTTCTATTTATTAGCTTGGCAGATCCGCATTTCTTGTTCTCGCATGGTCTACCTAGTGTAAAAATAGCAGCGCTAAATAGTTTGCGGCAGGATTAAGGGAATGTAATAACCATCCAGGAATCAATAAAGAAAAAAGGATAATAAAATAGCTTTTACGATTAAATGGGGATTCATACTTGTATGTAGTATTCATAGATGCCAAACACTGGCCATCAGACGATCAAGTTAAGTAGCCGCTCCATGGCTTCGCCTGTCCTATAACAAAATATTCAGCTGGCTATCTTCGTTAATGTGGTTCTTCGAAAAATTGTGCGTCAATTTTGAAGTCGAATGTGCAAATTTGAACAAAATGAATTAGTCAGCGCACAGTCTTTCTGCAGACAGAAAAACACCGCTAGGCTGAGTGTGAGCAAAGGCTCAAGGTAAATTCACAGAAGGCTTTTTGTAGATTCCCATTCCAGACTAACTAAACATTTGGCCAACTTTTGAGAAAGTCGAGATTTTTTTCCATTATCTTTTACTATTTGATAACTTGAATATTACTTATCCCTAAAGATATTAACTTACGACAATTAAGTATCAATGTCAGCGTTATTCGGAATAAATGTGAAAATGTGCTCGAGTTAATTGATCAGGCACATGAAGATACAGGCACATTCAAGGCAGCATAGACAGCCTGTCTACGCTTGTGACAGAGGACCGAGTTGGCACTAGTGAGCACTAGAGTCACAATCAATAAAATTTATTAGTCCGGGCGCCAAATGATTACTGTTATTACTGTTGTATTTATAAAAAGCGTATCTTGGTGAGCATGACTTGAGAAGGCGGAACAGGAGTATGTGCCAAATTGTGAAAGGGATGAAAGGTTAGCGGGTTTGGTTGAACTGGTCAGTCCATATTTTGTCTCAGTTGTTTGAAGAATCGAGTATTTGACAAGGGATACAATCGTCTGTCTGTTTTTATCTCTAAATGCATCTACCGGAAAGGATAAACCGCCCATGATATTGTACCAACGGTAATCATCTAAATCTTATTTGATACTCACTAAATAGCTGTACATGAAATAAAACTTCAGCGAAACGTTACTCAAAAACCAATGCGGCTTCTTGCTTATTTGTATATTTAAACGGTAGGCGTTACTCTGTGATCTGGCATCTCTTAAATCACATGGTTGACTGGGTTACAGTTTTGGATGCAAGATGAATCATTCAAGTGGTCGTTCTCATTGCAATGGACAGGGCATAAATTGAGGGTTAAAGTGTTTTTCGAACTATTGTTATTTTGATGCAGTCCTTAGGAGTTTTGGTGCCAAGTTTTTTGATTTGCAGCGTTATTAAAGAAAAGATAGTTAAAAACTTCGAACAAATCGATAGACTCTTTAAACACCATCGTATCGTTGGTTTTACCAAGCCATAGTATAGTTCAATTAGAACGGAGATGAAAGTGCCGACAAGAATATAGATCAACAATCGGTGTAAATTATCAGGGTTTCAAAAGTCATCTGCCTGACCCGTTTTGCTCTTGTGACCTATTTTCTTGAGACTGCAGTTGGCCGATGAATCCGTCTTCAAGTTGCACTCAGCAGAGAACGAGGGGGGTATGTTGAACGAGAGCAACTACTGAACAGAATAATCTATGCGATAGCTTCACATTATCGGATGAATCAACCAAGGAGATGAGAATCTTAGATTGTCTTATCAAATATTCTTTGATCTGTTTTCATTTTTTCCTATTGATCTTGTCTTAAATGTTTGAATGCAACAAATCTGCATAACTGCATACCTGGCATCACATTACATTATTCCGAATGTCTCATCAACATTTTGCAAAACTTGGGTACACAGTGTTGGCCGCTAATTTCCACTTTTTCAGGTCCTAATAGATAGCGACATTGGATATGTTAGTAACATTGCTTTCCCTGTTTATCTTGATGGCCTTAACAATGAGAGTACGGAAACTGATTGCAAAACGTCACCGAAAAAACAATGTGATGCACTAGGAAATTTGATGAAATACCTTGCCTTAGGTCCGACTAAGTAGATGGCGAGGCTTTACAAACGAGATTGAGCTTTTCGGAAGAGATGCTAGCAGCAACCACGAAACAGGGGAGACTGTAGTTCCAGCTTGAAGTTACTTGAAATTACCGTTGTCAAAAGCTCACTGTTTTGCGCAATTAGTCCGTATGCTTACCGTAAGTTCAACAAATCATTCCACAATCAGTGCAATCAAAAGTTCTCTCAATGTTAAAACGTTTGTCCGGGAAAGAACGAAATAGTAAAAGCGGAAGTTAAAAGACTGTTATACTGATACGAAAACCCTACAGTAAGATGAAAAAAGCTCATCTTTCTAAGGATGAATATCATTGGGACTAGGATGCCACCAGTTTCCCGGGACTCAGTTCATTTTGGTATATCGTAGTCCGAATATTCCTGCTTAACTAACATTTGCACACTTGGTATTGGTAATGTTCAAGATTTTTCAAAAGTATTAATGGGAAACCAAAACTGATCAGTAAAGTTTAAATACAGAATCTGTTACAAGTATAATTACCAGCAGCGCCCTACGAAGAGCTAATTTCGTAATTAGTTTCTGTCTCCCATACCACGATGTGTATCACTACGTGTTTCTGGTCGGTCACCATACAGCATATGGCTCAGGAATTTTGAAATGACTTAATTGATTACAAAACAAATACATCAATCTTATTCACAATCTTATTCACAAAATCGACAAAATGAAAACAAATTGCGCCTTCTTAAAACTAAGGTCGAGTGGTTTTGCAAAATTCAGCTTATTTCAGTTTGGCCAATCATTCACCTTGCACAAAAGTGCTGTGGTTGTGGTTTCCGCCTCACAGATTCATCTGCTACAACAGAAAAAAACGAGGAATAATGAGAGACTGACTGCAAAATAATAAGTTGAATACCTACAGAGAAGAAGAAAGGTTTCGAATGCAAGAATGATACTGACTGCAGTACTGAGACATATCACCTATTATCTCTGACTGTTGTTCCGGGGATCTGGGGGACCCGAATCCAGTAATCTAATTACACCTACACGAATCAGTCCATTAGTTAAAGCATTCATGCTCTTTACCCACGTCGTCAACTGGCCACTTCAAGTCAGCTTCCAACCACTACATGACTCGAAGAACAACAACAAACTACGAGACAAGCTTTCTGTGGGCATGCGCAAATCACTCCTAACCAAACCAACCTATTTTGATTCAATGTCTGTTCTAAATGTTGGGCTATAGTACCCAGTACCTTACGCCTTACTTCTGAGTTACTCACAAGTCGCCCGCCATATTTTACCAATACTACAAAGGCAACGGTGTTCAAACATCAAAAGTCTTCACATACATTCCGCTCTCATCGGTGATATTTCGGAGCCGTACAGCAATACCGACCTCTCTGCCGCCGTGTATGGTCGGCATTTGATAGGTAACCGGATGCAACGCCGTGGCCACACATGCCTCAAATTATCAAATACCAATCAGGCCTTCTGTACAATAGCCAGGTGAGGTACAACTCTCCTAGTAACTAAGCATGTTCACCCAAATTAGCTGCTCCCCTACAAGAACAACTTTCGGCTTTGAGAAAAACCAAACTTGAAACAGCATCTTGCACTTCGAGAATATAAAAGGCACGCTGATCATAACTATGATATTGTAAAGGCCATCGAGGAAAACGGGCATCTTACACCCATCTTCACTCGGTAGCAGAGAGTCGGCTGAATTCCGTCTGAGTCTACCTATGAAACCATTTCAACGACAAAGTTAAAAATAAAAGGTGAAAGCGAGCAATCTTAATGAACATCGCTTTTTGCGGTGAAATGGGTTGAGACATTTCCATAAGCCCAAACCCGGCTTCAGCTGTTCGGGCGCTGAGATTCGATGAGTGAAATGAATTAGTTTGATATGGACACTTTCACACTTCGTTTCCTGGGGAAAATTTCCGTAACCGCGAGGTCTTTTAGCCTTTGTCGAAACAGACAAGCCAAAAATGATATTTTTCGGCCAGAAGCATAAGCGCTTAAACACCAAAAGCAACAGCTGAAACAGTCGATCAAAAATACAGGAACCCGCTAGAATCGCCTAGCGGCAGTGATGCGTAAATTGTTAGACTAATTGACTTCCCGTTCTAATTTGCATTTTAAGTCCAAAGAACCCACCAATCATTGAGTTATAGTGGGTATCTGAACAACAAAATTGATTGTCGACTGCGTTAATGTGTCTTAGTACTAGTGACAAAAGTTAGTGATCATTAGATAACTCAATCGCGCACCAAACTTGATCTCAGTATTTGAATCGATTTCAATGAAACAGAAGCTGCTTGACAATTTTCCCTTTTGTGTTGAGTCGTTTTATATCTCATTCTACTGTGACCTGACTAAAAGGACCGAGTGGTGAACCGAGTTTACAAGGTGACATCAAAACTATGATTAAGATCAAAACTGAATAAAAGGTAATGCTTAGAATGCTTCTTTTAGATCCCGTTTCCATAACTGTCACAAAATAAAATCAAATATTATCAACCGACTTTAATCTTTTGAAAGCATTTTTGTGCTTGTAGCACTCTGAATTCATTAAGTACACAAGTATCTATCTATTGGGGTATCGTAACCAATCACGGTCTTGAAAATTTCGTGATTATCATATGCACGGATTCTTTGTAACATTCGAGTAGTCATCTGCTTTCCAACTATTTCTACAGACGTCTTTCTCAGAATTCAAAAGCCAAGATAGATATTTGAGGAAAAATGTTTGTTCTGTAAAGTTATGCGTTTTCTTCGTTTTAGTTTTGTGCTAGCTGCCGTTTGTTTTAAGTCCGTCACCATAAACGGTTTGGTCGCTAAGCTGAAGTTCGTCAATCAAAGGTCGCGGCCAGCTGACTCCCGTTCACCTCCCTAACAGAAAGCTGCGTGACCATTGCGGAGCGGCCGTTGATAACCGCTGCTTCACTTTTGGTGGATCTGCATACCAAGTATACTGGTTAGTGCTCTTTGAATGAAGGTCTCACAAGAGCGTGCAAACTTTTGCCTTCCTTCTCTAGCAGCATTAAGAAGAATTCGAATCAATTTCTGTGATAAAGTCTGTCTTGCACTGCTCTCTGACAAACCGGCTATAATTTATTTGGGGACCTACTTAAGCCTAAAATATAAAGGAAAAGATGATTAATCATTTTTTGAATTTAAAGTGAGTAAATGGAAACTATCGCTATTCTGAAATTTTCCTCTACAAAGGGCTAGTCTGCAAAACTAAAAATTTACTCTATTACAATGGTTGACTTCAGTACTCGGTCGGAGGAAATTCGAATTAATGCGTTCTTGATTCTTCCAGACGGAATATTAGACTTTGGCGGTAAATGATAACCGCTGATGCCCAGTTTGTTTAACCACCCTATCTATTGGGGTGTTTTATGGTACACTCCTGTTCCATGGGAGCCCCAAAACCGCGCATTCGTCTCCAGGCAGTGTCTGGCAAGCTCATGCTATTGGCATGAAATAAGAAGAAAAGCAAATGAAATTAGCTCTTTGCAATATCCATTTCCTTTTCATGACAGACATTACAGTCACTGGTAACCGATTCACCTTTGTCGTGAGAGCAAATTAACTGTGAAAGTTTACGCACCTGATAATTTTGCACGAAATATGAACTGGTTTATATTCAGTTATCCCCCCATCGTTAATCCCGATGCTTTACGAGCTGCTTGCATGAACTGACACTTTTGCTAATATCTGACAGTCTCTGCAAGGATTCTCGAATTTTGGCATCTGTCGGGTGCTTCCCAAATTATAAAAATGCCGTATTTACTAATAGCATGTACTCCTTGTTGTATGGTTAAACTCTTACCGTCTCTACTTTATTGATAAACGAGGTCTGTGTCTGAAATTCACGGAACTTCACTGTGGTCTCCCGAATCCATCAGCTAACTTGACAATTAGGTGTGATTCCTTAAATTTTGTTACATTGCGTGATTTTAACTTAAACCTCATATTCATCTCTAATATCCCTTATATCGTCAAAGTTGTTTCGCTGCTTTCCGTTCTCATCATCCCTGTAATATGTTTGATCCTTCATTTATTAGTCACTAGTTTCCGCCGCTAAACCCAATTGGTTTTTAAAGTAGAAATGAGAATACATTTGATCCGATTCGTCTCGGAAATATTCCATCAATTTTAATTCTGGCTGCCATACGTTCTCACCAGCTTTGACGAGACAATCCAGGTTGAGCAGACACAATGATTAGTGTATTAACCATAATCAAATCAGTTTTTTGATAATGTCAATCACGGATGGTCCGGTTAATCGACTGTCTTAATCATTGTGATGCTATTTCGGCTACTTTGACAAGTGAATAGAGTGAAGGACATGGGGCGTCTGGTTCCACCAACCTAACACCAATCAGTGCTTCGCTTAATCATCTAGCATATGGGGGGTGGCTTCTAATCAATAACCGTCCTCTCAATGTCCCATTTCCTGTCACCTCTGGAATTGCCGGCTACTTTTTCAGTCACTTATGAAACTTTGTCGAATCAATAGGTGACCAACCACCGTTTGTTTATTCAGCAGTTTGCTGCACACCCTAAACCTTGTTGAGTTTGTCTGTCAACCATTGTATGCAGACAGCTAGTGCTAGACATCTTGCAACAACTCCGTATACGTTGCCTAAAAAGAATGTTTTCTGTCGCTGTATCGTTTTATCATAGCTAACTCATCCAACATTCCATTTATAGAACAACTGATTCAATTGATGAGGAGAATGAAATGGCAAGAAGCCTCTAAATCTCCTTTGCTTATCAGTTTCTCGCTTACCAACAGGAGGATTTCTTCCTAATTATGCGAACTGATTATAAAATATCTGACTCTTTATTTCATTTAATTTGCTTGAAAAATTTCGTTAGATCCGGTTTGGATTTTCATGTATCATCTCGCGATGAATACGAAAATTAATCCGCAAAGCTCCGCAGTCTATGTCTAAGAAAATTGTACTGGATAACGTAAGCTAGATGCACTCGTGACTCATCCAGTAGGAATCAAAGACACCAACTGATATTTCGTTAAGCGTGATCGATTCTTAAGAAAAGTTCCATGTTTGCAAATGGCACCTCCAGCCCAGCCCACTTGTTGTCCTGCACGACTTGGCCGAACATATTTCCTGTATTTCTAACTTGCAGTGAGAAATTGATTCTCCTTATTCTAAGAAACACTATTCTTGCACCTTAAGGATTTTCTGCTAGCACAGCTAATGGATCTTACTAGATTATGATCTTTCGAGCAAGAGTGTCCAGTAAGGGTATAAAGACAACTTTATTTTGTGAATTGGTAGAAAACTTATTGTTGTTTGCCGCTAAAGTGAAGTGAACTCTGGCTGGAAATACCTGGGCCACTGAGAGCGCGCCTTCTGGAATTTCTACAAAATCTCCAAACAATCCTGTTGCCTTTGCAATCAGTGAATAAGCTTATGTGCTTTATCACCAGAAATATGTGCTTCCTTTCAGCTCACATTTACTGTGGAATTTTGCTCATGAAACTATTGTATTCTTAGTAAAATCAAAGCTATTTGTGTCGCTGTTATATTCAACGAGCTCGGCAATCATCATTAGCTTAGCACGACCAGGAATGATGTTTCTTATCTACTGTGAAGTCAGTTAAAAGGTTGACGATGTTCCGTTGGGTGATTACGTTTTCAGTAGTAACCTGACTGTTTCAGGTTATTTATTTCTAACCCTTAAGCATGATAACCTGTACTCAAGTCATGTAGGCAAGCACATATCCATACTGGCAAAATCAAACGAAAATCCATTTTTCGCATCAACGTAATTTGCCATTCGTAACGGCAGTGAAATGCAATTAAAAAAATCGTCATATTTTGAGTACTAACTCTGCAGTTATTTTAAATGAAATGATCCCTTTTGCAGGAATGTTTTTAGGGCTTTGGCATTTGTCCACTACGGCGGGTGAGTAAACAAAAAAGTGTAGTGATTGGCTGCGTTTGGAATGAAACGAGTTTATTTAGGTAAAATCGTGGACCCTCCAAGCTATTCAGTTTGTAATGAAAATTTTCATATCATTGACATATAATATGAAAACAAAAAAGGTCTACAAAATTGTTGTGCAAATTCAAGTGAAGGCACTGCGACATCTGACACATTTGTATTCACTTTTCGTGCACTTTCAACTAGACGGTTTTAATTTTGTAAGCAAAATATACCCCGTTGTTGCTGCCTTTAGGAGTAGTATCATAGAAAATGCATTGAAAAAATATACCACCCGCGTCATTCTTCTTATTGGTTGAAACCATAGCTATAAAAGGCTGGACTGACGAAGTGCATTGGTCCACAAATAATACCAGCTCAAATGCGCATGTTCATATTGCTTTCGGCGTTAATCTCGATATCTTGGCAAGCCCTTGCATTCCCCGGAGATAATCGTAAGTAAATTACTCAGAAAGTTTGTCAAAATGAAGTATGACTATTAGACGTTTTTTTTTGAAATTGATCAGTTAGTCCGTGCGAACTTAACCTGTGGAGATCCTTCAAGTAGAGGAGATGCTCAAACGATTATTCACACCGATTTTATTTGTTTATTTACTGGGAGTTCAGTACTAGCAACATTTTGCTGTATCAAAATTCATGTTGAATTTGCTGCTAGTTGCCCTGGCCGCGAGGCGAGTCAACGTAATAGTAATCGATCATTTAAGGGTGTTTGTCTTAAACATTTGGTCAAGAAGATAAAATTCAAACCGAGACCAGGTGGTAGTTTCCTATCGGGATTTTGGTTTTCAATACCCTAGAAATAAATTCTAGTTAAAACCTAGTGAAATCAGTTCAGACAGAATAAAAATACCGTTGCGCTTTCACGTTGATGATTCTAAGGACTTTGTAGAGCCTACGCAGAAAGCAAGTCCCTGATCACTTTCAGAATCAAATTGTGTCTAACAAGTTGGGAGAATGAACAAGACTTTTGTTATTCGCATTTGTGCGTTCGATTCGATGAACAATTATTTTAGTGTAAGTAAATTACCAATAACAGTAACAGTATTAATACAGAAAAGTGTCACGGAGTTATGGGTAATTTCACAAGGGTAAAAAAGTAACTCATAATAATTTGGCTTCCAAGATGTGCACAGTTTTGCGGAAACCTACTAAACCGTTCAGCGTTTCAAGCCTACGTTCTTCAGTGTTTGTGGTCACCCTTGTTGCACTTTTCGTACTCTTATTTACGAGTTTATTGTAACACTAGATAAACTGCTGACTGTAATCAAACGCAATACATTAACCCAATCCTCAGTAAGCTGGGAATTTTCACCTTGTATAATGAAACAGATTTTGTTAATACATAGGAAAAAAATTGGCAACGTTTTGCAGGATCTAATGGGCAAATAATTCAAGTGTTATTTAATGTAGGTTTTTGCCCAAACTAATTGAACTGATCACAATTACTTTCACGTTCCCAATGCATCCTAGAAAATATAGAGAGAAATACTGTTACGTCTATGTAGTCCTCAAAATGCTTTTAAATGCCGGTCATTTAGCTGACGAAATTCTTGTTTCATGAACAAAAAGCACCCCGTAATGGGATCCGTCCGAATGCTCAGATATCCGTCGGGAATTTCAATGTTGGTGACGGGGAGGACAACGACGAAGAGGACGACGACTTTTTCTCTTTCCGAATTCCCAAACGTGAGTAGATTCAGTATAAAGTCCACTGATTTGCGAAAAAAATACTTGCTCATTCTATAAATAAACAAAGTGCTGCTTAGGGTTATCAACACAACAGACTTGCTCACATGCACTTAACACCACCCGAGTATCACTTGCCACGAGAGAAGTGGATTACCAAATGCGATATGTTCCTCGTATCTCATCTCATCAACATAATTGGTCTCCTCTGTATTAAGTAATGATCAAGAAACAGGCACGTAAGTGACTGATGGATGTAACAATGTTCAGGCGGAATAACTTTACTAGAGGTGAACTGGAAGTATACATACATATATGTATATACTTAACTGAACTGCACCTGCATTTATAGAAGTATTTAACAATAACAGTGAAATTATTAGCTAATAGAATTCCATACTTTAGAGACCCAGGCACACAGCCTGACAATGAAAAGGAAATGACTTTGGTGGACCCTGAGCCACTGGCAACAATGCAACTGAGTAAACAGAAAACCATTGCAGTAAAAAGGTGATATCTGGACTAGATACCAAATTCAGAGTTAGCACAGGTTTAGTGCCATCCCGTCGAACTTGATGGAGATTTCTATTTTCATTTTCAAAAAACGCAACTTTTTATAATAAAAACAAGTTGGTTGGAAGGATCATTGCCCAATCGGTCGGGTGAACCTTTAGTTCAAACTAACAGAACATTTTACCGGAAAACTTATTTTATATTATTTCGGCAAGACGCACATTATCAATCACAATGTTCTACTCTAAGCACCGAATTTTTCAGTTGCATTAGATTTGACCAAGAGTACTTCTGGATCCAAGTTTTCTCAGACGTCTGAGAATAACAAGGACGATAAGACTGCATATTCTCCAAGTGAGTTCTAGATTCATCTCAAATGATCAAATTAAGCGTTTTATTTTATCCACATACCATACTGATGGGGATGCAAGTGATTCGGATTTGATACGTGTTTTATGCTACTCTGAATAGTGTCCGGCGAGAGCATGAGGACTCATTACACCACACTTGTTACCTCATCGAGTTAGCATCAAAGTACGGTAAATATTGCCCAGCATTTGCGTAATAACACTGTTATTAGTCTACCCGCAATCAAGCATTGCTCAATAGTGAATAATATATGGCTCCAGTAATCCGAACACACAATTGTACAGTCCTCGGGCTCGGCATCCCGTGGACACCGCACTGGTTTGAAAACGGTGTACACAACAACCATTTCTCTGTCCACTAGATGGAATAAAAATTAAAAGCTGAGCTGGCTGGACTGCAAAATAAGAAATGTAGATACCAAATTTTAATAGCCTCTGAGGCAGACCTTTCACCGATTACGGTGGCGGAATTTCACAAATTTGGAAATGGAATGCACATCTTCAGTAATTTTGAAAACAGAAGAGGCAAGCTTTCTCAGACCTCCTCAGGGAGCTCTGGGAGACTGACTTAAGCATTTCGATAACTTTGATGTGCACATTTTGAGTTCAATGTCTCGGTTAGAGAGATTTTACGTTGTTAATTCTGCAGCAAGTTTTTGAATAAAGTGATTAGAAATGCTTTTCTCTCACCTATAGGTAATGCACTTGCGTGACCTTTGGTTGTCTATCATGAATCGGGTTAGATCTAACATTTTACGGGTCTAGTAGCGAAACATTTGCATCAACAGTCGGCATCAGTTGCCTTTTAACCGAAGGAAGAAAATGATTTATTCTGTGTGTTCTTCTTTCGTTTTGCCCAAAATGAAAGCAGTCTCCTCCAGTCCCGTTAAGCCCCGAGGTTACGATGATACCGACGATGATGATGATGATGATGATGATGACGACGACATCAAAATTGCAGGCAAGTGTCCTTCATCTGATATTGTGAAAGAGCAAAACAATTGATTACCATAAATGGTCAACAATCCCAGTTCTTGTGTCGACGTATCCTCTCCCCGCTTCACTGACCAGGCGATGAGATCAGCTGGTAAAACAATTCAGGTCAAAATTACAGCAGCTGACTTCTATCTCAACAAAGTTTTTCAGGACTGAGCAACTGACAGGAGGCGTCCTCGTCAGCTACTAAACTAGCCCATCTTGCTTTGAGAACGCAGAAGTGACTTGATAGCGAAAGAAACAGATTTTCTTGTAGTATTCGGAGGAATTCTCTGTATTCTATTGTTTGCACCTGTTTAATAGCTATCCCATTAACCTTGGTGCAACAAAAATTGAGGTTTTTAAAATGTCACCTGCTTGATTTGCTTAACGTTCGCAATGGTTGCACTCAGGCGTGAAAGCCCGGTTAACAGATAATATGGCAAAGGTATACAATTGTATCTTTTGGAAACTGTGATACGGGTAATCGTGATAGCCAAACTGACATTGCATGATTGTTTCTTATCAGACGGGATTGTTTTGTCGTCTAAGTTCTACAGGTCGCAGGCAAATTCGAAAGGAGATGACCTCATCTCCGTAGCTGCACACTTTGCAGTCAACTAACAATGAATCCCAGGCAATACTCATGTACTACAGAGTAAGCTGTCCTATTCCGCTATTTCCGCAAACCGATCGCTATCCCTTTTGAAAGATTGGCTGATATACCACACTCTTCAGAATAGCAGCGTGTGAGCAATACTCAATAGTTGGCTCATTATAATTTACCTTTACTGAGTCTTTTCTATTCTCAGCCGTTTGGTGCAGCGTATTTAACTTGGCCGGATAAGTTTTGCGTTCAAAAATCTCTTAGTTCAGGTTTCCAGGTTACAAAAACTTTATCGGATTCACATGATTAAAAAGAGCGTCCAACTGTGCTCTGCCGCCATCAAGGAAAATTCGCACATTATCCCCTTTGTACGTGATTCGCAACGTACCATCAAATTCTAGCTGTTTTTCAAAGTGCACACGTTCCAAGTGTCTGCACTACTAAAAGTAAAATCGGCCCAATCAAATAGTGCGAATTGATAAGAGGCCCAATTATATGGCGAGTTTGTAGAGCAAATGTTTTTCGTAATCAATAAAACAGCAATTTGACATATTTTTTTCTATCTGGATCGATTCCATACTAGCCCCAGTACCATGTTTAATTAATAAAATTATGTTTAACCGTTTTAACCATTCACCTAGAATACAATTAAGAATAATTATGCTTACTCAAACGTACCCAAAACGGCACGCACTTCGCCAACTTTAATGCTCTCCCAGAATGACAATGATGATGACGGAAATGCATTAGCAAAGTTGTCCACCGGATTAAATCAATTTTTGCTGTTATTCACGGTGCTGACATCGTTACCGGCCTGCCACGATAACATTGGCCAAACTTCTAGTCCGAGCCGGTGGAATTTTCGTGTATTTCGTCCAGTCCAACATTCTTTAATTTCATCTGAGCGACGGCTGAGTTCTCAGAATCCATTCAGGTCAGAGCTGCAATTTCTCGTCTTGTGCATTTAAAACAAAATGGCCTTGTGCCTCTTTTCCGAAGGTTAATCTTGCCTGTCCGACAAAACCTTCAGGCGAATCACCTTGAGATCCATAACTGGACTTATCATCCCATCACCTTCCTGATGATTTATTTGGGATTTTAGTAAGAAAAAATGGCATTAGAAAAAAAGCGATTAGTGATGAATGAACTGCAAGAGGAGAATCACGTGTTGTGTAACATAGTCCGCGTTTTCTTTCCAATTTGACGATTGTAACTTATGCAAAAATACCAAGATCACATTCACCATAGACAAAAGTCCAGTGCTGGTAGCCTGTTTGCAGCACTTGTGACACCAGGAAACATTAGTTGAAGGATGTAGAGTAGGGTAAACTGAAGCTTGAAAACAAGCCCAGCGTCGTCTGTTCTCACTTCCTAATTCCGTAACAAATTACTGGATATTCCCTGAGGGTTCACAGTCTAAACAATGTGACTTGCGATTACACCAACTTGGTGCACTTAGATTAAGGCCTTGGTTTATGCAAATGGAAAAACTGGATATGCGTAATCCCAAACTATACGTGATAACCAAACGGGAATTTCGGATTACTTAACCGCATAAGAAAAAAAAACCTACTGGCCTCTTTCCTCTCTTATTGATAAAGCCACTAATCGGGGGGAAACAAAAATGTTTGCAAAGGAAACTTATTACTTTTAGAAGTAATCAGATAGTTGTGTTATATTGCATGAGTAATATTCAAGTGACTAATGCAGTGCCGAGAATCGCAGGAAGCTTCGGGCACAATATCTTCACATGTACGTCCCATGCGATGAAAATTCAATCGCCAACTCAAATCTCCGAGGAATTTAAAAGTACCTTGATGGAAGTCCCCAAAAAAGGATTCGAAAATCCATGAACCTTCAAATTCGAGTAACAGGTTTCTCAAAACTGGATTGGCGACAAATCAGTTTGTTAGGTGGGCCCATTGTTCCGGAAACTGCCGCAGTGACATGGGACAAGCCAACGCTATCCAGTTGCCAGCTGTGCAGTTGCAGAGAATCAATTATCACAGCACAACTGAGAAAGTCAGGTGCTAGCAAAATGACCATTTTGACGGGACAGCATCGACAGGTATAACGTAATCATCCTTGTGCGAACTAATGTTTAAAACAGTTTACATGCTTAGTAAGCTTTATTATTTTTCGAATGATTGAACTGAATGCCAAAATCGAGGGTTGCGTTTTACAAAAGACCAGGTCTAAACACGACACTGACAAGTGATCGCAAACCTTATTTTGACTACAAGTCAATCAGATAGCTATTATTTATCAAGGTTACGAGTATTAATTTTTGACGTTTTTTTCATGGTTAGACAAAGCAGAATTTATATTTAGCCGTCAATCAAATACTAGAGACTTATGGAGAATATTCAGAACAAATGCTGCGAAATATGAGGAATTCACCGGTTTCATTGGTAATCCATAATAAAATTGCGATCAACGTTTAACTGCAGCCATTTAAGTATTTTGTCCAAAGTGGAATTCCAAAATGCTACTTGGCAGAAGTTCATCTAAATGTGTGAGTGCGTGCATGGATACGTGTAGTGTGGCGCATCGGTTACCGTAGCAGCATAAGTAGTGAAAAAGCGGGATTCAAAGAAAGCGATCGTCGCCGAAACCGCTACTCGGTTTGTGAAAATCACGAAAAAGCTTGTTATCAGGGCTCGCTGTGGGTATCCGAACGGACAGAAAATTCGATAAAAGCACATTCCTTTCGGCTAGAATTTATCACCAAAACAACTGTTCATAAATGATGAATAGTACAGATTCATCAACATGTGTTCTTTGCGAATGCAGATTGGGCAGGATTTAGGTAAACCTGTTTCAGTTTCCAATCTGGACGAACAGTGCTGTTTGCAAACATCACTAGAAGGAACTAAAAGCACTCGGCAAAACAAAATTTAGCTCGAACTAAATATGTCATGTTACTTGGTATCGCTGTAGGGCTGTCATGCAACGTTCGGCTGCATTCGGTGAACAGGACTACCAAAAAGGGCTGTGGAAGGTAATTCAAGTGTGCAGTGAAAATATATTGATGAATACATCCTTTTAAGCTGCATTTATTACGAGCTAACGTTAGAGTTATCCCGAGTAACCAATTACAAAGTAGTGCCCCGTACAAATTCGCATTGTAACTTTGAACATGAGTAGGAGTTCGTGTAGTAACCACCAAAATCAGTTCCACGCTTCCCGGTAATCGTCTATCCGCAATATAGAACGGAGGCACTTGTCTCAGTGAAATAGTCCTCTAGCAAGACAGATAGTGCTTGGGGAAGATATTTAAATTTCGCAGAGTATTCAAACGTCGTTTTACTTTTTACAAAGCATCTACAGCCTGCATTGTCGTTTTGTCAAGAACATGGGAAAAACGCTTTAGGAACGATTTCAGAAGCTGAAAATCTTCCGAACAAAACTTGTCCATCCCTCGAGGTCATGTTGATTAGCTAGGTAGGGGAGAACAAAGATTGACTGCGAGTACAAAGCGATCTGCTCTAAATTCCATTTTCGATAAGACAGCCAACTGCATCAGTGGCACTTAACCACATTGTCGTTGGAGTGGCATACCACGAGATCATCACTTAATCCGATCGGCTGCGGTCCTTAATGATCAGCGGTTTTGAATCGCAGTTGTTGCACGTTGAGGACGTCATCAACTTGGAAGGGTTTGATCCTGGTTATCTTTGTCAGATACTCGAAGTGATCACGTGCGATGTTATTCCGGGTGACTTGATGCGAGAGTATTGTCCCAGCATCGTTTTTCTTTACCTATTCAATGGCTACGTCTATGTAGTTCGGACAGATGTTTAGGTGCTTACGGTAAGAAACTACATAAAATCCGCTGTCGGTAACCTGACACTCATGTTATATTTGTCCAAATGGAACAGAACAAGAAAATCCCAGTGGAAAAATAGACGAAAGTCAGGCGACTGGGATTGCACATTTTGCAAAGTAAACGCGTGAGGAACAAGACTATAGTATTTTCCCTTTTCCGGGGGCAAATGCGCATTTTTCTATAGGGATTAACTGTGATATTCACTGAACTAGATTCTCTCCATATAGCAGCTAGTTAAATAAAACTTAATTTGAAATAATCAATGTTTTCGACACCCTCAGGTAATTCTAGCTTCCTTTCTTCGTGGGAGATTTCTATCGATTTAGAAAATGGCACTGGCCTGGTTGGAGATGCTTTGTCGTGTGTACAGCACATCTCTGTGTTTATTTCTTGTTTATTATCAGAATCGGCAAAGAAGGCTGGAACGAACTCTGCCCTGGATTCTACCGAGCCGATGTCCGTTGCGGGTGATGTTTCTGACAAACAAATAACCAAAAGCAAGTCAAATTAGTTTATTAACTTCGACTATTACTATTCGAATACATAAATACTGATAGAACAATTCGGATTTTGAAATATCCTACTTTGCTGGAAATATACATTAAATGTTTGCAGTTAACTATTCCAGCAGGGAATGTTAGTTCTCAAAAATGTTTTTAGCTATGAAGTAGTGTTTACCGGAAGGAACAAAAATATGCTTGTATTTAACTTTCAAGAATTTGTATTGGAAAAATCAATTATTTCTACAGTACATGGCATTAGCAACCGGGTCGTAAGACATTTTTGTCAATGATATCAATTCTGCTGTCGAGCTCTCGAAGACATTGTTCCAACCACAGTCCCCACATTTTAAGCACACTTCAAGAATCATGCTGTCGGTAACCTTTCCAAGCTGTGAACGTAACTGTACCCTGCATCGTGTAAACCGCCTCATGCATCATCGTCGAGATCAGTGTAGAACTAGTTGTTCAAACAGGGCTATGGACACCAAAGATGTAACGGAACGAAGGAAGGTTTTGCCGTATGACAAGTCACTGATTAAAACACTGTGACCGTTTGGCGTCATTCGACAACGAAACTGTGAATCATTCATGAACTGTACTCGATCTTGGTAAATACCTAGATGATAATGTTTGGTTTTTTCATTAACTCTGATAACCAATCTGATAAAATAGTGCTGATGCTGTGAATGGCTGAAGCAGACGAAAATCCAAAGAGTAAATGAAAGTGCACTTGTACTATTTTCGACGGCGATGCATATATTCTGGATCGGACATAAGATAAATTAATGCCTTGCTAGATGAAAGAAAAGAATCGAGGCAAAGTCTTGAGAACAGAATGGATCGATTTAACTAGTTCCATCAAAACATAGGGGATTCCCCGGAAATTTTATTGGATCGAAAGAACTTGATTCTGGGCAATTTATATTACAACAACTCAGCTGTAAAGTTGCCAGTCTTTGTTCCCATTCCTTAAGGATAATATATATTTTTGCCCATGGCGAAGGAAATAAAACATTTTCTAAAAAAACAACCCAAATCCTTGTCGTTTTGCTATACCTTCATGAACCTAAAATCGAACACATCGCTGCTAATACTGTGAATGGTGCTCTGAGCATGATGCTTCCTTGTCGTTTTGACCATATCAGCACTCACGAAAAAGGTGCCAATTTGCAGATTTGTCAAATCTGATTCCGGAATAAAAGAACCGACAGGTAATTCCGGTTTTATAGTTTACATTTATTTATCTCACTACCTGCATAAATTTGTTTTGCGGTTGAAATGTAGTTAATGTCAAGGCTAAATCGATGATATTGTATGAAAACAAGAAGACGGTGCGCGCATAAAAATTGTTCACAGCAGAATTTATTACTTTCAAAGTACCAAATTAAGTTGCCGCAATGAGTTGTGGGGAAGATTCGTGCTATTTACCACCGACCTATGTTACTTAATTTTTATTTATTAAACTGTCTACCCCAACGCACTATTTCAAACTGTCATTGAAAATGTAAATTGTCGATTTTCTGTCTCACACTGTCTCATCCCCTTTTAGTTGTTTGCAACGATCTACCAACCAAACCGCGCTTCAATGTCCTCATCGGAGATAATGGTGAAACCATACTCACTTGTAAGTTTTGATCCACCAATCCGCTATCATTATCCAAAAAGATGGTTCCAAATAATTCCAAACTGGAATTATTTCTTTCTCCGAACATCGGCACCTGATTGCTTTTGCAAAATGCTGATCGGGGAAAGGTTTATAATAATTCATAATGTCATCGATCGACAACCGAACCCACGTTTGCAAGATCCGGCATGCAAAGTATATCCATGTCCATGCAAAAAATGAACTGTTCTAGAAAGTTATTAACCTTCTTTGCAAACAACATTTGCCTTGAGAGAGTTGTCAGTATTTTGAGCTTCGAAATGCACAAGGGTTGCTCAACGTATAAACACTTTTGGCTGTCTATCCTGGGCAGTCGGGCCGATCCTCCTACAATTAGCTTGTAGCCGTTAATTGTTGTGTCACAACCAGGACTATGGTCAAAATGTGCTCCCGGGATACTGCGGCCGGTAATTTTCAAAAGCGAAACAGAATGAGTACGCGTGTCTGTTAGAACCAGGCAAATAAAGACAATTAATAAGTAGTTAAGATGCGGTGAGGGCTTGGGGTTGTTTTTCCCAGGAAAGTTCAGGGAACCTGGATGTAAATATCCGAAATCGGTTGTGAACTTATCTTGTGCAACACAAAAGAATATGTACAGGGGGTAGATTCGCGCAGGAAACAATGAAATTGCCTTTAGGTAGATCAAATAAGTGAGGCAAAAAAAGGGCAAACGTTTAACAACTTGAAAAAACCGATAAGAATTGTGCTCTGTTCCTATAAGTCTTTTAATATACAGTCAACCTTAGGAACAACAAAGTTTCGGAATACCTGGAGTTTCCGGGGACGGATTTCACGCAACGCCACAAACAGGTAGGAAAGCAAAAGTGAAAATCAAACCAAGATAGATGAAACAGAAGCCTAAATGATGAACAAACAGGACCGTACAAATCTGATTTCTTTGACCGGATTGCAATGACTCGTTATGCGAAATTATTTGGCGATTCCAGAATTTTAAAACTATTCACCTGCTGGGAATAAAACAGAAAGCCTTTTATTCTGCCTACGGCCCCGTCGGCATTAAACGTTTATCTTTGAAGTACGAATAACTAGATCATCAAGTGGATAGAATAACAATCGATGTAAAATCATTAGCCCGTGACCCCATTTGGTGGAATGGGCTTGTGTTTTTACTTAAGTGGTTGCCTTCACTAGTCTGTATGTGCTGAACGAATACCTTGTTAAGCGTTGTGCATTGTTCCGGTTAACTTGGTATTGCTTTACGAGAAAGAATTCCTATATTGATTATTACATGTTCGAACAGTAATTGGTAATTGGTTATTTAAACTTTACTCTCGAGTACTTGTTTGACCGTCAATTTACTTTTTCTTCCCACAGCATCTAGTAGCTTCACTTCCTCCACGTCAAGCAGTTCTGTTGCCGATGAAAGTAAGTTCAAGTCAAGTATTCAGAACCGTTTTTCAAACAATCTGTCGGGCTTTGCTCAAGGCCTCAGGTACATAATCGTTTCGCTAGAATATTCCTTTTTGGCTCGCGCTACGCAATCAACATTCCTTTTTATTTTCTAGGCTAGTGCAAACGTTCAATGCGAATTACTGAACATTTCTTTGTAAATTTGCTTTCTAATAACCACCAGAGGGAACCTCTACCCTATCAGCCTCGTTGATGAAAGTTTCAGGTAAGGCACAGTCAAAGTTATAGGAACCTTTATTCCCGAATATAAATATGCTGACTTGAGACATGTAAATAGCGCAAAAGTCATTCTCCATGTATGACCGAATAAAGCGAACAGCCGACAAGACTTAACAAATCTTTGGGCTACAAGGTATACCGTACATAACAAAACGACTGACTTGACAGAAGTCGATGCAAATTCCGGTAATCCTTCAAACACAATGGACGTTAGGTTTTCAATTCTCATGGTATTCTATTGTTTTACTCAAATCGCCATCGATTTGGATCGATAGCCTATGGCAAAACATATTCTTATGACCTTGTAAACAGCATGGGTTTAGGACATCAAATTTAAATTAAATTCACTCAAATAAGCATGGTTGAAGTCCAGATTGCAACACTAAAGTCAAATTCTTTCATTCACGGAAGCATGTGAGTAATTCAGATATTAATCTGGAACTTCGTTTTACTCGTTGAAGTGTACTGAATTCCGATTTTAATATAATACATTTCGGTTAATTTGCATAAAAGCCATTGATCAATGGCAGTGGTAAAATTTCGTGCGTACGGCGGGTTTGAACTGGGGAACGATCCATGAATTTCAGGTATACTAGACTTTTAGTGATTGTGGTGCTCTTTTGACTTTTATATATATTCATACCAGAATAAATAACAATTAAATGGTTTTAATAATGAAGATATCACAAACTTATTATGGTATCTGTGTTCCATGAATCACAAAGCCTAATGATATTTGGGGTACTCTCCCAGCAACTTGAAACTTATTCATCCTCTACCATTTTAATAGCCTTAAAGCCCTTGCGAATACTACAATATTTCAGTCCATATAAATCAGAGTGTGTGTGCATCAGTCAGCTGAACGGAATCGATTTTGCATTTCAACTATCACCTTTTATAGACGACCCAGCAAAGGATGATGCGGGAAAAGAGAAACGAGGTGAGATCAAAGTAAAAATGTCCCTGTCAGAATTGGTTCATACGAGTAACGGGCAAGTTGCGGGTTTTTACAAGTCATTCGAGCCAACTGGTATGCACTGTTCTTTATCAGCAGGACCAAACTCGAATTTGAGTTTTACATCGACTATACTTCTGTGCATCTTATGAACTGTCGAAATCATGCTCCAATTTTGTTTTTATTGTTGCCTTTTATTATGTTGATCTCATTTTCAAAATGGGGGACTTTGACAAGAATAATGAGTTGGAAATTCATGAACTAAGACGTTCGTCTGCTTTTTTTGTTTTTCTAAGAGAATTTTTGCTTTTCTTTTAGGCGTTATTTTTAAATAGGCAGAGGAGGCCTTGCGATTGATAACAGATAATGCACACAACTTTTCACTTAAAGGTTTGCAAAAAGAAAACATCCAATAGGTATTATTGTCAAATAGATTTAAATAGGTGTGCGAAATCTGAAGTTTAAATGCATCAATCCAGGTTTTCTTGGCAAACAAATATAAAACAGATCGACCATTTAACGCTTTGACTCTTATCCGTGATTGAAACCGGGTGCAAAGCATTTTGGATGCAGTTTGATATTTGAGAGTGTCTTTGTTTTTGAACCACCGATTTGCAATTTCAATATTCCAACCAATATTGGAAGAGTTTAACGCATTCTGTCGGGCAATAATTGTTGAATCTAGAGAGAGACGTGTGTGGATGTGCGTGCAGGATCAGAAAGGCGTACCGGTGTTGGCATTTCGGACTCATTTATTACGGTACCTGCTGATGGAGTTTCTATAAGTCTATCTACCATAGAACCCACTTTATCATGGAAAATAACTCCGTGACACACGCATTTCAGTTCCGGCTCTATTTACTTCTAACTTTTTTTCAGTTGCCAAAATAACAGACTTTCGTTTCAAATAAATTTTCCCTTCGAAACCTAAAGGCAAATAACCTAGAGAGTGATGCTGATCTAACTGGTACACAGTTGCTTCAATTATCTTTTACTTGCTAATTATAAGGTGTACGATGTATAGAGAACCAAGCATACCTCATGGTTCTTAAACACACGTTAACACTCGAAAACAATCAGTTCTCCTTTCCGCTTAGTTCAGTTCTGCCACCTGATTACATGATACACCTGAAACGGGATAAGTCACTCGGACAGTCTTCAGGTCTCCTTAATCTACACAAAATTTTGGAAAGATGGAAACTTACCTATCTTTGGCTTACCGGTAAATTGACTTCAACTGGAGCCTAACATAAGTAAACATTGAGATTTGAGATTTACTTGATTATTGGTTGGATCCGTAGGCGGCAGGTTTGATCTGCTTGCCAAATTTAGTCAAATATACAAAATCACATTGGCTTGCTGCGCAGTTACGAAAATTTGAACCGCCTAGAGTTGCTGTTGGAAATTTAGGAAGATCTTAGTTAACATCGAAGCATTTGACGAAGCCCGTGAAGAACATAAGCTGCTGACAAGGCAACCGTCCAGGGATTTCGCTTGCTGAACTTCGTAACTTGTCTTACACTAGAATAAGCTATATACTTTGCGGAAAACGCTAACCGGTCACCGGTTGATTTCAGATGCAGTTCAAAAGTTGCTTTGACATAATTCATGGACTCCTAATATATCCGACTGCATATACCTCTAGTCTAACTTCGAAAATAACAAGCGTTCTGGAAGGCTGATCAAGTTTGCCAAGTATTCCTGGTCCTGTCCTTAGTGTGCCTATACGCCTAGGCTGTGCACGTGATACGATGCTAAAACTTGGGTAATGTCAACGCCTTAACTTGATCGTAACATTTGAGGAGACTGATCTGTGTCTTCGTCTTTCGGCTAACGCTGTCACGGCTTAGTGTAAAATCGAAGATCCGGAAGAAA
The DNA here is from genome assembly GCA_008360955.1 of Fasciolopsis buskii. Taxonomy (NCBI): domain Eukaryota; kingdom Metazoa; phylum Platyhelminthes; class Trematoda; order Plagiorchiida; family Fasciolidae; genus Fasciolopsis; species Fasciolopsis buskii. The sequence goes on from LUCM01011451.1 coordinate 239,505, forward strand.
AAACAAAGCAAAAAAATTGACTACTCTTCCGGTCTTTCAAAATAAATCAATGCCAGTCGCATGAAATGCCGTGTCGGCAGTCTTGTTTCCTACACTTCGAGAGACAGGCGTTTCGGTCAAATTATGTGCCAAATCAAAGCATCTTTTTAGCCCATTCGGCAGTAAATAGAAGGCAAGTAATTATTTCAACACGAAAATCCGGTAACCAGTTTGTTTTATAGCTTCATTTCGGGGGAGAATATGATACTTGATCCTATGTCGTTTAGCACAGCGATATTATTGAAATTAAGAAGTGCATATAAACTTGACAAAGGACATAATGTGCAAACAAAATAAACAAAGGTATTTGGTCAAAGGTTGTTTAACTTTCCGTGAGGTTACATGGAGTCAATGATTCGGCCAATGTTGCATAACAGTTCGCTAAATACTGAGGCTATGGTGAAATTGTATAATCCTTCTGTCACTTTCGGGTTCATCAAGTGGCTTGAATACATAGGAGGGTTGCGAATTTGCTTATAACCTTTCCGATCAATTTTGCTCGCCTATCGATTCTCAATTTTCAGTTCTGGTTATAAAGCACGCAACGCTTCCAAAACCGAATGGCGCCCTGTCGGATGCTGAGCGTAAGTAACCATTCTAAAATAAATTCTCTTCATCTGAACAGCATTTGTCGAATGTGATTTATTTTATTAATTCCAACTAATTTGCAGTTTTCTGATTCATCGTACCGCTGTATGTTCAGAAATCTGTGATTTGCGCCTTCGCGCATAGTATCACTCCAATTTAATTTGAGTAATAATGAAGCGAGCACTAAACCCGTACAATAAAACTACCCGATGTAATATGGATGTATGGAAATCAAGTAATTGCGTCATCCTGAAAGAATTGCTAGTAGATGAGTTATTGATGTAAAATTGAGTTGGTCCTCCAACGCGGACGTTTTCCGTCGGCATGAAAGCTAATGAAAGGTGATTTTTCTCTAATTTTCAAACTGTTTAGTTAAACCGGAAGAAAAAACTATTGTTTTAAGTGAGTGAACGAAAACTATTCATGGTTATATGTACGCGTACGTGACTGAGGCCTGTGCAAAAATGTGGAAAATTTCCGTTCCTTTTTGCCTCATTCTAGCGGATATCAACCCAATGGATGCACACACTAGTCCCACATTTGACGCTGTCGGTGATGGAAAACCTATGGTCACTGGTGATCCCGGTCAACTTAGTAAGAGGATTAAAATAAAAATTGACGTTAAATTTAAATTTTAGCTTATTTCAGCTGATCGATGCAGAATTGGAAGTCGCATGGGAGTGTACTTCAGGTGTTGGAGACAAACACCTTGTGGCTTACTCCTGCGTCACACTAATTTATGAAACTGTCCGCTTTGTTCATTCTGTTCGGTTTGTTGTAACTGGTTGCTGAATGTTCTGTTTGAAGTGTTTCGACAATATCGGTTTCTGCAGAAGCTACTAGATTTGCCTCTGCTCCTCCTCGTCCTCTACCAGCTATTGCATGAAGATGCATTTTCGAGAATGAGGAAAGGTTCTTTCTGGATTTGCCGCTTTTACGTTTGGTGATTAAACAAAGGTTTTTCAATGAAAATCAAAATGAACTCCTTTTGTGATGAATGTAAGATATTCGTTTTGGCATCTGCGAGTTTAACTGAGAGTAAATAACGGTCTTGCAAAATTTCATATTAGTAGATAGGATCTGAACAGGTCCAGTCGGTTGGCCGCATTAGATCCAGATGCTCGTCACTGCCTGAGGACAACTTCACTACTAGTCAGTCAGCTATATTCAATCCAAAATCGATTGTTGGCTTAGTCACGCTCCTTTGATAAAACAGACTCCTAAATTTGCAAATTGTATTCAGGACAAATTTGGACATTCACCAGGCAAAAAAATCGTGATTACATCACAGGACAGAGCAGCTCGTGCGTTACCAATGACAATAATCAAGGAAAAATGGATCGAAAAAAGCACGTCAATTATTTCTAATAAAGGCGCGATTAACATTTCGCCTGTTAAAATGGGCCGCTTAGTTTTCCACCTAAAATCCCATTGACTATTAATTTTACAAATAAGATCATTTATAGAAAAGGACTAAGACGAACAAAACCAAAATGTTCTAAGACAAATCATAAATTAGGGCATCCTTCTTCCGAATTATCGGCACCCTAGGAAGGACTAAAATTCTCTGATGAATGTGATTCCTATATATTTTGCCGTAAACTGAACTGAATGGGTTTCTCGAAGCAGTTATGCATTAGAGAATAGTCGGCCCAATTTTGAGTACAACTTCAGTCACCCTACAAATTCCCACAAAGACTGCGTACCACTTTTAATAAAATATTTTTCAACTGCAAAGAGACGGTATCCCAGCAAGCCGTCAAGTTTGACATCTATTATAGTGTTTTTGTTCCACGAATGTAAATTATACTAAATATCAGGACCAAATGACATAAGCAGTGCATCGAAAAATCGATGCGCCAAATGATGTTGAGTTGGCATTTGAACGTTCTCTCAGTCATCCGATTGCAAAACTTGAGAAAGACTAAACACGGTAGTCGAAACGTTGGCACATTACATCTACTAACAATGCAGTGTTATTGTTTTTATGTCATTCGCGATTAAAGCGTACTAAATCTAGAATTCGATGTCAATCTAACCACTGATGATGCCGTTCACAGATTGCCCTCAGGGGTAGCTTAACAAATAAGTTTCCAAAACGACAAGGACATTTACGTTCTAACTAACTGAAACACCAATTCCTCAGGCGAAGAGACTGGTTTGCATTGGCCGTTAACTTAAACCACTGTTTTACTAGACTGTTTGAAAGTAACTGCAGGAGTTTCAGCCAGTTGATAAACAGAATGAACTCCCTTCTTCGAAATCACCGTTCATAGGGTCAATGAGAAACTCCTTATGGAGATTTTGTAGAACGATGGGTGAACATTCTGACTTACTGAATAATCCTGACAAGATTCGAAGGCTGTTAGTGTCATCCACGTCGCCTATACATTCTTCCCCAAGAGGAAGCCTTAACCGTTCTCCGTACTTCTGAATGGACCGTACAATCATCACAAACCCTGTAAATGTATCATAGAAAGAAAATGTTCCAGGTTTTAAAGTTCAAGTCAAAATTGGCTGACTGAAATGGCTAGAATCGGTGACTATAAGGAGTTCTAGTTCATCCTCCACTATGTAAGCACACTGTCCTACGTAAGGTTCGAATTTGTGGCGTTTTCTTCCGAAACCGGACTGTTATCAATTTATTCCTACAACTATATTGGCTGGTTGGAAAATCACTCAGAAACTGAAATAGTAGTGGCATCACCTCGGGAAACCTGCACGGACAATGCGATGTGCAAATTGTACATTGAAAGTAATGTGTGGCGAACTGAATGACATTTCCAGAGGTATTTAAATAATAAAGGGGTTGAGTGCAATCCATTTTATTCGAAAGATATGGAAGTTAGGTGAACATGCCATCAGGTATTAATTATCCCTGTTCCGTTGATTTCCCCAGGAAACATGCAACCCAAAAAGTGAATCAATGCAGATCAAATGGACGTCTCACCAGGAGCTGGCTCATCGAATCCTTACCATATTAGAATGTTCTACAAACAAGTTATACATATCACGTAAATCAGAGGTCCTTAAGGGGCTGAAATCCGATGAAGTATACAACAGGGTAAACTCAGCTTTAACGTTGAGAAGGTTTCCGGTGTGCAAGCTTACCAAACAACAAAATTCGTGATGAATGTTTAACATACTAGAGTGTTCCACTGACTTCACAGCTTCCATCAAAGCAGAACATGTCGATCCGAGAGTCTCACTGTTTATACCAAATTCTCGACTTTCCGTTTAGCGACTTCAATGATCCTTTTATAAAAATTATCGAAACTAGCTCACATGTCATTAATATTCCATTTATATCCACAGCGGTTGTTCTCAGCAAAAGACCAAAACTGGCCTTCCATTCTCTTCCGAGTGAGTGATTCAGTGAAAATTTGTTGGTTATTTGCACCTGCCTAATCCATTAGATTACAATGACCTTCGTGTAGGCTCGATTATTTCGAATAATGGTCCAAGATAGTAAAAGTTCAGCAACCTTTGCAATGGCTATTAAACATTTGTATTGCTCAGTGCACGACAACCAATAGATTTTTGGACACACATGATGGATGAAGGGAGTAAAGTTGTTCAAGTCCACTAGGATAATCACAAAACAGAACTTTCGGTTCCCGTTGAACATATCTAATTATCATTCTGGATTACTTGGAAAAATTTATGTGCAAGGTGATACTCCTTTTTTGCGAAATCAGTATATCGGACTTGACCTATACCTGCGGGGTGTTAGCAGTTTACTTGGCAATTTCATTTTCTGCTTTATTCGCGGAACAGATCCTGTCAGTTACCTCGACTGTCAAATTGCCGGAATATTCTTTTGTGTGGAATCCTACATTTAAAATCACTGTGAAAATCTTTTTCGATTGTCCGAACAACCAAAACCCGTGTCAATTCAGTGCTCTAATTATTGATTGACTGCTATCGGTTTGCAGTTATATGGTTAGGCATTTACAATATTGGATTCAGAGTTTTAGGACACTAGCTCCGTGAGAAGTAACACACCGAATTGTTCTGCGTAACATTCCTAATTTGACAAATCAGGCCGTTTCGAATTATGAGATGGTGATCAATAAGAATGGTTGGTGAGATATCCAGAGCGAACCCAAGGGGAACAAGTTAATTTCAAATAATATCGTTTCATACTTAATATAGTTCGAATACTTGGAATGAACGAGTTGGCTTTCGAGAGGTGTGATGTGCATTTGAACGAGTCATTCTAGGCAAAAAGACTATCGAAAAGGATTGCATCAAGGGAAATGGGTCTACTTAACATAATCTACAGATAGCCTTAGCAATTTTTCTGTCATTCAATTTAAGGGAATTGTGTACATGAAATTAACTTGCAGCGCTTATTTATTTACCACCTGCAAATGAGCAATCTACCCGTGGGCCTATAGCAATGCGTTTTCATGCTGAACGATTTGAATACACTAATCTCTGGAGGCTTAGAAGTGGTTTACGAAATCCGACTGCAACCCCTGCAAACGTTGATAGATTTGAGGGATGAGTTCTGCTGTCAGCTTCTAAATGCAAACAAACATGGGATTGGTTTTGTCAGATTCGCTTACACATTTCACCGGACCAAATTATTCTATTCGTTGTCAATGTCATGATTGCCAGATTGTTTTAATTGTTCAGTCACCTTTTCAAGCCTTCAATTAGCCGTGCTAATAAGCAATTTACTGAGTGGCATCACGAAATTCCTAGTATCCAACCTGCACTTTTATCACTTAAAAATCCGACACTGTAAGTTAGACACGAACTATGACTAGCGGAAGACTGACCCAGATCAAACACAATGTGCCCGGGCAACAAACTATGCATTTGACGACAGCCATTTCAAACTTTTTCGGAGGGGCGAGCAGTTGGGACTCGGCTTTGTCGATCGGTCTTCTCGGATATTGGACAACTTGATACCAAGGTGGAATAAACGGGAAGAGAAACTCATTGGTTCTGGCCAAACAACATCTCTGATACATTTTCAGTCTCGTTTAAGCATATCCGCGTTTTCAAATTGGGGTGCTCACTCCACCAGTACAATATTTTTAGTTTCAATCTCTCGGGAAGCACCAAAGGGCAGATAGGTAGATAAGTAGGCTCGACGGTAAGGTCAGTCCGAAATGAAGTCCTTTTTATTTACCTGAGTAGGCCTGTAAGGCACAGATAACAGCCGGTTTCAAGTGGATGCAATAAATTTCAAAACCTATTGCTAATATCCATACGGGCAGATAAAAAAAGAGGCGGTTTTCTTTTTTGATAACTCACCTGCACCTAAACGATATAGTGCAGTTGCCTACAGATCTAGAAGTTCTATTCGATACCTAACGCAACACGGCTCATTCGTGAGTCCAATTCAGACTGATAAGCACGAGGGGCCTAGTTGAATCTCGAGAGCATTTAATGAAATGCGCGAACGAAAAGCCATTCAAAACTTTTCTTATTTTGATCGTGTTTCTTACAACCATCGTTTTGTAACACTTATTGGCACTACCTTTAGGCAATGAATCTTCAACTTAATTGATGTACTATGGCGCAATTATTTCGGGTCGGCTTGATGTCGAAGACAAATATCCATCAGTGATTTCTGAAAGCAGTAAGTAATCGAGAGGTAATGCTCGCAAGAGATTACTAATGAACTAGGCAGTACGCAGTACAAAGATTCCCGACAGACCCTTGTGACTAGACCGGGAGCCTCAGCAGAACCTATCCCTTTGTTACATTCAAAAGCAGCATGATATCCCCATTTTCCCCGCCATTGTTTGAGAAAATCTCTTAACTAGAACCTCCAAGGCCGATAAAATTCCTGTCAACAGTATTTTCGTTGAGCACATGTTTTTTGGGAGTTTGTTGTGACCGATGGAAGCCTCGGCTGACTGATTGCCGAGGTGCGTATTTAGAGGGCAACCTGAAACAGTGAATCTTTTTTCAATTACTCAATTTGACTTTGCAAATTAGTGAGTATCATGCTGTGCCTCAGTATGCTAGTATTTTGCGTTGCGTACTATGTAAATTACGGCCAAGCTAACAGGTAAGGTGCCGTTTGGTGAAATATGCACATAGAGGCAAGTATTGGTTCCGTAGGATACAAGAACAGTGAGGAGAATCACCAGTTTGGTCGCGACGCGTTGCTCAAACGTTCTTTCAAGGGGCTTGTATGGACACTCATTAAGCTTCAAAACCTAAGGGTTGTAGGTTCTCCTTGTGGTAAGCGACAGCTGGATGACAAAACAAGGATGTTCAATTCGTGACTGGACTAATTACTTCGTTGATCAGACAAGAGTACACGTTTAGACCCAAGTATCCGGACTTATTAGGTGAACACCCCTTGGTGGGTTGACTCCATGTGCTTTCCTATTCACGTATAATATGTTCAATCTGTTTTTGATTGGTTGACAATGCAAACTTTAATCTCTAGCTGATAAAAATAATATTTTGTGTCTTATAAGCGTATAAATTCTGATGTCTGCAATTTGGTTTCGGTTTCCCGGAGCAGTTAGGAAGGCTCGGATTTACACTGCTTGAACAGATACTCGATCGCTCATGCGCACATTTCTGATGCATGAGCGTTTGGTTGCGTACTAGAAAAGAATACATTTAATAGACTAAAAGTCTAGCTTATTTTTCCACGATCACCAAGACCGTTGCACTCGGGAACTTACTACATATTCGGCGTGTTTGGTTGTCAACATGCATCATAAGCGTGACGTAACAATGATGCAAAGTTTTTAACTACATTTGCGCTTTATGGTGACCAACTCTTTCTCACGGCGGTAATACCTTGAATCTTTCCCCGATAGCCGTCAGTTCAGCACTCCAGGGCTTGTACACTGCTCGTCCAAAGACAGGTCAGATAAAGAACGGTTGTTCGGATTAAGTGAATGGTTGGCGCGATTCTCCGGAACCATAATCATTTGCAAATCGCAGGCTTGTGATTCACCCACCTCAACGAACGGTCTCATTTAAGTTCAAGAGCAGCTCCCGTTAATGTAGTTTCCATTCGCTCTATCGGGCGATGCACAGATATATCCGAAGTAGTCCATCCATGTTATTCCGCTCTGTTTCCCGTGAGCATGTAATGTTTATTTATCAAAGACATCCCATCCACGTCACCTACAAAGTCAAACAGGATAAAGTAGTCCAGGATGAATTGCTACATGATGTTTTCTTTTAAATTATCATTTAATGTGACATCGTTATACCTAAGTGCCCCGACTGGTCATCGTTATCAAAGTCATCATTCAGCGTTAGGCAGCGGGGCCAGTCCCAGTGATCTACGTCTTTCTCACAGGTTACATGTTGTGACAGAAGTAATCAATAGGTAAGGTAAACAAGGAGTGAGGATATAAAAGGCATATCTTCTAGATTTTACTTTTTTTATGAATGAGACCGCCAGTGGCATTATTTTCATGAATGGTATCATGGCTAACAAAGGTCTGTGAAGTGTGAAAGTTGACTGGCTGCTGGAGGATCCAAACCCTTGATCTTCGATTTGAGACTTCACGATGTTGACTGCTTGACCACTTCTTCTCTTTTCTCGCGCCGTATATCTTCATTTGATTCTATCTTCCAGTCTGTACCGGCCATTCTCACTAACTCTGTAGAGAAAAGGAAAGTTGAGGGGGCAAGATTAAGCGCTATTTGCACTAAAACAAGTCCCTTATACGGGTACTCTGTAGCTGACAGTCAGGGATATATTATCCCCCTGAATAATTTGACCCATCCTTATTAAGTTACCCTATCAATTGTTTTTTTTGCTTGGATTACTAGATGACACAGTCAAAATGATTTCGCCATTGTTGTGCTGACATCTGATGGGCTCAACATCCTATACTCTTACAAGGGTGAAAGAACAGGAAGTTTTAATAGTCAACATAAAACTGACATAATTGTCCCATAGCTGTTTCATTCTTATTGAGCAGACGACAGCACGATCTTCACTATATGCGTTCTTTTATTTTTTCCAGTAAACTGGTTGATGTGTTTTGTTGGGATGTCAACCATGAAGACGTAGGGAATCTAACTTACCTAAGCTCGTTGGACACTTTCTCATTCCACACTGCCATATTTTGCGACACACATGGCTTCTATTCCGTGCGAGGAACAGAAGATAAGGCAGGCTAATATAAACGAGTGTTCACCGTAAGCAACATTTGATCCAACCAAAGGAGTCTATGAGTTTGAAGTGTTGTGATAGAATATTCTGTGATCCGATCCCTGTTACTAGATTTCTGACCCTTACGCAACTCACTCGGTCCTTTCTTGCAATCGTAACAACAACATTCAAACATCGACTGTCACAAACCTACGAACAGCAAGTATCTTCAGCACGTAAGCTCCATGTCTCGCACCCATACAACTGAAGTGAACGGATTGGGGCACAGCACGCACGACCTTTCAAGTTAGCCCCCAGTGCTTTTATCCAGCATACGTTGATCAGGCCTTGTATAAATGCACGGTCACCTCTAATACTGTGCTGAAGCCATTAGTCAAGAAGGTTCCCACAAAACGATAGCGGTCAGGAATAACTAGTTTTTCTCCGTCGATCGGGATTCATCCGTCTAATCCTGCAACAGCAGTTTACACTCTGAAGGTGCAAAGCGCATGTTGGACCGAGCTGTATCCCTTGAGAGTCCGTCTAGTGCAGGATGCGCATTTCTACAGATACGGAAAAGCACGCGAGGTCGTATGCACACTATGGGTCATTTTGAACCCTGCATCCTGAAAACCTAAAGCTTCAAAAATCAACTCGGCCACGACGGTATTAAGCAAGAATAAGGAGTTGGGAAACCCCTTGCCCATTATAGCCAGATTTGTCGAATGAACTTGACAGTCTACTATATATGGCCTTGCGAGATCATAGGCATGCGAGTACAATGCTCATAACTAGATTGCACCTTTGCGTGATGTGACAGCTTGCCTGCCTCCATGACACAACGAGCTACACAAGATGGATTATCTCAAGTCGAAGATTCAATTATGCATGGAAGGTCAATGGGTAGAGGCCTGTCGAAGTAGTCTCCTGGTCCTCCAAGTTGGGGGTTGATCTGAGTTAGCAGCGCAGTCGTAAAAACGAGTGGAAGAATAATTGATCCAAGTAGATGGGCGCCCACTCAGCTGTACCCCGCTGCCTTGCGGTGAGGTTCTTGTCAGAACCAAAGGCTTTAGCTGAGAACCCTAATCGTTCTTCTGCTTAGCGGCTGGACTCCCTAGCAGTACCCGTCCATTATTCCCCATGAGTTACACGCCTACAAACAGTTCCATACTGCAGCGGTTCGTCGGGCAGGATAATTCAGGACCGCGCTGCCCTTGCATCGAGCGCATTTGGGGTGGGTAGTGATAAGTATGTACTGCTCAGAGTTCCCTCTATTTTTATTCACTGTCTTTCTATCTCCACTGACATCTTTGCTCCTTTCTGCAACCCTAGTGATCCCCACTATCACACGCCCAATATTACAACGGCTCGTTGTCATAGTTGTATTAGGGTGGTTTTTACTTGTTGTTAGCTCATCACTTTCTCAGACTAGTCAGCCTCTAAATCTTCGTTCCTTCAATTGCGCACTTTAATGCTGTGCTGGCCACGGCGTGTTGTCTATGACAGTGGACTCACTTCGATGTGATGTCTGCTGCGTGAGTGAAACACGAATTTCAGGATTCGAGTTAGCAGTAAAATTCAGCTAACTTGCCCACGAACGTCTCGTCAATATTTTCTTAGCACTTTCAGGAGTATGAAGCAAACTCAAGCTAAGTGATTCAACGTGGTGAAGGAATAGTCTTCAGTGAGAAGGCTGCAGCAACCCTTTTTGGCTGCATCTCGGTTAGCAGTCACCTGTGCGCCATGAGACGTCAGGATCGTCGCGTTCGGAAAGGAAGTTATTTAGAGGCGCAGTTTATTGTTCATCTCCGATCGCTTCAACAGAACTTCAGTAATGAATGGAGGAAGACGGGTTTTACGTAACCCTCGTCATTTTTGTTCGGAAGAGCATAACCGCTCTGACATCCTTAGTCGGTAGCAGGTACTTTAATGTCACAAGTTGGAAGCTGAGTACACTGGGAGTTCCTGTTTCAGGTCGGGCGATGCGCCTTGCTCTGCTCAGCGAACGGATAATGGAGAAAGACTTTCCCAATTCTGTGCCAGACAGATCATTTGTTCCTTGTCTTTAGCTACGTAATTTCCCACACAGTTTGCGTCGCACAACGGACCTGGCGCTCTAACTTCGACCAGATAGTCTGAGTTGATCGGATATATTGCAGCACAGCTACCGTGGTGCGCGATTCTTGTCAGAAACTGGAGGTCTATGTCCCACGTACGTCGAGGTCGAATCCATGTATCAGTCTTCAGTGGAGTATCTTTGCGCGTGCGAATTTCTTCAACGGGGCCATTCGCGCTTAGCCAAACACTCCTTATTGGCTTCGAACATCTGTGTGATTAGGCTGTTCACAATAGATGTGAGCGGAAACTATCCCAAAAACGAAGAACTTCGACGAGCAGCAAAATGACTCTGCTGGGACCGAATCACGACCGGCGTAGATTTGGCACAAGATTTCATGTGCGTCTTAGGCGAGCGTTCACACCGACGTTACAATGGTCTCTTAACAAGGGTTCCTTGTGATGGCCTAAATGAAAGAAAAATGCCAACTTCCTAACAGTAAGGAGGCGAATAGGGTGCTTTGACGGCTGCAGCGTCAGTTGATGGTGAGCCTTATGGATGACCGTGAAAACAAGTGTGATAAGGTAGCCGGAGAGATGGAAGTAGCAGGTGCTTCAGACAGCAGACCAAGATTATTTAAGCTTATGCACGACACCGAAGGCAGGTGAACCTCGGTTAGCGAAGAAATGGGGAGCCCATGCATGGTAGAAAACAAAGGCTATATCGTTGGGCTTAGTACTTCGTAGGTCAGTTTATCTGGCCGCATGCTAGCGTATTAGTCTAACGTCCGCAGCTATGAATATCTGTGACGTGTCTGTCGATCCCCCAGCGGAATTGGGAGTGGACACGAATATTATACTGTTGAGGAGGGGGAAATGGGCCGATCCTAACGAATTTCCTCCAGTTTAATTTCGAACTGGTAAATGAGAGGAAGGTATGTACACTAGCTTAAGCAGGACGAACGCTTTAGTGCATTTTTCGAATCGCGTGATCATGCACAGTGGTCATCAGGTGCATGGTTTACAAGTATGATAGCTCGCTCGGTATGCACTCGACCTTCCCGATTTCTAAGTGTTTGTATTACTGGATGAGAGGGAACTAAACGCTTGTCGACCGTTTACTTAGTAGTGACAGACTGGAACGCTGTCCAACAACGGTGGCTCGGCAGTGGAGGTGACCGCGCGTACATCGAAGGCTCGCGCAGGCCTGCCTTATACTGAAGCAAAATTATGCGTCACCTGATACTTCCTCCTTGAGTTGAAGATCGTGATTGCTGTCGCAGTGCACACTTACTCTGCCGCATAATGGTTAGCGAGAGACATGGGTATGCGATGTTGGAGCGATGTTCGTTGGCTAAGGTTTTCGCACCACACCAGATACTCTACGCGCTATAGTAGGAGATTATAAAATGGGGTAGACCCGAGTGTTAATGTCAAGGCCAGGAATCTATTATTAACTGCCAATTCTGAGAATGTCTTAAGCCAGCGTGTGAAGCTTAGTGGACTACGCTGGCTGGATCACGTGCTGCGCACAGGAAATTCATCTATCATACATATTTGCACCGATTCGCGAGAGTAATATCCGCGAAAAGAGCAGGGAGTACTAGTATATCTTCCAGCGCTCGAATGCTGTGTGACTACGAACGAAATTTATTATCTATATGCTCTCGAACTTATCCATTAGCTCTGAGTGTCCGGCAGCGCGACAGTTTATGCATCGACATCCTAGTCGTACGTCTGTCTTTCTGTGACGTTGATTGGACGTGACTTTCGACTCGTGCATCAGACCTAGCACTAATTGAAGTGACTACACTCCATCGGAACGGCATGCCAACAAAGTTCGTGAACCTGTTGCGATCATTGTAGTCGCATACCTATGGTCGCGTCAGGGTATATGGTGAACTATCAAGTTCATTCGAAACGACTAGTGGCGTTCGACAAGGGTATCCCATCTCTCCATTCTTGTTCAACTTCGTCATGGACGAGTTGATGGAAGATATTTTACGAGGTCTCCGGGATGTAGGAATCGAACTGGAAAGTGGAGGGAAGCTGTGTGATCTGGATTACGCAGATGACGTTGTGTGCCTTTTTGAGTCTGCGGACCATGCACAACGCGCACTAGGCAGACTGTCGAGGTCGATCGCTCGGTTTGGCATATGCTTTTCACCTTCAAAGTGCAAAGTGCTGTTACAGGACTGGACTGCAGTAGTACCGAACTTGGTGCTGAGCGCAGTGGAACTAATTTTGGTAGACCGTTTTACGTACCTTGGTAGCTGCATGTCGAAAGATGGTATCTCGGGAGTGAAGGTAAATACACGTATATCCAAGACTCGTGCAGCTTACGCTGGACTGAATCACTTGTGGCGTCGGTCTGACATCTCACTGAAGTTGAAAGGTCGTGTTTACGGTGCCGCAGTTCGGTCAGTTCTGTCGCGTGGCTGCGAGATGTAATTATGCGTATGAGAAATATTCGTCGGTTAAAAGCTCTCGACAATCAATGTCTATCTAGTAACGCTAGGACTGGGTGGAATGAGCGGGTGAATAATGCGGAGGCGAGGAATCTAGTAACAGGTGCCGGCTCTCAGAATACCTTATTTCAGCGCGCGAAATTTAGCAAATTACTTCGGATTGGTCATGTGTTGCGTATGGCGAACACTTCCCTACCATAATGTGCCCTATTTCGAATTCCTCCCAAGGAATGGAAGAAGCCATATTGAGGCAAACAGATGATGTGACAACGTGGGATGAGAAAATGTACAGCGAAGTTAGGTAAAGTAGGTGTCTCACGCCTTCGTCGTTGAGGTCCGAAAGACTCGTCAACTAGCTGGCTGGAGGGGCTGAAAGATATGGCAGTCAACCGTGAACAGTGGCGATCATGTCATTTTCTATCGAATCGGAATGATTGAAGAAGTGTGTTTGTACAGTTAGACTATGTTCCATGTGTTCATTATAGCAGCATTCTTTTTTCCGCCTATTTAGGCGCATTCCCTGTTTCTTTTGCTTATTTACAATTTTGATAGAAACGTGTGACTTTGAGAAAAAGGCAGTGGGCACTTAGGCTCGCCTAACCGTTTAACGCTGAACGATGCTGCTGCTGATGCTGAGGGTGATCATGATCATGATCACGATGATGGTGATGAATATCTTCGGTATAACCACTGGTTGAAAAGTGTTTAATAACCCTATTTAGTTGACTGAGTTGAAGGGTCTCTTCACGTGGAGAAAAACTGCTGTGACAATTTTTGGTGTTTTAAGTAGCTCTCAAAAGGCAAAAGTTGGATACATGCATCTTCGACTTGGGTGCAGTCGGGTCTGGTGTTCACAGACTCTCAACCAGCAAATTGGTGACCAGTGGCGCAGCAATTTCGAAGATGAAATCTACTTTTATCTTTTATGGTTTACTTTCGTTAATAACTAGACCAAAATCTAATTCATTTGCGAGGAAAGGCAGCGGCAGACATGAGAGTGCGAAATAAGGAAGATGACCAGCGGCTAAAGGGTTCGAACCTATGACCTTCAGATGCAGTCGCCTAGAGCGTGGCTCCTCGATGACCCCGGAATCAAGCATGTCACGCTGACTGCTGAAGTAGTTGCATGTTTCCGTCCTGAAAAAGGCTGGAATCAGTCATTCTTGGACCCCTTACAAAATTTATTTCAAAGCATTTGGGTCTGCAGACCACCGGTAAAACTTCTAGTCTTCCCGAAGTACGCTGAGGGTTAAGCTCGTCGAACCGCACTTCTTTCAAAAGTGAATGTTAGTCCAGCGATTTTACAAAAGGGCCAGACAAATAGCGATTACTTTAGCAACAATATGCAATATGCGGCTATAATCATTGAGCTTTCGAAAAAACATTACTCTTTCATTAAAACGAATTTATCTGTTTATCGCTAACCTATCTACAACACTGTAGTATTGTCATTATTAAATAGGTTTACGTTTATCTGTTCCAGGGTCGTCTCGCAAACAGAAATGTTTAAAACGCTGTCGCAGAAGTATGTCTGCCCATTTTGTTCTCTCGGGTTTTGCGTAAATTGGAAGTGACGTTAGTTTTATACAGGGCATACAGCAACGATAAAATGATTTGCCACGTTCTAACTAGCTGTAACGCTTTACCGTGTGATGCTCAGCCGGACTTGTTTTCGGTCTGCATTTTCAGGCAGGTTCGGGTTGAAAAAACCGAAGTGGTCAGCAAGTATGTGGCCCTGTAAGTATGTTGAATGCAGTGAAATCGTTTATTGTTCTCGTGGTTTATAATTCAAGTCTCACCACGCTTCACTCTCGTTAACATGAAGAAATCGCTCGGAAATGGTGATCGATTTCCATAAATGTTGTGCATTTCATACTATATCATAGTTTTCTTACACGATTAGACGAACCACAAATGTCCTTATTTGTGGAATATTTTATAGTTTCAAAGGTTTTCGAGTATGCAGCTTGGCTTTTAGATCGCAAACACTTCATTACCAGTCGATGTGGCAATAATAATGCTTAGGTAATGACCTATCTGCTCACCTCTATTTATACTGTGGCTGCCTTATATATGACCTTGACCCCAGAGCAAGTCACTCTTGAAGGTTGCTATGGCTTTGGTTTTAAGACGTCCTTGAGCCGGAAATGGTGTTAATTATTACCATCTTGAAATGGGTCCGTTTGCTTTAGACTCCAGCAACTGAATAGCAACCATTCCATTCAAATCTTGCGCCTTAGCGTATGCTTTATTAGCGATCTGTTCTCCCATAGTAATTTCCGTAAAAATATAATCCACGGTTGCCAGTTTAGTAGGTGCTACAAAACAGATTTGGTTTCTTAGTTCCCAAAGATTGCGAACCGTTCGTTGCTAACTTTTCCCGTCCGGTTCAACAACACAATTATCAAGCGGCTTATTTCTGGATCCTCATTACTGGTCAGCATTCCACCTACGAATCTACACATAGAACTAGTTATTCCAAATGATAAGTTAGCCTCTAGGCATAGTCTGGGAAGTGTGGCAGTTCTGACAAGAACCTGATAGTTGATATCAAGCTTCTACACATTAATATGCATATGTTTTAGCACTTACCAAGTTTGAAATATCCAAATGATGTTAATGTTGACAACAACTAAAGGTGGCATAGACTGGTAAAATTGCAAGCGCGATGTGCAGGATTTCTTATATCATGCAGGCTTACTTTAATTGGTGAATTTCCGGTATGCACATTCTAAATGGGTTAACGAATAGCAGAAAATATTCCACACCACCACTTTTAGTGCTTACGTTATCCTATTTAGCGTTGCACGGTTATCCTGTGTACTTATCAGATAAGGTTTTGGGAAATGTCACAAAACCGACCTTCCGCATGTCAATCTATGCTGACTTAAGGCGCGGAAGTCACTCTTGTTTTAATAGCTTGTGTGCAGCGCCGGCCGAACTGGGACACAATTAGCGGGAATATTTGGATATTGAGTTTGTCAGACTTGTTGAGTATCAGCTTGTACAACACAAGCATCCCAGTGGAAGTTCCTTAATTTGAGGTTTGATCCTAAAATGTGCAGTCTGAATTGTAGTCTGTGGGGACATGGTTCTAACGAAACCCTTGTTTCGCAAAGTAAATACTACTGAGCACTATGCATACAGCAAAAGAAATGGAAGTACGAAAATGTAGTCACTAATTAAAAATAAAAGAATATAGCTATTCTCTAGCACCTTCAGAATTGCGAAAATCACCTGGAAATTTGTATATAACGCCTAATCTTGGTATCAACCACGTTCCGGGGAACATTTCGGAGAATTGCTTTAGTTCTTTGCTTCATTCGAATAATCATAACGATACGGTCTGCAATTTACTCTTTCATTGTGACGTTCTTTATTTTGTGCAAGCACTGTGTAGCAACGGTGTTTGCTTTTCGTATTTAGTAGTATACTCCTCAAGCAGATTACATGTTTGAATCAAAAGTCTAGCATCTTGCACCGTGAATATGCGAATCAGATCGGCTATAGTCAAAGCTAGAAAAAAACATGGAAGGTAGTTTTTCAAGGATTCGCAAAATCGCCACTGACCTTCGTTTGCTTTCGAAACCCGAATAACATCTCTTACATGATTCAATTTTGTAAATATCAGCATTGCAGTTGACATTTGACTCGTAAATTGACCGTTGAGCCACATCATTTACGTTTCAGCTTTCGTTAAGCTGAATTTTGACAGTAAGCGTTCATTTTTTGCGGAAAATTTCAAACTGACAATGCAAAGACCATCGAATTATTTTCCATTTTGCAAGGCGATTCTAACATGTGATGAATTTCACTGCACGGATAACATCGGGTTATTTTGCGGCATGATCAAATTCATGAAATTATCATCACGAGTGAACTGGCTTGCCATGCACACGGATACAACGGGCAAAGTGAAAGCAATTCAACCTACAATCAATCATGTTGCATTGGATTTTTTATCAAACCTGGCGACACCTACAAGCAAAACCCAAATTCTGCCACAACCCTTTATCCACAGAGCGGTTTCATTCATTATTTTCGAACATGATTCAGCCAAGCAGTTACAAACGTGTCAGATCAGAAAATATCACAGCAGGTTTAGGTCGACGATTGTTGAAAAAATCAATGATACCGAATAAATAAAGTGTGTCTGTCGTCTGTTGCACGATTAGCTGCGATTATTTCATTGCTCAGCATCGACTAATCAAATGAAAACAACAGTATTGGTGTAGTCTCGTCAAATATAGCATATCACCTAAACCGACCGAGCTGTTCGTAAACGAAGAAGTCCCAATTGAAGCAAAGCCCAAGACAGTCGTGACAGTAATTACGATGTACGTTTCTGTCCTAGTTATGGGCACTGAAATGTAAACTTTCAAGTGGTCCGAAGTCACCAGTCTGTCGTGGGATGCAAGATGAACATAAATTCTCACCCAATTGTTGCTGGCCGTCAGATAGCTGAAAGGCTCACAATTTCTATCCATCTGCTCAAGATATGCTTCAAATAGTGAAAAATAAAGGACGAAAATGTCCCAGTTTTGATTACGAGCAAGAGTATCTTAGGTTATGGAATTCACGACTAGGGGCTAAATGTGGGATGAATCGCCGTATAGTCCAGTTTTTAGACCGTTCGTAGAGCTGCTCAGTAAATCCGTGTGTAAGATTTGTCCCTTCTGTCATTCATTCTGGAGCAGCGCAGTGGCTTGAACGGAATGGAAAGCTATAGAGATAACTTTTAAAAAATCTATGGTCCAAGATTTGATACAACTGCAATGGTCATCAGCACAGCATGCAACAGCTACGTCTCACTTCCTGACAGTAGGCTACATAACGGAATTGCAACAATATCCGCGGAGTGCCGATCCCGGCTGTATGGTCTTGGGCCTTGTATCAAGGTAGGCTGGTTTTAGTTAGAGATTGACGGAAATGGTGCGGCTGACCATTTTCAAGCAAATGAAATTTGAAGGTAGTTTTCACTGTAACCGATTCGAGATTGTAAGCTAGGTTTATCTGCACATTCAATCTTGGTGTAGCGGCGTGCTTTGGAGTGGTAACACATTTCGGTCTCGAAGTTACTGCAGAATAATTTTTCCATGCAAAATAACTGTTGCGATTCAAAGCTTGTAAAGGCTAATTTGTTTGACGAGTTTCTTTTTCAGAGTTTAACTATAATTACATGACAGATCATTGATCTCTGCCCCAATCGTTCATAAACACAAATTGCCTAGTCAAACATGGTCCTCACTAAGATGGTCTGATAACTACCCAATGACTGATGGGGTCTTTTCCAGAGGAACCTTTCTGCCTGTCAGAACGTAAGTGAGCATCGCGTTTTTTGTGCAATGCGGCTAAATAGCTGCTCATTCATCGTACATTTCCAGTTCGTACAATGATGAGAAACCCGGCTACAATTTGACTTCGGGGAAACCACGTCATGGAAACTAAATTTCCTGATGCATCAAATATGAATCACTGCATCAGTTCACATCACCCTTGTTTTATGAACGAAATAGTTGCAAGAGATAACAGTTTTAGCTTCGAATGCAAATGTTTGCACTGAATTGTATTTTTAATACACTACCAGATGATAGATATTTATTTAAAATGCCAAATGGAATAGAAAATTTTCCACGCGGGGAGGCATACTGATTTCCGTGTAACCATTGTACCCCACGTATTCCAACTACCTTTGGCCAATTAAAGCTTTGCTATGCAACACACGTTCGCAATTGCACTTGGTCAGCGGAAAAAATCAAACCCTAACAATGTGGCGTCAAATTTCAGATGATCGTCAGTTGTTGAAATCCACTTCTCCACCGTGTTACAGTTTTTTTCGCCTTATGGGAAACAAATCTTTCTTGTCTAGTTAACCCGTCACCCTTGTAAGTAACCCATTAAACTAAAGAAAGAATGCTTGTTTAATAAACTTTGCAATCCTGAAAAACATAATTTGACATTTTTCAACAAACACAGAGGACGACCAAATCACCATATTCTATTAAGATCAGCAAGGTTGTAAGCAGATAAGCGGTTCATTATTTTTCCTTGTTCGAGCGACAAAAATCGATCTTATTCCTATCAACTTGGCGATTTTGGTGCAAGCACAAGGGCTGATTCACCAATAAAAGTGACATACTGAAAGCAATCATTATTCAGATTGTCCTTTCGTACTTAATTTTGTAACTTATTGCAGGTAATAAATAAAAGCCAAGATCTTTACACCGGACTTAGAGACACTTAAAATAGAGAGGAACAAAGAAGGTATTCAGAAGCGATTTGTCATAACTCCCCACAGACATTTCTCTCTCAGATATTCGGAGGCCGCAGATCAATAATCTAATCCTTTTAACTTACAAGTGACTGGTATGTTCCTAGCTTACATCATTAAAGCAAAAGAACCGAAAGCGAACTTTCCAACTGATTGTAACCCCTTAGTTTACCGTTTCATCTTGAAACATCTCGTTCATGATTATCTTCACCGATTCAGTTAAAAACTAAATCACGTCTGCGTAAGTTGTGTGAATTTTTTCGAATACTTGTTTTCTATTAGAATACAGCCGAATGTAGAGACCGTTTTTCCCCACATGTCTTTCAATATTCTCGAAAATCGGACAATAAACAGCAATAGAGGGGCATGCCTGTCGGTAGCAGATGATCCAGCAGCAATAATCTTGGCGCAAAACTATTCAATGCAATGAAAACGAAAAGAAATCTTTAAAAGCTATGCTCGGAAGAGTTTCATTTCTGAGCAATGGCAAGCCCCATCGAAATACTTATTCTGGCCCACAGAGAGATTAGTAAGTCTAGGTCCACCAAGAAGAAAAACCGAGGACTGAATGTCCTCTTGAATGTTTTACGCAAAACGCTGCAAACAGAAGGCGCTGCTCATGGTAGATTTCATGCCAGATGGAACCACGATTTGGAATGTGAGCACTTTCCGTCCAAATATTCGAAACCAGGAAAGGCCAACGGTGAACCACGTTCATCTTCATTTCATTCACACCCATACGGTGAGGTCAAGGTAACTTTTTAACATTGCACTAATCGCTCGAAGTAGATAAATTTCACTCAGGACAGCAAGTGTACAGACCTCAGATAGATGGCTTTTATCTTTTCCGTAACCGGAAGTCATGGTAACTAAAGACTGAAGTGATGCGTACAGGTTGATTTATATGATAAATGGAAAGTGGAAATTTCAATCGCAAGTCTAAGAAATTTAATCCAAAACGTTATGGTATGCACACAAGACATACCTAAACATCTTTTCTTAAAACAATTTAGCTGTTCCATGTTGGAAAGCCATTAGCTGCAAGTATTAAGGCTCTACTTCATCTACCTGGGCTGTATGGAAATTATATTTTGAGAGTTCTGACTTCGAAACCCCTTGCTCCATTCGCCTGGCACAAATTTGCCTTCTAATTATGATAAAACCAAGAACTCCCTAATCTTGAACACGATCAGTTTGAACGGATTAAGAAGAATCTTTGCCAAATTTTCCTTTTCTTGCGCAGCTAACTTCGCGTTTTACTCAAGACAATGCCATAAGGTTCCCCTCTGTGTTTGCCGTGAGCTGTTATGCTTGTTTGTAGTTAATTTATTGCCAAATAAAGCACATGTTTTGTTTTCTTATTGTTCGAATTCTTCCTTCAAAATATCTCCACAAACGTCACCAGAACAGCAGGATTTTTAAACCAGTTCGTGCAAATCAGTGCATTACGAGTTTAACGCTGTTCATTTTTGTATCACAGACGTAAGCATGCACATGCGTATGCGCTTACATATGGGTAACTTCTAGTGGGATACAAGCAACTAAGCAGGGAGTTAGTTTCCTGAAGGTCGAGACGTTGGCGCAATTGCAGTAGAGGTAACTGGAAGGTGTCGACTGATTCATGTTTATTAGTGTAGGTTGCAAGTGGACTGATGAACCGCTAATTTATGTTGACTAGTATGAGGAGGCCAATAGATTTGTGTCAACCGCAAGACAGTTTGGACATTCAGATATCATGAGGGAATTACTGATAGTATTACTTCAGTGAAAATCGGGGTATTTGTCAACAGTCGTTAGCAGTACGGGTTAAAGCGGTAGAGTAATATTATATGTGCGGTATATAATTTGGATAAGAATAGACGATACATTAATTGTGAAGTTGCGTTTCTAATTTAAATATCTGTTTTGAGAACTTCTCTGGTTGGGATGTAAAAATGGTTATATATAGTTTTATATTGCCCAAGAAATGATACCTCTCGGTAGCAGTTAGTCGGTGATTTTGTGAACTATTTCGGCTAAAATAAGGCTGTCAAACAAAAGTGTCATCACAAAGTAGTCAGGTAGATGAGGTGCCCTCATCTCGGACAACAATTAGTTACGCTCATCAGCTTACCAGAAAGTCAGCAGAATAAACTCCTGTCACAACGAGACTACACCTTGACGTGGTGTGACGGCTTGCGTGCCTCCATGATCCAACGAGCTATACAGGATGGCTTATCTCAAGCCGAAGATCCAATCATGCCTGGAAGGTCAATGGGTAGAGTCCTGACGAAGTAGTCTCCTGGTCCTCCAAGTTGGGGGTTGATCTGAGTTAGCAGCGCAGTCGTAAAAACGAGTGGAAGAATAATTGATCCAAGTAGATGGGCGCCCACTCAGCTGTACCCCGCTGCCTTGCGGTGAGGTTCTTGTCAGAACCAAAGGCTTTAGCTGAAAACCCTAATCGTTCTCTCTGCTTAGCGGCTAGACTCCCTAGCAGTAAACCCGTCATTATTTCCGCCATGAGTTACACTCCTACAAACAGTTTCCATACTGCATCGGTCGCCCCCTTCTGCGCAGCGAATAATCAGGACCCGCCGCTGCCCATTGCATCGAGGCATTTTGGGTGGGTAGTGGATTAAGTATGCTACTGCTCAGAATTCCGCTCGCTTTTATTCAGCTGGTCTCTTCTGTCTTCCAACCCAAATCTGTCTTGCCACCCTCTGCCTACCCATAGTATCTCCATTGATAACACGCCCGGTACTCGCAACGGTTTATTGTCAAGTAGTGTAGTAGGTGGTTCTCAGTTCTGGTTAGCTCCACACTTTCTCAAGCCTCGGCAGCCTCTTGGAATCTGGGTTCTTCAATGTGGCCGGCACTTTTAATGCTGGCTTGGCCAACAGGCGTGGCTTGGCTCTGACAGTGGACTCACTTTCGATTGATGTCTGCTGTGTGGAGTGAAACACGAATTCAGAATTCGAGCAGAGTAAATTCAAACTGACTTGCGACTAAGTCTCGTCAGGATATTTTGTCGCACTTCAAGGAGATGAAGCAGCTCGAGTGGGGGTCCAACGTGGTGGTAGGAAATAGTCCTTCAGTGAGAAGGCTGAAGGCAGCCCTTTAGATTGGAATCCCAGTCAACAGTCGTTTGTGTGCATGAGACTTTGGGGCCAGGGGGATTTCCCAGTCCGGCCGTTTTTCCGAAAGGATATAAGTGTTAAGCGTAGTTTATTTGTTCATCTCGGCAAATACGCTCCAACAGACTGCCAGCACTGATGTGGGAAAGACGAGTTTTATGATAACCTCGTCACTCTTGTTCGAAGAGCAATTGCTTGACATTGTAGTGTAGCAGCGTGACTTTAATGCACAAGTTGGCAAAACTGAGTGCATCGAAGTCCTGTTTCAGGTGGGCGATGCCCTTGCTTGAACACGAACCAGACAACGGAGGAAAGACCTTCTCCAATCTGTGCAGATAATCATTTATTTTTATCCAGTACGAAGTTCCGAAACAGCTCGCATCGCACAGCCACGTGGCGTTCAACTCGACCAGGTACTTTTGAGTCAGATTGACCATATCGCAAGTTAGCTTACGTTGGGGGTTTCTGTGCCAGAACTGATAAGATCATACTGGACCACGATACGCGAATCGGACATGCGGTTAGTTTTATTGCGATTTTTGCTGCCAGCTGAGTGGTCATCGACACAGCCACAAACCCGATTGGCTGTCGAACGTTGTTCCTGATTCGGCTGTTTTCGCAAAGTCTACGAAACACGGAAACTGTCCGTGGAACTACAGAAACTGCGAACCCAATAAGCATGAGGACGATCAGTGGGATCAAATTAAGCAGGCCTATGCTATTTGCAGCGAATTTTCGCCTGCGGTCACAGATCTAGTGTCATCAAAAGCACTGGGATCTCTCAAGCGTCGCTAACTCTATTGGAGCAAAAACGCGAGCTGCCTAACTGCAAGGAAATGAATAAGATGCGTCGGCAGTTGCAGCGTCAGTTGACCAAAAGCCTTAGGAATGACCGCGAAAGCTGGTGGGTTAAGTTAGCCGAAGAGAGATGCTGATGAAATAACTTACCTCCTTGCTTCGTGATATTGGGAACGAGGAGCGTATCCCGCTATCGTGGGGTGAGTCACTGATTATACCCATTTTCAAAAAGGGTACACGGAGTGACTGACAGCAATCATCGTGGGATTAGTTTAATTCTCATAGTTACTAAGGTGTTAGCTTTGATAATGCTGCACCGTTTGACACAGATTCGCGAGAGTAATATCCGCGAACAATCCAGGCCGGATTTCGGCCACGGTCGAGGTTGCATCGACCAAATATTCACTTCCGACAGATCTCGAAACCGCACCAACCACGCACCGCCGCCCTACGAATGCATGAGGTCTTTCCGTCGCTTGAAAGGTGGCCTCGTGACTCCGTGGATCGGCCGGCAATACTCAGTGCGCTCCACCGGAAGGGTATAGCCAACGAGTTTGTGGGACCTGTTGCGAGATTGTACTTGGCATACTAAGGTCCATGTTAGGGTATACGGTGAACTTCAAGTTTCATTCGAACGACTAGTGGGCGTTCGACAAGGGTATCCCATCTTTCCATTCTTGTTCAACTTCGTCATGAACGAGGTGATCGATGATGCCTTAGGCGACCTCCGGGATGTAGGAGTGGAACTGGGAAATGGAAGAAAGCTATGCGACCTAGAATACGGCAGACGACGTCCGTGTGCCTTTTCGAGTCGCGGACCATGCACAAACGGCGCACTAGATAGACTGTCGAGATCGTTGCTCGGTTCGGGCATGTGCTTGCACCTTGCAAGTGCCAAAGTTGCTTTGTTAGGAGGACTGGACCGACCGCAAGCGCCGAACTTGATAACTGGATCGTGAGAGGAATAACACATGGTGGACCGTTTTCACACTTACCTTGGTACTGCGTGTTTAACGACGGTAGCTCGGGATTGGAGGTAAGTATGCGTATACCCAAGGCTCGTGCATCTCACGCTGAATTGAAGCACTTGTGGCGTCGGTCTGATATCTCACTGAAGTTGAAAGGTCGTGTGTACTGTGCTGAAGTGCATTCAGTTCTGTTGTACGGTTGTGAGACGTGGAGTATGCGTGTGGGCGATGTTCGTCGGTTGGAGGTTTTCGACAACCGATGTTTTACGTAGTATGGCTAGGATTGGATGGAGGTGGCCGGGTTGAGTATATTGAGGTCAGGAATCTGGTATTGGGGTGCCACTTCTGAGAATAGGCTTGTTTCAGCGTATGAAACTTAGTAGACTACGCTGGTTGGGTCACGTGTTGCGTATGACGAACACTCGTCTACCATACCGTGCCTTATTTTGTGTTCCTCCTAAAGGAATGGAAGAAGCCATGTGGGAGACCAACAGATGCACGTGGCAACGGTGGGATGAAGAAATGTACAGCGAAACTTAGGTAAAGTAGGTGTCTCACGTCTTCGTAGTTGGGGTCCGAAAGACTGGTCGACTTGCTGGCTGGAGACACTTTAGGATATGGCAGTGAACCGTGAACAGTGGCGATCGTGCTGTCATTTTCTATCGAATCAGAATGATTGAAAGAGTGCGTTTGTACAGTTAGACTGTTTCGTGTGTTGGCTGCAGCAGCGTTTTATCTTTTCCCGCCTGTGTAGGTCCACTCCCTGTTCTCGTTGGATATTCACTCTTTTTTATATAAACGTGTAACTCTGGGGAACGGCAGCGGTCAGTGAGGCTTGCTTGCTGTTTAAAGCTGAACGATGATGATGATGATGATGATGAAGGATAATCTGAGTTTTGCGATAAGACGATCAAGAAGTCGTCTGAGGTTAGGATTCCCGAGTTGTGAGGTTGAGTGCGAAATAAGGAGTGCACTTCCTACAGATATTGTTTCTTGAAGATACTGATAGAAGGGCTGATAGTGTGGAAATGAGGCTGACACCTTGAGAGGTCTTTGTGTAAATGATGAATCGGATACTGAGAATACGTTTCCTATGTGAATAATTGTTGAAGCATAGTTCAGCGGGACCAGCCGCGCATGGCTAATTACTAACAACAAATTACTGAGAAGGTTATAGATCTTCCTCGGACAAACATGCAAAACGACATGAGGAGAGGAATGAAACAGAGTGGATAAACACTGCTATTCAAAAATTGCATGCACCCTAATTGTTCCCATTGTATTAATGCTTGAAAATTTGAAATGATGGCAGTCGAAGAGCTTCTACAATTTGGGAGTGTTATGAATCCATCTCGATCTTTTTATCAGTGAAAATCTGTACATGTATTTGCCAGAATAAACTCCGGTAATTGGTCCCGATTGGAATAAAGACGGCTCAGATGCACAGGATTATCCGGAGAGAGAACATATATTCGAAACACACCATGTGGTTAGGATTTTAATCAGAAAGGAGGTTGATGGTTAGACGAAAACTTCGAAATACTTCATTGTTAGATGCATTCTGGTTAAGGTTGAAATTATCAGCTTATAAAAAGTGACAACCGACAGTAGGCAAAAGGACACAGGTGCGAGTTTTAAACAAGGGTTTTGGCGTTTTAGCGCCCAGTCGCACACTAGCTCCCGTTGGTGAAGAAATCTGATAGACTTTCTTATAAGGGCCTGGAACAATGAAATATCGCCAACTTGTGGCAAGAAATCAAATGCTAATGAATGTTTAACGAATGTACAATGTACAAGTCTCATTGATGAACCCAAGGACTTGCAACCATGACGGACAAGGGATGCAGCTGCGCCTAATATCATCCGTGGCACACTTCACAGGCCTTGTTTTGTTCCCACATAAGCTTCCAACGCCTTGGTATCGGGGTTTTTTTATTGTTGCCCCCAGGATGACAAGAAAAAACGTTCGTTTTCCGTCTTCAGTGGGTTGCAGTAGCATCGCATCAGCGAACTGTCACGTGGTATTCGGAAATGCCCCTTCCATCTCTTTAGGATATACAAACACATAGAAGAGATAGGGCCATCAGAAATGAACAGGGCTTCAAGAAAATAGCAATACTTTTCTAGGAAATTTCTGACCTAGCAATTTAGTAGGAATGCAAAAGAGAAACGGAGCAATTCACGTGAAGGGAACTTTTGAAGAAGAATGCGACTGCCGTAGGAAAACTAACACTGGCAAAACTAAGGTGTGTTTCCTTTCTCTTGATGAACATAAATCGTATCAACAGTTCATGTTAGGTCATTGCAGAAACATGCAATGGTAACTTTCTGATATAGGCCCACTTAATTTCGGAAACAATAGTTAATAAGATTTCTCTCTTAAAGGAGTTTTCTTGTGATTGAGAAAACGCAGAGATGCTTTAGACGGAACACGAGGAGTAGCAGGTTGGTCGACAGATAACTTAATTCGCTTACAAAATGTGTGATTTATGTCCGAGAAGTTAAATACTGTTGACGGCAACACAAAATACGCACAAATACTATGTTGTAAGCTAAACTGAAGTAAGTATTCGTTCGTTTTATTCACGCTGGATTGATCAAAACAGATGAAATAAGTTGCCACCCTAATTCACAGTTTTCTTCTTACTGGGTAATCTGAATAGTCTAAATATTTTGAAGTCTTCGATCATCAAGACTGAGCGTTTAACATCCTGGTTTAGCTACGATTCTTGTATATGCACTGCACAAGTATGAAAAATGACCGGTGATTGGAGTACGAGGATCACGTCCGATGTTCACCCAAACAGGGGTTAAATTGAAGTTTGACAATGAAGAACAGCACAATTTTCCAACCAGCTCCAACAATTCTTCTGGGTAATAAAAGATTGATTATGCATAACAGTGCTCGAGGTCCATCGAGGATGGAAACCAATCAAGAGTGTAGTGGAAAAAAATGAGGCTATGATGATAAAGACAGAAGATGTGGTATTTCCCTCAAAAACAAGCGAACTCTCGTTCAGTGGCAAAATATCTTGCTCAAGAGAGAAAATCTGGGAAAAAATTCAATGAATTTTTTTCTGACAGACAAGTTTTTGGAGTAATTTGGTCTTAAATAATATGCTAGAAGTGCCCAAAAGGGCTACAAAGAAAAGGCCGCAGGCGTTAAGTTAAAAATGGTCAGCACGTACAACCTAGTAATACAAAGGGGTTAATGTGCGCCGCCATCTTGCTCCTGATTTTGTAGATTTTGACGCTGTCTGATGCGCTTGTTGAAGTTTTCTTTCCACTCTT
Source organism: Fasciolopsis buskii (assembly GCA_008360955.1). Classification (NCBI taxonomy): domain Eukaryota; kingdom Metazoa; phylum Platyhelminthes; class Trematoda; order Plagiorchiida; family Fasciolidae; genus Fasciolopsis; species Fasciolopsis buskii. Next base: position 267,191 of record LUCM01011451.1, read on the forward strand.
CAATTTTCAGATCAGGAATCGTGAAACCACTTCATGGAGCAACTTGTAACACCAGCTTGCCTCTCCTACCTGACACCTTGCAACAATTCCATGGAGTTAATCAGTTACGTCAGAAGAAATTACTTTAGGCTTTGACTCAATAAGTTCCGTGATCAAGTTTTGGGTAAATAACATTGTGAAAACTATTTACTCAGCACTTGCAGCTCAAAGTCAATGGCAAACATGGTATCAGCTGCCTGAATACAACAGTGCCGAATTAATGAATATAAGACGCAACTATGAAACAGGGTAACAGTTCTACCCAAGTGAATTGGCCCATGACAAGAATCGAAACATTTTTCCGTATGATTGAAACTATTTTCCTAGGCAATAGTTGTAAGTTGAGTCCATATGAAATGAGATCAATAAGTGGTGCTGTATGGAACTTGAATGTGATTCGAATAGTCCATTGATAAGACCCTTTCTTATTTCTATTCCAGGTCATCTTCGACCTATTAAACATTCAGATGAGATGGAAAAAGGGGTTTGAAAGAAATTGTTAGTGGATATCTGAACAGTTATTTTGAATTGACCAATACCGATAGGTTCTATTGGTACGACCCTGTTTGTGGCACCAATGGTTCTTGTGCAACTCGAGTTCCGTTACCGATGGTCGAGATCAGTCAAGTTTCCGGTGATTTGCAATCGACCCCTAACAAGTAAACTTGGAACAAAAGTATTGAGGAATCTCCAGGTAAATCGTTGATGGTTGCTTAGGCTAAAACTATCGTTAAGAGAACTAAGAAAGATTATTCAGACTTATTGCGAAGCAACACACGTAATAAACTATGAGGTGCGCAGGTGTGCTGTACTTTCGTAGATGAAGAGCAGATTCTAAAATTCACAAAATTTGCACAAAGAGTACTGCAGCCATCCAGTCTTCGGAGCTTGTAGACGTTTACCACTTTATGTGTAGGGCTCTCTGAACGTCTGTTAAAACTGTGCTATTTCGCCTCTGAAAAGCATGGCCCTGTCTTAGCAAACATCAGTGAGAAACCGCTTGATCCAACCCAAGAAAACTGCTCTAAAAGCTTAGTTGTTTATCTTGGATCTGCTGGTCGTAGGCAGCACATGTCTTGTAATCGGAACATCGTTGTGGTCAGCTCTACCAACGTCAGTCGTCCATCTTGATCCTAGTTTTTTCTCGTTTGCCTAATCAGTTAGAAACGATCAAATGGTTTCCCGGGCAAGCAAATGGTTTATACAGGTTAGTTCAGATCAGGTTATTTGGCTTATTATTTCTAGCCCTTCGGGCTTGTTGCTCCTTTCATGGTCATTATTTCGAGCAATACTGTGGCCAAGTCTGAGTGCCATGAAGAGCCGACCGCTTTCACTGGGTAGCCGAATTAGGGCAAAAGACTGAACCTGACTTTTCTATCCGGCTTTCCATTAGCCAGATTCTTTTCCCCCGTGCTTCATCCACCTGATGCTAGAGGAAATTTTCAGACGTGAACGCCCCATTATTCAGCGTATCACAGCAAATGATTGACAAGTTTTTGGCATCCCGTAGTACCCTCCCGTACGCTTTTCAACTCTTGTGTACGAGCAGAATTTAACTTGTTTCGCAAGCTCGTCATCAGTCTTCGGTTACCGTTGTCAGTAGCTTAATCCTTGTCCGGAGGTAAGGGGGAAATAATCAGTTCTTTGATGATAGTAGATTGTAGTGTTTTATTTTACATTTCAAATAGAGCTGATCAATTTCAACACGCACAGCATGTCCAATATTGACGCAACTCCGTGTTTTCCATTCGTAAGAGGTGGTACAGAATTGCACAGTGAATACCGTTGATTCCATTTTGGTTGGCAATGACGAGTGCTTTTGACGATTGACACAAGAATACCCCCATCGTAACGGGGGTTTCTCACCTTTCGTAAACGTCAATTTCTTTATGCTGATTGGAATCAAATACAGGGCTCAGCTCTTGCACTGTCACGCAGGTCGCCCCAGCGCAGAAATCACCCATAATGCGCAGCTAATATTTTCCACAACGATGACCAAACGCTGGAGTCACTGAATTTTGAAGCTCGAGTCTTAGCTACAAAACCCATCGTTGTCTGAGATTTATAGTATAACTCCTAAACGAATGTTAGTTTAGAACTACACATGTTCCTGCAGTGAATGTGGCCTATTAGAACGAACAATGCGATTCGTTTGCTGCTAAGGGACTCTGTGATAAGACGTGAGTATTACAAGAGCAACAACAGAAAGTGTGAAGTTTATCACTGAGCTGTAAATCGCTGGTCAACTTCATCAGGATAAAGACATCTGTGTTTTGATCAATAAAAAATTCAGTCTGAACAATCGTTTATGAATAAATAATAGGTTGAGTTTTTGAAATACTCGGCTAAAACGTAAACTAGAGTATCAATCTACTTTCTTTGAGAACTGTTTTCTTAGAACTCATCAAATCAGCATCTGAAATGTTGACCCACAATTTTCAGCAACTCAGTATGTCTACCAAAAATCAATACAACTAAGTTCAGCAGGCCACACACCAACTCGTCTCTGCCCCGAACATTCAAAAATACTAAGATGAAGCTCACGAAAGACATTATCGTTTATTAATCTAGGACTCACACCAATCTAGACGTGACTCTCTAGCTGATAGGTCGAAACATACACTGCCCTTTTCTTTTCTGTCTTAACGTTGACCCTGATATCGCAGCTAGGTCAGTTTTTGTATGCCATTGAAATATATCGATCCGATTTAAGAGTTTTCATTATCTGGAGTCAAAAGGTAAGTTAGACAGAACACGCGTAATTCAGTGTTGTTCTTATGTATATCCAGCCTCGTAGGATACGTTAAGTGCGGTTCTATCAAACAGGGGCTACTATTCCAGGAGAGCTTGAAGTTCGAATGATTCTTAAATTAAGGCAATATTTAAGGCGGAACTAATAAATTCATGATTTCTGGTAGCTTTGACAACCGGGAAAATTCCCAAGGAAATCAAAGCATTTTACTCGAGGTTCCACTGAAAAATTAATCGCCAAACTTTCAAACTAAAAAAAAGTTCGCAGATAATAGTTTGTTGTTAACTGGTCAATAAAGTTGTGCTACTGAATCAGTGTTTTAGACTCGAGTATGAGAAAGATGACTTATTAGCTCCCTCAAGCTTAGTGATAGCTTGAAAAGAACCCCTTTAAGACACTCGGCATGCAGTAATTCAGTGTAGAATGAACTGTGTACTGATTTCAGTAATTCCCCTCTAGTGGGTAAAACGCAGTAACGTTTTCTATCGACAGTTAGAACAAAGGACTTATGCAGCACACATACCAATGTCTGGAGTACTTATTTCTGACAGCTCATCTGCCAAGTACTGGTACCTGATACGTTTAATGAATCAAATGTTTGAAGCCTTGGAAAATACCGGACCGTGACGAAAAACAAGTTACCCGTTATCACCGTACCCTTAAGATGTCACTCACCAGAAGAAATCATATACTAAAAATTGCGAAGTATAACCCCAACAAGACATTTTTGCCGTGAAGCTACATTTTTCACTTATATGCATACAACAAGTTATATACAGGAAACAATGTATCATAGATGCATGAGCAGAAATCTTTCAGAAAGCGTTGGCTATTGCCAACTAGTATGATTGAAAGCAGAACAAAACCGACCAATACACAGTCGCGTAGGCCCTAGACGAGTCACCTCTACGGCGCGGGCACCCGAAGATACAGAATCCCATAACCTATCAAATTCCGAATGTGGACCTGCCATTTGTTCTCACAAACACTTCTTTTTGTGTGTTTAAATATCAACCAGGTCTAGCAAATATCAACTGAACTGTCCATTCCAGGCGGTTAGTTACCTCTCCGTGGATAAATCTACGCTAGTATTCGTAAAAATTCTTTAATACCTGACATCTCATGACATCGCCGTGAACCAAATAATCTCCCATCAGGAACACCAGTAGTCAACCTCCATCTTAATTAGACCAATTACAGAATATTCTGCTGTTCGCCAAGTGATGGTGGCCGTGCAGATCAGTACATGCCGGGTGAAAAGGCATCATGTGGTGAATACAAGAGACAAGAAAAAATCCTTTAAACCGTTTTAGATCCAACTGATCAAATTTGGACAATACGTGGTGTTTTTTCACAAACTTTGCCTATACCCTAAATACTGAGGACTCACGTTGCTGTATGCAGCGGCCTGAATTTGGTTACGTCGTTCTTGACGCCACCACTGCCCTTCTTGGGGTTCTAAAATGCTGACTTGTCAAGCGTTCATTTGAATTCTACATTACATTTCTTTTAGTTTCAGCCGTTTACATTTGCTTGAAATTTCGTTCGAACGTTTGAAGTTTGCTTTACTTAGTCCCTTTTACATTTATAAATCCAGCAGACTAAAATAATTCCAAAACTTGACCTATGGATTCTGATGTATGGCTGAGACCAAGATGACTATTATACCGATTACACGTTCATCTATGGTAAAGTTGATGTCGTAACTTTTGTTATTGCCTAATAATCTACCGCGTTATTTAAATTGGCATCTACTTGAAGTGACTCATTAGTTCAAAGCGCTGCGAGTTAAACATCTCCGGGAGACAGGAATTTTAAAGAAGTTATCTCTCCGTTCCCAAAGCTCTATTAGAATTTTCTACAGGAATGGGCGAAACTCTTAGCTTTTGTGTGACCTTAGATCTTAAGTCCTTGCTTTCATCGGGCTTTATGGGGAATCGGACGAGAAATTTTCAGTGGTGTACTAAGTTGATAAAAAAATTAGTGTGCTCAACGAGGTGATTCCAGTAAAAAACAAGTCCTTAATTGCAGTCTAAGAGCCTAGTATGGTCAGCTCTAAGTGCGAAAGAATGCAGTGAAATCATTTCAAATGGCAAGAGCAGAAGTGGCATTAAACCTCTAAGTATGAAAATTCACGTAATCCATGATTAACACGATAGAAAGAAACGACGAAACCTGTAGTTAAATCTGGTTTTACCTTTCGGGACAATTGGTCTTTTGAAAACATGGATTTTATTGGGTATTTCCAGTACTATTTGCCAACTTTTGTGGAAGTACGGGCTACTCACCAATTATTCTCTTCTGATGTACGTTTGCGACCCAGTGATGACTACTTGATGCGTTTACTGGAAGAAGGCGTATTCAGTTGAGGGTTATTATTTTCAATATTTTGGTACCGGAAAAATACATTCTGGACAGTCCTATGTTCACGGAGAATTCCCATCCAGATGTTGATCTGTTAGAATTCACACTGAAGCATCAGTTTATTCTATTATCTCCATCAAAAGCCAATTTCGATAAATTTTCTTTGCGCTGTTATTAGATTCGTCCAGCTTTTCTTGGAAAATGGCGTCGAACTGATAACAGATTTGACTACTTCACCACGGAACCTTTCGGTATATGTTCAAGCGAATGCCGATATTCACGAAGTCAACATTTCGGGTAAATTCAGAAACTCCACTTTACCTACTGAACTGCTTTTAAGTAGCACTTTGAGAGCAGAGCATTTTTAGTTCAACCATCCATCGTAATCGGTTGTGATCATCCAGCTAAGGGTAAATTTGTTTATGCTTACACCAAGTGGCACTCGTAGGCCCGTTGTCACATTATTTCCGCTGCGAGTTAGTGAAGTTTAGATGATTCATGGGTAAGCATAGCTGGGTCATTCAGTCTACGTCAAGTTCACCGCGGTTCATTCCATTAACATGGACGAGTGATGAACGTGATTACCACACGAATTTCCTGAACACCTACCCCACAGTCTCCGTAGTCATTGGGTGGAAAACATGCTATATTGGACGTAAATAGTTCCGATGAGACAGCTTGAACCAACTCCTTTTCAACGGCGGCAGGAATATTTTGGCTCGTCGAAAACACAGGTTCTGAATATATAAGCGAATTCCTACAGCCCACCTTCGGACCCGCAACTTTCAGTGATTAACACAGGTGACAGGCAGTCTTGTGCCTGTTTATGGATGTGCATATTTGACAGGTTGCATTTACCACGTATTCTACCGCGGTTTTTCATGGACTGTTGTGCTATTCAGGAATTTAGCTCCTGCGCGCATCTCGCAGGACGAGTGCTAACTACACCACTCGGTTGCTTGAAATTATACTGCCCAGGTTCAAAGGTTGGTCTAATGTTTATCAATTCGGAGTTTACCACTTTCAAACTGTAAGATTTAATATGAACTGTGGATTTATGCAGATTCTGGTGTAAAACGCAAATCAGATAGGTTTATGAAATGCTTTGCCTTGGCAGTTCCATAAACTACCTAACTGTGAGACTGATTTGTGTTCCGCGTGAAATAGTTTGAGCACGCATCACCGGCGTAAAATTAACTACCTTTTTCGAACCTATACTCGTTGTTGCTTCATCTCGTCAATTCGTTTATACGATTCGTTAGTAATCGCACTCTTACCGTTGCTTTGAGTATTTGCTGATGTTAGTATGTCTTTCTCTGGCCTCCTTTGTTATTCATGGGATTAGTTGTCACAGTTCCGAGCAATAGCACTTGAAAGTATAACTGTTGAAGTTGCATTCCTCTACATTTAAATAATTCCGATTATTAGTCTATCTTTGCACTAGACCGCACATCGCTTTACGCGTGTCTGTCAACTTTGTCAGTACAGTATATATGAAACCCCTCATCTACCGCAATGCACTGTATTCTTTACAATATGTTGTGCATAAATGATTGTGTTCACGGTTTGAAAAAGTTGACGAAGCGACTGCATCTCGTGACAAACGCTTATTTTCTGTCTTCACAAATTAGAATTACAGTTGGCAAATAGTAGCCCACGAATTGGGTTCAGGCAGTTTGTGTTGTATCAGATTAGGTCAAAACATGTTGCTCGAACTTTATTTCAGAAGCTTCAATTCCATTCAAAACTTATTACATAAGAGAATATCCTAATGTAGACCAGACAATTTCGAAGGGTTTGAGTTCGGATGGAACGAGTGTCACGTGCTGACGATGATATCAGCTATCTTATGTGATAAGCCATGTAAAAACTAAGAGGAATAATTGGAGGAAAACTACTAAATAAAATGCATTAAGGACTATATTGGCAGTGTAACTTTTTTATCACGATGTAGTTTTAGGCATCCCAAAAGCAGCAAAAACGCAGTGACCAGAGTGACTGGACTACCGAGGAAGTATAATTTTGTGACTGTAATAATGTCAATGGAAAAAAGACGGTAAAGGGACAATTTTGGTAAATCACATGGTATGTATAACAAAATGCTGGTTTGACAAAAGTCAGTCTGAATGCATAAATCTCAGGATAAAGTGAAAAGTTTTAATTTAATGGTTCATTATTGGTCGCTTGTTTTATGAAACCAGCCACGGCTGGTCTATTTCTGCAGTCAGCATTGGTTAATAAGCCGCGATTTCTTTCTGAGAAGGTAGGCAGCTTTCAAAACACTGAAACAAGACAGAATATATCCACTTGGGGGGAAACGCTTATTGAATTTTAATATATGGCGTTTCCGCCCATACTGAAAGAGAGCAATCAGCCCAAATTACACATAACCACAAAGGAACGAGTGTTCCTTCAAATTATCCTTTTCTTCAAAGTAAACTGGAATAAAACGGCCGTAAATATTCTAAAAATGAAACCGGCCTTTATTAATTCTAGCTCAGATCCTCGGAAACCATTTCACAATTTCCAACTTAGTTACTCAGTTCTCATGAATTCAAGAAAACCCGTCTGTTGATTATCAGAAAGCCAGTCCTGTTAGGACCGAATTGTTGCATTTACTCCAAATGTGTTTGCTCTTGGCAGGAGTTAGCATAGAATAGAATTAAACTCGTCTCCGAGGCAATCTATTCGTTCTGACGGAAGAAGAACCCCGTCGGAAGCTTCCGTGTAAACCACCGACTTTGGAAGGTCCTATCTTACTCGATCTGTAAATTGTAAAGTGAACATAACAACATGTTCCGGAACCCACTTGACTCTGTTGCGATGAAAAGACAGGCGTAGTTACTTAGTGAATTTCCATCCACGTAATCCCGAAGTGGAAATATGGGTTGCAGCCCAAAACCAATTTACTTTTGACGAGTCTTCTGCAGTTGTTGCTACAGGTAAAAGAAAAACCAAATCCGCAAGAGAAATTTGCATACTTTTGGTGATATCTTTTCGAGCTGAAATATCTAAACAAAAGTTGGCTTTCCGCCTTCAAGTTATTATGTCCTCTGGATGCGACTAGAAACCATTCCAATTTTTGGCAGGATTTAGGGAACTTTAAAGTAAATGTGCCGCATGTTGGTAAATCCAAATGTTTCCGTGTAGGGTGCATTGATGAAAAAATTGTTGTTAGATGCTGTGGCATACTGTAGATTGAAACAATGTCGATTTTCTCTCCGACGTATCACCAGAAGCTGTCACCGGTGGGAAAGTGGGAAGACATGAGACGCTGAAGTGTACTACCAGCACTAGTGCCTACAAAGAATGCTAGCCTGCATTATCATGTTTGAATGTCAAGTAGGACTTGAAATCTGTGGAAATTGAGTTACCAATGAGCTAATAAGCGCATGACACCTATAGAGAAACCCTTAGCAGGTCACACATGCAAACTGGGGTAGACGCTTAGTAGCTTAGGCGAAACCTGACAAGCTTGGAATACCAGTGATCACAGTAAAAATGGGCCGCATTGGGTTGGCTACATGACAGTTTAGCGCTGACTCTGAGAGGAATAACAGATATCTTGAGGGAGCTTCTAAGGGTATGTTCATCTGGTTTAATGATTAGCATGTCAACCAGCGATCCCCAAGAATTACATGAATACCATACAATCGGCATTCTGTTAAATTTAGACATTCAACAAACAAGAACGAGCTTAAGATTGGGTTGCTGCATCAGAACAATTTCGACTTAAAGGGGAAGTGGAAAGTCAAAAATAATGCGAGATTACCTGTATGGTAAAAAGTAAGAAAAAATATTGCAGAAGAAATGTTTCCAGTTTAAGAATGCCATTTTCTTCAAACATCAGTTGGATACAATCTCGTGGACACCAAAACGGTCATCGAACACCACAAAGTGGACCAGTCTACTGATTAGGATTTTCCCGCCTTTTTGTCGCGCCATCGCTTGACCACCTCTACGAGTCGTCCAACCAAACCAAGTACCGCAGAACAACGTACAATGAGACAGTCGTTCTTTGACATGGATAAAACGTCCCAAATGCATCATTCTGCTTAGGTTAATTGTCTTTCCCAAGGACTGAAATCCAAAGCCCATTAGCTTACGCCAAACTTCTGAGTAAGTGTCACAGTTCTCCTAAAATATTCCACCATGACGGCGAATGCAATGAGGTCCAAATACTGAAAATCTTCGCATAACCCTTGTCCTCAATATCGATTATCTAAGCCGCAGGGCTACTGTGTCGAACTGACCTTTGGTAGATAAGCGAACGTCATGCCAACGTCATATATGTATTGGAGTTGTGAATGCCAACTGAATCATGGCTTTTATCGATCACTGCTCCTAGTCAGCCGGTACAGATTGCGTCTGCCACCGAAAGCCGTAGACTTTTCTGTTTTCTTGGATTTCCTTATCCACCACTGTTTGCGGTCATTTCAGGTTACTGGTGAAGTGACGCATTAAGAGTACGTGAGTCCCATGCTATGTGACACCACAGGGGACAGTTACGTAAGGAGTCAAGATAGGAAATGTTGTCATATATACCTTCCATTTCTTAGGTTCGCGTGAATTGGAGTTTTGCATGACAGTTAAAGCTTAAAGCAGGGCTTCTTTGATTTGCCAACAGCACCCGATCGGATCATGGACATCCCGTTACCACGATGGCTACACTGAATGTTTCGGCTGGAATTGAATTGCAGATTTTTGTCAACAGTCAGTCTTTCAGGACAGATGGTGTTCTCCGAGGACTAGGCCAAGGTGGAACGCATGACCTAAGTCCATAGGTATGGACTAAGATGGTCAAACAATCCTACATAGATCTATGCCACCAGAAATGGTTTGTTTTCGGAATGAACCACATTTATTCGTTCGAGCAGCTATGTAAGCAAATGGGCCTCCTTTTGTACCTTTTAAGTAGCCACAATATCTGTTGGATATAGAATTTGGAGTAGTTGAGACAAGTTCCCGTAGAACTGGTCCTGAGCTTCTTTGATGAGTATACGACGACCCACAAGTGCCCGTTCAACCGAACAGCACATAAAATTCTGTTAACTGGGAGGCAATCAAGCAGTATGGGCTAGGCACTCGTTTTCAGAACGATCCTTAAGACAGCACGCTCATTAGCACAGGAAACTAGATCAACTGATGCGCAAATAATAGGGAAACAAAAAGACTTATCTGGATTACGACGAGTCGTTATGTAAGCGGAGACATTGCATACGTCCGCGGTAATGGTTTCAATAGATCTGACTCGCGCTGGTTAGTTACCCATGTGTTGCAGTATGCGGAACTTAAATCAGGCAAGCAAAGCGAATACTAAGACTTCGGTGATGCAGTCATTGTTTTCTACCATTTTATTGATGCCCTGCTCATATGAAACTATGAGGCCCCAGATTTTTAGCTTCTTTAGTTGTCCTTAAGATTGGTATGGTTTCCTGTAGAAAGGATGCTGGGTACATCTGGGTCAGCGGCACTGGAAAGTAGTTTCTCTCTCGGAAATCTAATCAGAGCACTTCGCTCAAAATTCCGACTACCGAGGGCGTGTGATGGTAATGCTTCGCGGGAGCTCTGATTAGCAACCACTATCCCCTCCGCCTGAGAGTGTGTTCAGCTTGGTCGAATGATGAAGTTTGGAGTCCATCTGTTTTTTAGTTCGCTGAAATGATGATGAGGTTTTGCCGAGGAATCCAGCCGCTAGGCAGAAAATGATCACGGTTCTCAACCAAAATCGTTAGGTCTAATAAGAATCAATCCCCCAAAACAAAAGAAGTTGACGTGTGGATCAGTTCTTCTTCCGCTCACGGTTCTAAAAACAGTTAGACCAAATCAAAACCTAACATAAAGGATAGAGTTTATGTCCTCAGGTCTCCCGGCATTAAATTCCCAAGCATGACTGCAGATGTGACTTAAGATAGGACGTCCTCGATAGTCTGTTGTATCAAAAAGCACGCAAGCCATCAAACTGCATCAGACTACAACCTCATTGAGACATAGGTGGACCCCACTGGGTTGCAGATTTGTAAACAGTTGCAGACACCTAAGAAATTAATAAATAAACAAATAAAAAGTTACACGCCAGAAGGGACACAATTGACAGACCTTTAATCACCTGTCACTCCCAGTTACGCAGCTGCATGCAGTTTCTATCACAATGGCGTGGGTGCCTGGTAGATGGAAAAGAACAACAGTAACGATTGTAAACAAAAGGAAACAACCGCAAGCTGGAGAAATGCAAATAGATGGGTCTAAACTTTGTGCGCTGCAAAGTTCCAGTGAATAAATCTAAAATGCGTATATCGGAGTACCGGTTGAATTGCAGAGATTATCCATACAGTATGGATTCATCCTAGTGCTACGAATCCTTGGTAATAAACTCATGGGACGAGACAGCCACCACGAGGAAGGTCCGAAGGTAAAATCCTTTGAACAAACCTCAGCTAAAAATATGTCTTAACTGCGGAATGAAGACAAAGAAGTCATATGGGTGTGCATATAAGGTTAACCGCACAATGCGACAGCGCCTTGTCACGGTGCAGTGAACTGAGTGTTTCTGTAAACTAAGAAGCTCCACAGGATAGCCTCACAAACCTAAGAACAAACTATGCTAATTTAGCTGGATCTGATTCAGAGCGGTTGTAAAACTGGCCTATTGAAAAAAAAACTGGTAAAACAATCGACAGTCAAAATAGCGTTCACCGGACGGCCGTAACGTTGGGGCATCTGGAGTTGTACCAGAAGGTGGAATTCGACAGCCGTCGCCAAACGATAATACTTCTTCCAATATTGTCTAGACCATAAGGGTCATGTAGCAATGGATCTGAACCCACCATGTAACGGCCATGAACACGAGAAGTAAAACGGAGGAAGCAAAAAAGTAGATCATATATGACGTACCCAAAGACGCGTCTACATATAGGTCATGGTCACGTTCTCGGTTTGGGTTAATGAAATGTTTATTTGTGCGTCAGACGTTTGAGTCAAAGGCTACACTTTGGGTGTCCTAAAGCAACTGCTTATGAACTGTGGGTAGCGGCAGGTAATCGGTCGCCAAATGCCCTTATACGCTTTCTGTAAGGAGTTTGACCAACCTTCCTTCTTCCTTTATAAGGATCTCGCTGTAGGCAACGCAAAAGTACGGCCTAGTGGATTGGACTGGCGGCAGCGGTGAGAAAAGTTGAGGTCCCTGCTGACCGTGGCTCCTGAAGATGGAGTACAGTGATATGCATTAACAAAAGAATTGAAAGATAAAGCGAAACCCTTATCTAGGTCTTCATGTTCTCTGCCTATTTTCGCACAGCAAACGAGAATGGAACGCATTAGAAATGCAGTCTCTCCAAACCGTAACAGTTGAAACATTTCAAATAGACATGAGCTGCATCTTCAAGGTGCTGCAATCGCCCGCCTAATCACGGCTACATTCTCACTCTCTCGTTCCATTTTTCGCTTATTGGACGATCCATTTTCGGTCGTTGTTGCTCAAGCTTTGTGCACGCAAGTGTGCACTGTTAGAGTGGATCCGAGTCAACAGTCGCTTGTGTGCAATTTAGTTGGTAGGTGCTCTGCGTGTCAACAACAGCAGTAACAACAACTTCAACCGACTGAAACGCCAACACCCTCTCGTCGTGCCCTGAAGCTAAACAAACGTTGTTCGGAGAATTGCTCGTTTACGAGAAGGTGTGCTCTTAAAAATCCCTTAAAATTAAAGCTCCCAAGTTGGCAGTTTGGATGAGAAGAAAAACATGTCTGTCGGTGGCCAGCAGACCGAAGCTCTATCGGTGGCCGCCTCGCGTAAATCTGTTTCGGCGCCAGACTGTGTACAGCCAAAATTGACTTTTCTCATCCAGAATGATATCGGTTCACCTGGCGTCTTGCTTGACTGGAATCACGTTTGTTTAACAGCGCCCGTGGCGTCAGTCGGTTTGAGACTCATATCGTGTCTTCGAACTTGGTTATATTTGTCCGAGCTAGTCAGTGATCATATTTACAAGGCAACCATCCATCCGCACCTCTGCTTCTACTTTGGTCATAGTCGGAGCTTTATCTGCTGTTAAGTACAGTCTAGTACCCATGTGCATAACAAACGGTGGAGACAGATTCCAAATGACGCACGCAGCAATCTTGTCCTTTAACTCCCAAAAAGGAATAACTTCTTTGACGTCAGTTGCTCGGTTAGTTGATGGCACATCAGTTCTTGCTGTTTTTGTATGCAATGAAGTTCGCGAACCACTAATAGGACAGAAAACCAGAATCCTGAGAGATAAGCATAGGTAACATTACTTAGGAAAATATAGTTTATTAGGATGACTGTGGTCATCAAAATGTCCGCAAAGTTCACTGATCGATTACGAACACTGACCCACGGAAATTAGCGTAATTAGTATGAGATTGGGGCATAAAAGCTCATTGATGCATCCACTAGGGGCTTTTTCTGGACCGCTGGAACGATAACACGAGGAAGCAGTTAATTTGTTGTATTTTGACAATGGGCATCCCAGTACTATTTGCCACTAAATCCAGATGTTGGTTATCAGTTTATCGATGGTGGAGATTTCTTGAAAGAGACAATGCAGCTGCAACAGATGGAGTATTGTCCTAGCTTTTCAAAGATGCTGGCGCAGTTTTTTCAGTGAAGTTAACCAAATCCTTTGGATTTATACTGAAATACGACGGAGATTAGCTGCACTGATATTTCCTCAGATGCTAAATCACCTGACTTAGACTAATTTGATAAATAATGGCTTCCACTTAAATACCTGGTTATGTTAACCAGCAGACGGATGAAGTAACTGCGTTTGAGATGCTCTTTGTACATCTGAAATAGATTATGATGCTTCAGAACGTGATTGACTCCTGGAGAATTCGCGTTCTGGGTGGAGCGGCCTTATTTTGGATGACGTTTCTTCACCTCTGGAGGATTCTTGGTTGGTTTTCGCCAGTTTGTTGCGCACGACAGCAGATCGATTCACTTGGTTTCAGGTTGAGTCGCTCTGATCAAGCCAAGGGGCAGCAAAAACGCAAGAGAATTTGCTCTGAGGACTGCTCAAACAGTTTCAGCTAGGTTACACGGATCTCAGAATGCAGCGGTTAGACTACTCGGTCAAGGCCTTCATGCATCGAAACGTCTCATGCCATATGCAGTTATCCTAACTGGTGATCTTACAAATTTTCTTCGAATATCCTGCGATTCTGCGGTGTAACAACCACAACCACAGCAAATTGTTTTAAGTTTGGTGGTTGCTAAAACTGAACAGATGTACTTGGTTGATTCGATTTTTTCAGAGGTCCATAATTAGGCATTAAAGCTGTTGGCCAAAAGAGAGTGGCAAATTAAAAGCATAGTGATCCTTCCCAGGCTTCGGCATTACAGATGTGAATATTCTGCGCATTTGTTAAATGATGCTTTGCGAAGAGCATATGGCCGTGATATATTCTCGGTTAATTTGAAAGTAACACCCATAGCTCTCGGGATGGAAATTGAAGCATTTGTTGCACTTCCGAGTTTCTCAAACTATCAGACTAAAAACAAGAATAACAGATGGACTGATTATGATGGAGAATTTTAAGAAAGTCTCCGAAACCGAGGAAGTGAGTGTAGTGATCACAGCTGATTCCCGTCCCTCCAAAACAAATGTACTTTAAATAGAAGGTTCGAAAGACAAGGCCAACGATACCTGGTACGAATTTACAACTATTTGGGTCACTCCATGCTGTTTCCAGGAGAATGAATCTGGATTACCATATGCAGTCCTGAACAGTATTTGAATGAATGCACTTTGCTGACGGCGGTCTGAGTCCTAAGCAAGATAACGGGCAGACCTGCAAGTCCCTGGCCGATTGAGTGGGTAGTGGTTAAGGAAACGGTCGTCATTTCCGGACAGAATTGAGAATTAGATTTGCCCATGCTCTCTGAATAACCGGCCACGGTCAAGCAGGGATATTGTCGAGAATGTGTTGGGTTTTCGCTTGGAAAGCCTTCCCCCTCTGGTGGCAGTTTGACGTAGACAGTGGGGCCCGTCAAGGACGATGGAACAGGCTGCCTCGTACAAAACAAATTTGACTTGAAATATCCCGGTCATATCGCCCATCTGATTGACATTGCACAGGAAATTCACGATATACAGGATCGCTTGGTGATTGGGATATCCGGATATGATACTTTCTTTGCACCCTCAGAGTGACTGGTTCCTCTTCAAGAGACTCCCGCGTTATGCTGAATAGTTGGATGTAGTCAAAATCACCAGGTACTTCGGAGGCTTGTGATTAGCAGATGGTCTTGCTGAGGAGAGGATTACGTCACGAAATAGGAAGGCCAAAGCAGCTTTCAAGATTCTGGTATGATGTCCGGCTTTCTCTCACAGGGATGGTCTGCAACGCCAGCGCTAGTATTGTTTTATTTCACGGTTGCGAGACCCGGTCCCTGAGCACTGAGAGTGCTCAATGGCTTGCTATATTCCACCATAGATAACTATGAAGCATGTTTGGGCCTCTTGGGTACACTGGATGAACATTGGTGAGGCAAGTCGCTCTGTTCTGGATGCAGACAGTTATCATTTGACCCGAATAAGCGCCCTAAGCCAAAATCAGCTGCTTGGAAACGTTTCGCCCATGCTTAGCGATTGTCTACATACATCTGTTTTTATTGCTTTTACTGAGTTAAGTTGAAAGAAACGATGTGACTCACGGGTCATGAATTATGATGGAGGTATGATGGAGTTAGCATTGGATTTGACTCTGGTTGGTGGTTCCTGTCTTCTTGGTTTGGGCCTACGTGAAGAGGACTGATAGTGATTAGATATAAATATCGCGTTATCTGTCCATAGAAATGAGGTAAAATGAAAACAGAAAACTATCAGGAATGTTGAGCCCGAACAAAAAACAAAAAGCAACTCTGTTTTGCCCTTTAGCTGCTTTCTTTCTTCTGTTTTACTAGACGTTTATTTTAGACCTCCTTGCTTTGGTATTATACGTACTTTTAGCTGAACGTGATATATATAAATATATATATGGTTCATGCCGAAACCCACGCATAAGGCGTCACATGAACACTTTCCGCCTCAGTAGGCAACAGATTAAAGAAACAAATACCTCACTTTTTTTCACTTATTCGCCGAGACCTGGAGAATCTTGAAAATAAGCCGTAAGCTTCGGAGCTATTAAGCGGGCAAGTCGGTATCCTATTATAACTGTCAGATGGAAATTTGAACTACGGTGTATTATGAGTCCACCACGAAGAACAAAGATTTACTACGTCTGGGTAGAAGACACTTCTGGTAGGATAAACATTCGGGCTGTGGTACGATTTTATATGAATCATACCCCCTGGTGGAAATGTGATTTTACCCGATTCTCGTCAAATTGAAACACTCCGGTTATCTTGCTTACCAACTTCTGGTGGAGGGATGCATGAAGCATAATTCGGAGACCCTGTCGTTTCTTTGTGCGGTACACCTAACTCCGTCACCAATACAACAGGAGTTCTTTTGCCCACAGTGCACATTTTACTGTTTGTAACGCTTTTATCACTTTATCCATGTAAAACTGGGTAACTTGGGAGGACAAAAGTAGAAAGGCTAACTGTTCGAATAATTGCCCTGTAGAAATACCCACTTTTACGTTTTCCGCAGATCATAACATACCAGGAAAGCATCCAGAAACAAAATAAAGGACTCGCTTTTTCTGCAATTGCACACCACGATTATAGCCCCTGCTTTACCGCTTCATTAATTTCTGTTACATATTCGCTGACCTTTGTTACGGTTAAATATTGTTCACTTTGCTCTGAAAAATGGTGCATCAAGTATGGGCAAAAATCTACGTCGGAACTAAGGGAAAGAAGTTCTGTTGTAAACTTTTGACGTGAATAAAAGCAAATTTGCATGGACTTATGGTTGCAATCAGTTGTCTCCACAAAAGACCTACCCTTGGGATAGTTGCCAGCTTAATATGATTCAAATAGTAATGCCATTCTGCAAATTGCCAGAGGTTCGCATGAAAGGCATTCAACTCAGGTCCGTTGTCTCTATTCCCGGAACTTCAACATGCAGACTTACTAAAGAACTGTGGAAACGTCTAAAATCGCTGATATATGGATTAGACCATAACCTGTCCAAAGTCCAGTAATTCTTGGAAAAGCTAAAAGAAATCACTCTGGAAGTAAATGCAGTGATCGTCTCATTTGATGTCACCACGCTGTTTATAAAAACACCTAAAGAAATCCTGCATGAAATATATCCGGACGAACCACGAAAACCAGACAGTTTATGAACTATGGGAAACGCCCATGCACTTGCTTCACATTTTGCTTTGACGTGTTTGGCCAAATTTCAGGAATACTGCTTGACTCACTAATCTCAGGGATTCTCGCCGAAGTCGCATTGTAATCCTTGATAAAATTTGCATTACCACAAGTCTAGCAAAATCTTTGGGTCCGATATGCGAATGATAACTTTGTCCTCGGTTGGTGCCCCCGTCTTCCCGTTTGGGACCCAACAAATAAGAATTCTTTTTGGATGGAGATGCTGGACGATAGGCCACTAAAACGAAATCCGTGATATGAATGCTGCGTGCTCTGTATGTAGACCTCGTTCACCTTAAAATCAGAAAACAACAAAAGAAGTCACACGATATATAAGGTGAGAACACAAAATATAGCTTGTTTTTGTTTATTATTCCTTTCTTTGTCTTTATTTACTTTCTATTAAATTTTATTCACAAGTTATCGCATGGACATCTTGCTTGTTTTCAAGCTGGTGCGAAATGTATATATTTTTCAGACACTCGAGTATTGTAGATGCACATGAATTAGTCAACAACACACTCAAAGTTCAGATTCACCATGCAACCGATCAAGAATGAAAGGCTAGCATTTCTGTACGTGTTGGTTAAAAGGAATCCCAACAGCACATTGGGGAAAAGATTGCATCGCAAACAAACATACGGGTCAAATATGCAAATGTCATGGCAACTAGCAAAATAATCACAAACTGCCGTGCATCCGAAACTTATTCACGAGAGCCTAAACTTACTGCGGCACAGAAGAACTAAGAATGTAAAGAAAAACCCGGCTCCTTAAGATGTTAGACAGAAATGGATATCCAAGGGAGTTCAAAAGAAGAACCGCCTAAACGATGGACAGGGAGATCAACCGAAGAGGATAATCAAACAGAGGATTCGTTCTACAACAAATCAAAGTAGTGTTTGAGTAAACTGCAAGAATTTTCCAATCCGATGAAATCACGATTGCTCATAGAGAGTCGCAAACATTGAGAATTACTTATAACAAAACCAAAAAGGAAACCGAAAATGGGGGAGAAAGAACAAACGTCCTAAACAGTGTCCGGTGCTTGGATTGCAACAGATGTTTTCTCGGACAAAAGAGGACAAAATTAGTCACAGTTCAGCCTAACTACAAGAAACCACGAATGATTATCCTTCTTACCCGTTCACAAAGACCAATAAAGATATAAATTCAGTTCGGATCACGTTGAAATTCTTTATCAAAAACTACGAAGCAGGCAAGGAAGTTTTCGGATCTTGGTATTCTTTTGAACAATTCAATCAGTTGGCTGATCGAATTGGACCAGATGTAACCTCGGATAAGAGACAAAAATTCGGCTAAGCTAGCGATTAAAACACCGAATTTAACTATCAGATAACATAAAAAGACTGGAAACACTGCGGTACAAAATTCTAGTTTGACCTGGTCATTTTAAATAGTTCCTTATTATGGCACCAAAATATTTCACTCTCTCTTGCTCATTGTGTCACTGTCAGAAAAATAATTTAAGCGATTAGGGCAAAGCGTCTACAAGACCTTGACAAAACATCAACTTTGAGGTAAATCAAAATCCTCCCTGTATGAAAATATTCATGTTGCTGGTCAACCATGATTATTAGACCAAAGTTAACGCAAAATAACTCAAGTATCAAACAGTTAACTCCATCCGATAAACATAAGCATAATCGCAAACTGAATGCACTACAAAATAACAGTTTCTGATGGGCAAGCTAGATTGTTGGGATTGCAACTTAAGATAAATCATAAGATTGCGCCAAAAACATTTATGAAAATTGCGCGTCCAGACGCCCCTACCTAGAAATCCGACGCAACTCATCTTTAACTGGCCTTGTTACATGATGCGAACAGATCTAATAAGGAAAACCGATAAAAATGTTCATTTCAATTCCTGATACGTTTTAATGTCTCGTGGATACTAGAGCCCCATGTATGTTGCCGGAGAAAATTTCGGAGTGCATTACAATAGGCAGTATCTCTGCATAAATGTATTTTTGTGGGTTGTTCTGAATAGATGTTAAACTTGCCATTAGAGTACTGATGATCGCAGGACTTGGTGAAGCAACAGCAATTCACGAAATGAAAATGTACGCCAGCAACAAAGCCATTTGGACGTGCCATTGGCTGGAGGCACAATTTATGGAAAGCTGAAATAAATTGAACGTAAATGATAATTCACTTTCAACACTTTCAAATACATTTCGGGGTCAAGATCGTTAATGAATCTTAGTACGCGAAGGGGGTTGAAGGGGCCAAAGCACTTGCACAACTCTTCCGCCAAGTCAAATCATCCATTTCCAGTTTGGAAATTACTCGCAAGGGACGAAAATTCACCGATTCATCTGAAAGTTCTATTCAATCCGCGCTAATTTTTTTATTTCAGTGAGCTTGACAGACCTTATTAGTTGTAGCGGTAAAAGACTTGAGAAAAGGGCCATGGGGTTTAAATAGTTCAATGCATTCAGGATCACCTTGTTTGCATGTTGCTTAACAAGATGTGAAATGCACTATTTGCCTATTCCTCAAATTGACAGAAACCACATTGTCAAATATATAAATTTTGTTGCCGAAAAAATCATGGTATGCTGTAACCATGGAACGTTTTGTGCACTCTACCAGAAAATCAGAATTTTGAGAATTACGTGTCCAGGCACATTTGAATCCTGTTTACCAAACGTTTATATTCCTAGAGGATTGTCTTCTGGCAAATGAAACCACTTTGTAGAGTTTCTCGACTCATAAGCCATAGGACAAACGTATTTCCCTGGGGCACTGTGCGCGAATTGCCGCTGCTTCTTTTGACGGTCTAGCTTGACTGATCAGTCTGTGGCTGGCTTAAGATTTTTTCGACCATGTTTGAACTGCATTGTACACGTTCACTCAGCGCAACAGTAAGAAGCTCTGTGAAATGTGAATTCCATTGACAAAATCAGTGAAATATTTTAGATTTTCATTTGCACTGTTTTTTGTATATAGTCAACTTTGGATGGAAACAATTCAATTCATTGTCTTGAAATATTTTGATATGCAAAATGTTTAACGAATATTTCAGTCACTAATCACCTCTGTAATCTAGCAACAACACAAAATATAAAATTTATAAAATGTATCTCTTTCTTATTACTATCGTACAGCGACCATTCCCACTGACAATGTGGCTGACAAGAAGCTTGGATTTGAATGTTGCTATTGATAAACATAAAAAGGTAGCCCAGAGTAATGGGAACCAGACAGCTGGTACAATGAAGGGGTCGATCAAATATGACTATCAAAATTGCGCGAAAGCTGAATTTCAAGCCACAATTGGTATTGGAGAAAAAAAGACGAATTCGGACTTTTATTACTAGCTGAATTTCAGCAATAAATTCACTTAACAGTTTATTCTCAGAATATAGTTTGAATGAAAGGTAAGAGTAATATGTCAAACCATTTTTGCTTCTTACGCGAACCATAAAAAGCATAAGATTGAGCATGTGAAAAGACGCCCTAATACGGGACATACCAGAACACTCCAACGAGCTGTGATTCAAAATGGTATTTCGACTCAGTGATGGCGCAACAGGAATGCGCAGCACGCGGAAAAGGAAAGGCGGATTAGGGTGTGTGATAGAATGCGCAAACAAGATGGGTGCGTGGGGTGATTTTTTCCGACAACGGATTAAAAACAATCGGTTTGAAATGCAATCTACTCACCTTGCGTTGCGCAATCGCACTTTTATGATACGGATTTCAGGGTCAAAAGAAGTTCAGTAGAAGAACGTAATACCATTGTGAGCCAGTTTATGACTTAAACTCCACCGGTGAACGTGGTCTTTAACCCCCCTTTAATTTCTTCGTTTCTGCTTGAAATGAATATTCCATTTCAGTCTCTCCAAAAACTATTCTTGTAGAACTTCAAACGTTTAGGTTTGATATTTTCCTACCTTTTTACGATGTCTAGTAAAATTTCGATAAGCAATTACATAACCGTGATTACTTGGCTGAGCTTTGTTACAAGGTACACAATCCGAGGTTCACTGATATGTGAAGGAATATTTGATACAGCCTAGTCTAATGCGTTTATTGATTCTTCAGTTGATGCATATTTGGGGATGGCTTCCTGGGATTTATCTGTCGTCCGTGAGTTCACTCTACTTCGGTTCTCTGCCCATTTGAACAGCTTTCAAGTGAAACACTGGAAACGTTTTTCGATTGTCGCACGGCTGAAAGTCGATCGACAAGGATAGTGGTCCACAGTACCGCATGAAGTTTTGTCCAATGCAGACATTTGTGGTATTCGACAACTCTTCTACCGGAGTCGGAAAATATAGTTTGATAAGGGAAAGAATAACGGTCTGCAAGCGGTTAAGATCCAGTTAAATATATTTCGTAAAACGTCGATGCGAAACTGTAACAAGCAAGTTGTGAGCTGACTTACTGAATTTCACTCAGTAAGTGTTCACTCTCGATTAGATGCCTAGTGGCCTTCGACTCGCAGTGATTTTTGCGCCTGCGCTTTTTTAACCAGTCACTCAACTCCTTGGAAGAAGCCTGTTCCAATGCATGCTACAATTGTAAATTCCCACTCAAAACTGTGAGCATGGAAGTCGATTTATTACTTTGCCTTGACAAACAAGCATTGCATATTTTACACAAAAAGCATAAACTACATGCATGTCAAAATTTGTGGTTGTTTGTGTACCTGTTCACTCGAATCAGATGAACAGATGATGATTACGGTGCTAGATGCAACAGGGTTAGCACCATCGACTCCTAGGAAGAGAGAGCTGGGTTAGTCAATGTGACCGGTTCCGTTTGACATAATTTCAACTTACCAAGAGATTAGTTAGAAGTGGTTGACAAATGTGGGTCTGCGTATTTGTGGAGTTTCAGTGCAGCCGTGATGATCGCCGAGCACTTCAGTCACGGTGCTTGTCGGGTGTATCTCTTAGCTTTAAATGTTCCAGCGAGATGGGATATTTTCATGCAAGCTTTAGCAATCACAACGCCACTGAGAACAAAAGGGAAACTGAAGCAAAATGTGTAACTCTGGCAACTCATGCTTACTCACGAAGCCGTAATGTCCGAAATTAGATATTCCTTTCCTAGTGGTGGCGCTATAGGTTCGCGTTCCTGCACATGTAAATTGTCCTGATGATGCAAATTTTTTGGTGCATGAAATTAGATACGTGGTCTTGATTCTAGGCCACCTTGGCGCAGGTTTTTCAATGTTTTGTGCATCTAACTTAATTAATTTTTTCTATTCCCGATGAGTCCTTAACTGAAATTAGGCTACCTTGAAGCGTAAAGTGTTCAGACTTCAAGTGGAAATGAACAGGACCGAGGAATAACCTACAAAACACTGCAAAGGCTTTATCTGGCATTGATCGAGAAATTACACGTAAATAAATAATTGAAAAAATCGTGTTGTTGGGGCTGGAAAGTACGCCTAGCGTCAAAATTATTCTTAACTCCAAGGATGCAAAATCGAGAACACTTGTAGTGACATTTTCAATTAAGCATGCAATTTCACTAACGGATTAAGGAAATACGTTGGCTAACTTGTCGGAACTGAGGATTTGTCATAAACTGCCACGAACCCGCCCTTAATATTCCTGTTTTGTTTGCTTTATATTTGAATTCAGTCAGAAATATGAGATGACGAATGCGTGCGTTCATTTAGAATGTACCAAGTAATCAAGCTGTGTAGGTCATATCCAAAGCCTTGGTCGTACTTAGGCTACCTGCAGAGAAGTCATCCATCAGTAGGGATCGAATGCTGTATGTTAGCGGCCCGTGAACGTGCAAATCACTGACCGACAAGTGCAACATCATGTGGCAAAGTTCAACAAACCGTTCAGAACCTGCCAGGTAACACAGTGGATAAGGTATTCGACTCAGAATCGTACCTCCCGTGTTCGCGTCCCAGTTCGGGCGCGGTGCATATGCACTGGTGACGGTTCCTAACAAGGATGAAACAGCTGTACAGTGCTTCCATGGTTTCTTTATGGTCAGTTGGGCGATCATATCACATGGTGAATTATTTCACTTGGAATCGTTGAATGTGCATGTGTTATTTTCAAGAAATTCACAATCTAGCACATCCGTTTGACTAAACAAGATTTCCAATCTGCAACTGGTATGGGAACTACCAAATATTCCACCGGTATGTGATAAAGGTTTGCTCACAAAACTTTGATAAAGCATTTTGCGGACATCGGGAGGTTGTTTTATGCTTCATCAACTGATATTCGCATATATATATATATATATATCCGTCATGTCTTCTTCCAGTTAATCCATACGACCGCGTTCCTGTTGGGGTATTATTATTATAATGACTTCACAACCCTACTGAATACCAGGCATTCACTTAGTGTCATGATATCAACAATCACAACAAATAGGTTTGTTTGCCAGTCTGGCAGTCGAACCAGTTTCTTGCATTCTTACTTAAAGTTACTTTTGATATTTTCGGTTTGCTTAGTTTAATTTACCGTGTACTCTACCTGGCTGTCACTCACCTGTCGCCTCAAACAGTTTAGTCATGAAAAATATAAAAGACATTAGTAACAGTAATTGTGTATTTTCATGGAGGGAATATTTCCACTGACAATCAGGCAAACCAAATTAACGGATGCTTTACCTGTTGTTGCAGACGGACCACTGTACAACGTAAAAGTAATCGAATTTCCAAAAAGTCTCCTGTGTAGAAAATTCATCCAATGCCAATTTTAGTCCACGAAGCATGACCATTATAAATAAATTAAGATCTTCTTTATTGAATAGTACGTTTGATAGTATACTTTAATCCTTTTCTGGGCTAGGCGTCTGCGAAATGTCTGTTTGTCAGAAAATTCAGAACAAATTTTTGTCCTCCGGATAACTAAAAGACAAAATACCCAAAGTGCCAAGTAATATCAACCATGACAATTCATATTTTTAGAGGCGTGACCGGTTAGGTCAGAATCAGGGTGCTGTACTTTCACTCTTACTAACTGTCCCTGATTCCTTGTAGTTTATTGTCGACTGTGTATGCTGAACAGTAATAAAAAGCTCGCTGGAGTAGAGGATCGAAACTTTTTCATTTCACGGATGTAAGGCAGGATTTTCCAACCAGTGAACGTCGACACTAATCGGCATGGGCATAGTTTGCATTTGATCGCACCAGTTGGATTTTAGAAGTCGGTGGCCGCCACTTCTGCCGTACGTAATATTCGGAAACCTATAGAAACGTTCGACAGTTGTCCCTATGAAATTTACTTTCGTATGCTCGAAAATAATATTTGCCGCAACGAATTTGTTACGATGATGAATTTTCACTCATTCTGTGGTTTTGTTCTGCTCTCTGTCCAAAACACTTCGACAAATTTGCTCATCCGGGAAACGAAGGTTTTGTATGTGACATTCGTCTGCAGCTTTCCTGCTCTACTTTCAAAGAAAATCACCTACATCATGCTCCTGAGAGATCTTGTCATCTTGCGTTCACAACTGAACAGGAATTTACTAACTTCACATTATCCCAACACAGTTGGGCGTCTGGTCACTAAAGTAATATGAACACTGGAAAATAAGACGGAATTCGACTCACTGAAAGCTTTTTTGCCCAGTAAATTTATTTACCGAAATTTACAGCGCGCAGACGAAAGTTCCGTGAAATAAAGACTCAAACTTTTGTATTTTGCATCGGTAATCTATCAGTCAGCTGCATATTTCCTTGAAGCATCCTCTCATAAAGTGTTTACCCAAAAGTTATTTCACTTTTCGCATTCACATACGAGGAATGCCTGAGTAAGGCTTCTACTCACAATACTCTTTACTCGATTCTGAAGCTAAACATGTAGGTATCTGGGCCGCAGATCTGTCACTGAGTCGATTTTCAAAAGTACTACCTTTTTATTAACAGTTCTGGCAGAAATCCGCTTGAAGTTGAACTTGCTGATATCATGATTCACTGAAATTACGATACAGGTAAGTTTCTTGCATTCTTCCAAAATCACGGGCATCATACTACTACATTAGGAAGGGGTTTCACGCCTGCAACCTGTAAGTTACAGTCAAAAACAAGTTGGCCAGATGCTTCACGTCATTCTTCGAAGGATAGAGTTTGGTGCTATTGATTTGTCCATTACATTTTACCATGGGTTGAATAACGGATGAAGTCTGAGTGAAGGGTTCAAATAAGTTAGTCTAATTCTAGTGGTAGAAAACTAAATGCGACAGTTCGATCGATTTTGCCACGAGGGCTCCAAATCGGAGGATTGCAGAGGGGAGGTACATGCTTAGTCGGCTTCCGGACACTTATGCCCCGTGATTATTGTTCGATTATGAGGGGTGAATTTCATTGTCCTTGACGAGAACAAATGAGGGGCACCGAGCTGTGGCCCTCAAGACTAACTAAATTCAATGAAACCGAATATTTTTACTTATTCAGGCAGCCCATAGGTCTTTTGTTGACTGAGTCAGGTGGTTACTCTTGACAAAAATCTCAGGCAGACTTCTCAAAGTTCCATTTGTGTAAAGAATCTGCGACGGTTGTCATTTCAAATCAGAAAGCTTCGAAAATGCGAGGTGAAACGAAGCACCATATCCCGATTTGTATAATATTGCTTTTTTCCAATCATTCGCTAATGTTATTTTTCCAGGTTTACTTGAAATAGACTTTAAAATTCTTGGCCGAGGGCCATCAATTGTTAGCCGTGTGTATTCCGCAACGCTAACTGAGTTGTCCTTAAATCTATGTGATCAGCACTTATCAGCATGTGAGAAATTCGCTCACAGAATATTTCAGATTCCAGGCATCCTCCGCACAACGATCTCTCAGAGTACCGTTCTCATATTTCAACGCGATCCACCTTTCTTTCCATACCCTCTAGCATAAAATATGTTGTGTCTTAGTTGACACGGACCTTGACAAGCCGTCACCGTGTTTCATCCGATTTCCTGAGCACCTTATCATATTGTGCTCTGATTAGTCCTCGCTGAAATTTTTCTTTTCACATTTTTACAATGTAACGGCTGTGATATTTTCCTTATTTCTTCCCACGTTTTTGACTGAAATGCAAATAATTTCGTGCGCGAAAGTCTGCACAGTGCCAATAAGACGGTATTAAGGGGAGCTCTGCGGTGCTCACAAAATGTTTCTTAAAAGATAAGATGACCAATGACGTAGTTGATATTGAATGGTTTTACACGCATGTAAGTTGTTGAAAAAAAATTTGTCTGCGCCTGTAGCACAGTGTTATTTCACAATGTAGCTTTGGTGATCAGTAGTTCAAGCGGCTTCATTCAGTCTTCTCGGTTGTAATATACCCCAACAGCTTAATCAAACGATAAAAATCAAGTGGCCTTTGCCGGGCAGCATTGTTCGTCCGACTTGTAATTATCAAACAGTTTACGTAGGTTTGCTCAAGTCAAAACTCATTGCCAATTGCCTCGAATTAATGGAACCATTGTCCCTTATACGGTCTTCCAATCGTTCTTTTCGCAGCCTGTCACCACTTTATCGAACTAGGGTGCCTAGCCTGGTTCAAATTTGTGCAGTCACACCAAGTCCAACACATTGCCTGGTTTAACTGATACCAGAGGATCTTGGCAAGCAGGTTTGTTCTTTTGGGCATAACAGTGCGTCACTTCATCGCACCGAAGCAAATCGACCTTGAATATTTGGCATCCGTCATAGTCTGACCTTGCAAGCGCTGTCCACGGGTCCTCACAGATAGTCTAATGTTTCCTAAACACCATAAGAACCATCAAGTAAAATAATTCTGGAGGAAATCTCTGCCTTTTGAAGTGGTTGACTGCATCGACCGTATTTTTTTCACTGACTACCCTAATAAGGTACACAAAGAGAACATTGTTTTGTCATGACATTCTAATCATTTTGGATATATAATAAAAGCCTCATGGCAGAAGTAAAACGAATCAGAATGACTAATCCTTATTCATCACGTAATGCCAAATCTGGACTAGCAATTAAGAAACCATGGGAGCCCTGTGCAGTTGTTTTCATGCTTGTAAGGATTAATCAAGCGTCCACATCTACCGCACAATGACTGGGGTTCCAACCTAGGGCAAACGACTGTAGGTCGAACATCCTAGCCATCGCGTTATCGGGCCGGGTGTCAACTGTTTGCTAAACTTCAACACGTAATATTGCACCTATCACCTACTGATGTGGTTGGCCACGGGCTGTTGGTGCACGACAATCGATGCCAAGTGATAGATGAATTCCCTGCGGGTAACCGAAGTACGACGGAGGCTTATCAGATTCACTTAATCATTTCTTCCAAATGAAGTCACAGTTTTATGATCCAGCAGTTATAAAAGTAAAAATGCAGGTGATCTTCTAACCAGAGGCGAATCGACTAAGGATCGGCAGTTTCACACACCCAGCTAGTCATGCCAAAATGCTAACCAACTATCGACAAACAGCACTGTAGCGTGTTCATCATTTGATTCACGTGACAGTCGGGTGAGCATATTGTTTGCTTACGTTTAACGTGGCTATGCTGATGTCTGCAAGAAAACTGGAGGCAAGTTGTTCAATTTTATTCCTAACCACACTTCACGTATCAGTTAGTCTATACTAATTCTCAGACGAAATTTTGATTCCTAATTTTACTCCGCTTTTCTCGTTTACATCCGAAGAATCACAGACGATTCGAAGAGAAGTGCTTTTGGAATACGAACCATAGATTGTTGGGCATTAACTTTTTACCTTATTATATCCCACAGCTATATGACGGAACATGGATTTCATAAAAGCAGTACTTTGTGTGTCTTTACTATTTACTGATGTGCTGCCATATCCTAATGCGACAATTAAATAACATTTTGGTCTAATCGCAGTATATTTAGAGACCACCGAGTTTCAAACACCCTATTTACTAATGTCATCGGGGATTCCATTGAATGGATAGCACAATTTCTTAACTGCTGCTGAAGGTTTCTTGTACACTGGCCAAAGCGAACTGACTCCAAAATGGACCGGAAATTCTAAATGAAATGATGCCTAAAAGCTCAAATTCTTCGCCGCTTATTTCGACTATCTTATTGGCACACTCCGTTCGTTGACACTGTGCTCTAAACAAACATTAAACATCGTTGTATTGGAATACTCGCAGCGCTGATTTTCAGGTTTAATGTACCACCAATAGTTAATTCTGTTGGCTTGGTTCGTCAAGAGCCGCTGTCTGTCTACTGCGATCTCGGTCATAGCCACGTCTTGGTTGAGTGTACTTTACGCAGAAGAACTGGATCAACGGGGACCAGTATGTTGTCCCGGACCGACCGCATTTCGTTTGTAGGGACAAGATCGAATCTTCAATGAGGTTACACTAGACTGATTTATTATATCTTCAGCATCATCTATTAGTTTTCATAGCTATCCAATATTGTGAGTGACTGAGAGGCCACAAACTTATCTGTTGTCTTGTTTTCACAAGTAAACCATACGGCGCTACTCAGTTCAACTCATCGGATATATATTGTCAGCCCATGAACCATACCATATACTATATATATGTCTTCATTTCTATGAGTATGGGTGATTAATTCCAAAGAAAAGCCCATTTTATTCCTTTTATCGGTTGTTTCAATGACAGTGAGATCTGTACCTGTTTGCTATGAAATTCTGGTCCATCCATGTTCATAATCACCATACTAGTTTCCGAGCCTTTATGTGTATAAGTACAGGGACCTTCAATATCTATTAGGGGCCATTCTGTTCCCGAAAAGACTTCGCTTTTCAACAGACACTTGCAAGAGTGGTCTGTCGTCGCATTTCATCAACAAGAACCGAAACAACGGCTGCAGTCGGCGTTATACGTCACGGCAACGCAGCAATGGAATCTTAAAGCTCACTCAGGCAAAAACATTCATGAACTTCAAAAACATTTTAAAATATGGTTTGTAGAGAAACACCAATGTTCAGAAAAAAAGAATACTATGGAAACAAGCAGAAAGAACACAGTTTATTTGGTACAGATAAAATATAAATCCCGATGTATACGGTTAAACCCTGTGACCACAAGACATGCTCCTCTGAAAGTGAATCCATGGACAACTGCATACAGGATAGCTCTAGTTGTCGAAAACAACGAGGCGGTAGCTAGCGGCTGCCTGTCATCTGTATGCTCACTCGGTGGCTCAGGTTATTCATCTCAATCGCCAGGTAGTGCACAGACAAGTCTGGTAGGGCCCCGGTGAAATTTGGTAATGGGGACCGCTGATTATGTTTTCATGTTCGCAACGATTTCCTCCATTCCCTGGTTGGTTATTAGGTAGGGTAATTCACAAACACATGTAAAGATTGCAGTCACTCTCAGGCTCACCAAACAGAAAGTACAGCCACGAACTTCAGGCTGGTCCCCATGCCGACGGATCCACGTCTGATTTATCACAGAAAACCAGATGGTTCCTACGTCACCGATAAAATTACGGCTTATGGTTGCGCGAGCAAAAGTGATGTAGGCAGAAAGAAGGAAGTTGCTGAGAGATCCGTCAAATAAACCAGCTCTTGGTTATTGCCTGTGTGAAAACTACTGGTTTATGGACTGTGCACTGCACGTGCTGGGTTTCGGAAGAAAGCGGCGTGAAAATGAATGGTAGAGAAAGAAGTCCAATGCTGTACAATGCTAATAGTTCGCATTAAGATTTTCAGTAGCATGCGCAGAACAATGTGAGAATTTCATAACCTTCGTTTTTAAACTTTAGTGGATTGACATAGAGGTTAAGTTCAATAAAACAAACGGTTGATCACATCCACACTACAACTGCAGTCTATATTAGTACCCTTTGTGTACAAAAGCCGGGTTACGCAATCGGATTATGATTACTTCTATGTGGATTAAAGGCCTCCAATAGGTGTTGCGTAACAATGGTTCAAGATATGAAATGCGGCCAACTGTGCATTTGATTGTTATCAAATGTTCCATGTTTGCTGACCCCGGGTCACGATTGGGTAACTTATCTACTGTTTCGTGAAGCTGATTTGGTTAACCATTGAGTAATATGTTCTGACCTCAATTGTTTCAGTCTTAAGTTCGCTCGGCCCGAGTAAGACTCATCGCAACTGCAGGTGAACTGGTATCCGAGACGTGACATCCGACTATATCCACATTGGCACAGAATGATCCACTGGGTGGATAGCTAGATGCAAAGGTCAGCGACTGAGAATGTGCGATTTACGGTTGAACCGAGTTTGTAGCAAACACCATTACGAATATGGTTTCCCATGAAGATCGGTCTGAAGTTCACGGCTTTTCGTTGCTGTATAGATAGGGTCACCTTTCAGTCTATGTCTGCTATGGGCGTCAATGGATTTTGCTTTGTAACCATTAACAATGTGTTGTGCAAAAATGCTTCTGAGAAGGGTCAAGAGAACAAATCATAGGCCAAGATAATATGCGATGGGTGTCAAACTTGCAAAATGTAACTACTGACCACGAAATATGACTTTCTGAGGATGGAACAATTTATGTTCTCATCCGATCGCCTCTGAGTTTGATGCTTAAAACCAAGACGGCTTTTGACCTTTATTTCACAAGTAACTGGAAGTTGGGCGTGGGCGGAACTAGAGAGGTTCAAAACATTGACAAAAATTGTAGGGTCAGTAAAAATAAGGATATTATCAACAAGTCGTTTTTATAAAACCATTTTGAAAATATAATTATCGAACTTCGTTTCTGCCATGAGTAAAAATTCCTTCTGGGTCTAATGGGCTGCCGATTGGCAAACCGTCGATTTGTTTATGTGTACCCCACACAAAATCAAATCGAATGTTATGGGTACATAGTTTAATGAGTTCCCGTAAATATTCAATGGGAATGAGAAATGAAATGCCTATTGAACAGATGAGTTCCCATAAATAAACAACGTTTTCGTGAATAGGCACATTCGTACAAAAGCTAATCAGTGTTGATGGAAAAATTAATATGGTAGTTTTATGAGACAATTTCTAATGAGCTATCACTCAAAAAGGTCCTTTACTCGATGAAGCTTCATGATTTTGCGAATAGGATCTCAAATGTCCACTAATCATATGTGAGTGATTTGCATAGTAAGCTCATCCAGCAAATATATCGTCACATTGGTTTCACACATAGTAAGGGCGAGATCTTGGTTTGATTCTCATGGCTACAATGAACGTCAGCAGTTCATTTCGATGATGCATTGACAGTTGATATTGATCGACTAAATTGAAGATGTTTTGAGATAACGGATAGCGCGATTTCGGCAACCATTTGTAGTTGAATTCACCCATGACAGTGATTGCGAACGCTTCTCTTCAACATGCTTGGCAAATCGTTTTTGTCCGACTGTGGTCCCATGTTGGGAAGTATGCGTAAAATAAGAGAAATGAACTGCTTGCCTACATTTGGGCCATTAAGATCCCTGGTTAATTACGAAGCGCACAGCTGAGCTGCCATAGGCTTCGTTTACGAGTTGAATCTGTTATGTGAATAGTTGAAACTGGAATGTGTTAAACACCAAACGTATTAACGAAACTAAATTTATCCTGTAAAAGATCAACTGAGTTAACCAAGAAGCCAACATCTTTTGATCATTTCGCGCTGTTTTCATTTTCAAAAGTCTCGGAAAACGTGCGTTTGTTCGGTCTACAGCTGAAGCTTCATTTTCTGTCACGTTAGCATTCAATCAAAGGTTACATTTTTATTCTTCACGCGATCGTGCTAGGTCGTCAGAGTCTTCCTTGAGGCAGATAGCCGTAGACGTGAGTGAGATAATCTATCGTGATGAACTTTAATGAATGGTTGAAAAATGCGGTAAATTGGAAGTGGCCTGGGCAATGTTTCTTCTTCATACAGCCGAGTTAGATGTCTTCAGATTTGATTATTATGATAGTTCATGCTTAAATAATTTCTTCAAGCATTTGGTGCTTAGAACTAACGATCTTCTGGAAAACCACGGGAGCACTGTACACTTTTTCCAACCTTGTTTGGAATCACCAACAAACAATGTCCGTCACCCACAAAGTGGGTTGTGAATTGGAAGTGAACTATAAAGCCCTGTTTTTCATTCCTAAACAGTACTGATTTGGTACCACTACAGGCCTTAGGTTGTAATAATATGCTGCCCACCCTGTAGCTGCTTATTATGAAGCACATAACTAAAAAAAAACATTTTAAACTGCATAACGAGCTTGGTTGCTTGATTAGTTTGCCCGGTACGAAAGTTAAATCCCATTAATCACTGAAGTGATCCAGCCTCCATCATTTAAACCAAACTCACCGCTAGAAACCACGAACGTTCGGCCAACGATTTCAACATGGCTAGCAGCCAGCTACGGTACATAACCAATGATGCCGAAACGAGTACATCTGCAGGCCTGCGGTTTTGCATTCATATCAATGAGGAAATAAAACGGTGACATCAGCCAATAAAATCCACATCACTTAAAGTGATACACTGTACAATCTTGTATGGAGTTTCCAAATGAATTCCATGATTGGTGGTTGTAATAAAGGCTAAAACAAAACACTACAGACCTTGAAAAATGTTCTTATCGAAGCGGTTGAGTTGCACCCCGCGATGAGCGCATGTACGAGGACGACATGCAGCAGAGCGAATGATGGGTGCAATCCGGAGTAGATATTTAACAGACATTGAGTCATAGCTTATCTGACTTGTTTTGAAGGATTCCAGTGAAGTGGCTTTAATGGTTTGCTTAACAGAAACAAGCCTTTGTCTGCAAATTAAAATGAAGATTTTCAATTTGAATTCGCAGTATGGAGAGAGAGAGAGGGTACTGTCATTCGGAAACCATCATTTTTCCGCTGGACTCGGCAATAGAGGAAAGGACATCATTACTGATCTATGATAAATCCAATAAGAGACGACAGTCACAGAATGGTGACTCCAAAACGAATGAGGTCAGTTATGTATTCCGAGTTCCGCCAAGACGTCATGAGACTTTCTGAAACACAGTCGGGACAAATGAGGACCTGATAGTTTGTCATTTGGACCAATAATGACTGAGTTGTTATCAGATGATACGAAAAATCAGTTTCCCGTGGGTTATTAATGAACACTGTCGCATTTCCAACGGCCGGCTGAATTTCCTGAGGCTTGAAATTAGTTGGTATTGTAAACAGAATAGAATAATTGTTCGCACTATCTGGACTATATGCGTGGATTATAAGCAATCTAATTATGACTTCCCTATGTTACATTATTTACGCTAGAAGCAACCTTCCAATATCCGATATGATTTGTCGTTTAGCCAGCTATAAAAATAAGGGAGCATGCAAAATGCGCAAAGCTTTGGGTCTCCATTAACAAGAAGGTTGTTGACCTGAGATCACATGGCGGCCTATTTCATTCGGCATTACTGTAGCTGACCAGGTATGGAAAAGGTTTATGAATTACCACATTATTCGGTTTTGGGTATTGCCATTATTTTTCTCCCATTTGTAACAATACAAGTTGTCGAAATTAATAGATAGTAATACCAAACAGCAGATTAACTAATAGGTCAATCACTGTCTCAGTATTGCGCAGTCCTCTCTTTATAACTCTGCAAGCACTAAAGTGAGACTATCTGTCTGGGTAACTGGTTCAGGAAAACTTCGATAGTTTGATTTTCTCGTTTTTCACCACTTTTGACTGGACTAGATTCGCTGAGTGAGTAATCGTAATGTCAAATGAGCTGGTGTTGTTTTGGGACTCGTAATCAGTAGGGCGCATTCCAAAGGTCAACGAAAGACCAGGTTTAGGAACTTTGCATTAGGCTCTTCATGTAAGTCTGCAAGCTCCATCTGTGCATTATGTGCATTTTTTGATGTCAGCTAATGCAACGAAGTACATGTCGGACGTGCCACCGAAAATCCAAGGCTACTAACCAATATTAACGCAAAATAGAACACCACTTAAAGCCCAAATTCAATGGGTGTAATTATTAGACCAGTAATTTAAATTGCTTTGAACCCCTGACTTTGATTCCACAGCACGGAGCGTGAGATAAAGATCATACACTGAACTGCCTCATTGATCGGGTTACGGAGCATACTAAACCTCTTAAAATGTGAAACAATATTTTAACAACGGTTGGACCACGTTCAGCAGACTGAGGTTTTCTACTTTTTGTCACACAGTGAAACGATCTGTTTCAGTGGTCTGACACTCGAACTTTTCATTAGGTGACTCATCAAGTAGACTATCTGGCAACCGTTATGAAAGATAAAAGTAGTGAGCAGTTTCTCTATTGGTATTGTTATAGCTGGTCATCAAATGAATGTAGTAACCGGTTCGTGCTCAGTTCAACAACGGACCATCACTAGCTGATGTGTCTGTCACAAACTGTCCGAAAGCTCGAATGTTAACAGTCTATTGAGTGTACACTGCAGGCTTAGCAGCACGTTTTTGTTATTTGGAATGATGCAGAATTACCACACGTTTGCCAAGCAGTCATTTTCTTTACATGGTCCTTAGTATTGTTATAACGGACGACCAGTGCGAATCAACATTCCGTAATATCATCCAAATTGTTTCCGACGGACAGCCAGTAGTCTACAGCATGGTTGTCCAATAGGCAAATTAAAATTGACAGCTCTCACCTAATGATTGGTGACAAGGTAGACTTCAGTTTATTTTATTTGACATTGAAAACCTCCTCCCACATGAAAACTTTTATCAACCAATTTGGATTCATGCGGCCAGAGCATCTAGAAGGAAAACCCAAGTGAAATGAACGATTTTTCCTCATCAAGTTTATCAACCACTGCAGCTTTACCGCTTATTGGACCATCGGCCGCATACACTTATGTCCCTATTAGTTAGTGAATTCATCCTCACTTCCATTATGTCCCTTCGAGTGCACAATCAGTGTCTTCAACTATGGTCTCGCTTGATCCAGTCAACCTGTTTTATCATCGTGAGCAATGATCGGTCCGTTGTTCGCTCCTGCATACTGTGCTGTCCTTAGAACTTGTTGTATACTTTTCTGCTTTGAGGTTTAATTGTTTTATCGGAATGCTAAAGCTTTCCATAACGTTCCAATCGAAATTGGAGTTTTAACCTGAAAACCGTCGAATTTCTGCCACACACTTGTGGCGCTCGGAAAAATGAGAAATCAGAACAACGACTACTTAAGCATCAAAAGAAACTGGCGTGAGAATTGTCGAAAACAGTTCACTACAGTCCAACTTCGAAATTCGTGCGAAACATCTGATAAACTTATGAGCCATCTGGGAAGGGAATCAATCATTATAATGATCAAAGACTAGCTAAACTCCTCGATTGTCGGGTCATACTAGAGCGTACTGTTTTAGTATGTAAACATCAGAACTGAAAATAGGCTTTGCGCCTAGAATGACAAAATTCGTTATACCTAAGACTGTCCGATGACCAACGCTTGCTCAGTGAGAAAAAATGAGATTTTGAACAGAGGAAGATTGAGTAGATGGTCTGTTTAGAGCTTATCTAAACCAAATCGCAAACTTCCATAAGTCTAATGCGAAACACCACCAGTCAAATGCATACTGATTCGAACTACTTAGTCATCAAACTGTTTTCTTGTGCACCAGCAGAATGTCTTTCGTACAGACTTAAAACTTTCCACTTCGATTCATCATTCATTCTTCATTTGCACTCAATGTTGACAAACAAGACAAAATTTTAAACAACGATTATAAGGCTGAGTTTTGATCTAAACTTATTCACATAATCGGTTTCCTTGCAAGTCCACAATACATTTTTTGCAATTTTTTTCGGAATATCTGAAAACGTTGATTGCACTTTACCCGATGAATTACCGGAATCAGTGAACCTCTTGCGTCTTCCCACAATGGTCTCAGTAGATGACTGACGGAGGAACTCCGAGTGATATTTTGAAATTGGCTAACATTCAACACAGATCAGCTCAATAAGGGCATAATTCAGTGCATGTGTGGAATTCCATTTTAATGAAATTCTATTGCCATGCCCTAGGTCCGACTTTAATGTATGCCACTGATCTCCCGAACATACCTCGTGCATTGGGTATTATTTCTGGGGAGCCGCTGGTTCAGCAGACAAATGTTTATTGTTGTGACATTTTTGAAAAAGCTGACTGATGGTGTTATTGTAAAAATCAGTCACAATATGAAGTGGTCGCTGCACACAATATGCCAATTAAGTGAGACGATCGATTGTGCGGAGCAAAATCACCATTCTGAATGGAGTAGCAGTGAATGTAATACTGTTTATTTCAGACGTTGAGGAAAGTATTGATTCTGCAGTTTACGGTTTACTCATTCATCTTTAGCCTAGCCCTGTTTAGTTCATTAGACGAACGAATGTTGTGTGATCATTTCAGCTCCAGCGCGCTATACATCAATCAACTTTTGTTTGAAATAATGCCTGCTTAAACATTTTGGTGATTTCGTTTCAGTAATTAGCAAGGATTCATAGTATTATGTAATCTGCCTCGTAGATGATAATGAATAGAATGTTGTTCCCCACACTGTCACGTGATTCGCAAGTAGACATCATAACGTGAATTGTTCCGAAATCAATATTTCTGGATCACAGCCTGAAGATGGCGAGAAAAGAACGTGACTCATTGATGGTTGCTTTGATAGCGTCTGGCATTAGCATTCAACTGAACCACTTCGTCAAAACTGAGATAGTAAAGCAGATTTCTATTCTGAGAGCATCATATCCAAAACTGATTTTCAGGCTTTGCGACTGAATAATCAGGAGTACTTTGATTCAGTTCTTCAGGGGACTAAACGCCATAAGTTAATTTGTATCTGTTTCAATGGAATTTCTCTGGGTCGTGATTTCTCTTCTTGGATAATGCATAAATGCTAAACAATTGTTCAGGCAAATGACAAAATCGAAGAGTTTTGACTAGCTCTACTACCCAATATTCCGCATGCTGCCGCCGTAAAATGGCCGAGAATATCCGTTCGCTGTCAACTGTATTGTCTAGACGAAGTACAACGTGTAGCATGAGTTTGATGATGTAGTCACATGGAATGTAATCCTTAGTCAGGTTAATCGGTCCGTCAAGCGATGGACAATGGATACGGTGAATGGAAGCTACAGCAGCAAGTGCCATCCGTTACACTGGCGCCTATATGTACATAAATTTTAAGGATGATTTTGTTAAATCTACTCACGAACGACAAGCACATTTGTCATATTTTAGTGACCAACATGATGCATTCTAGCTGCCGCATATTGTTTACTGATACTGTTTGAATCTGTTACACTTAATGGAAAACACGTCTATATTTTAAGGACAGTTCCAGAGGTAAACAAGTTAATAAATTTCGGGCGAAGCAAACTAGTTTCTTTACATAAGCTCTTAAGCAACGAGTCCTAGATAA
This sequence comes from Fasciolopsis buskii, assembly GCA_008360955.1. Taxonomy (NCBI): domain Eukaryota; kingdom Metazoa; phylum Platyhelminthes; class Trematoda; order Plagiorchiida; family Fasciolidae; genus Fasciolopsis; species Fasciolopsis buskii. The sequence goes on from LUCM01011451.1 coordinate 304,956, forward strand.
AATCGGAAACCTTCTCATGGAGCGAATGAATTGTGATAGCTTTATGCAAAGATGTGTAATATTTCGTTGGGAACACCTTATTTCCGCAACGGTCCATGCAACTGCAATGAGACGCTTTGCTTGGAGTAGGCACTTATATTAGCTATACCAAAAAGGATTAGATGTTTTTGTGAGATTGCGACCTTTCTAATACTGGTTGACATGCCGGAAGAAGTTGGAAATGAGAACATTTGGGACAACAGTTTTGAAATGATATACCAAAAACCCAGGAATCACCGGCGAAGGAATGAATTAGTACCAACCACCAAACGAACATTGGCCAAGGTGCAATTGGCAGCACTACAGGAATAGAAAAACGTCGATTGACTTTTCGGCAACGGGTAAGGCCGCAAACATTATCTTACACCTGTCGGGTAATAAGCAACTTTATCTGACGTTGGCGAAATGACATGTTTAGGTTTGTTATGCAAGGCGTTAGGGATTTCAAATCAGAATGCATTCCATAATATTAATTACCTTGTAAAGTTTTGATGCTGTATATATTCGAACCTAATGCATTTATAACAAATAGATAGAGATAATTTTTTTCTTATAACGTGCAATTTATGTGATTAGATGCATTTCTAATACGTTATTAGATCTTCATTTGGTATCCGTCCTGAGTACAATAGATAACCTATTAAATTTGGCTGATTAGTCAAAAATACATACAATACCTGAAAATCAGGCAAATTACCGAGCCAGAATAGCCAAGTGCTTCATTATGGTCTGGATATCGTGATGCAGCTGCTATAATCTGTGTCCGGACACAAATCCAAAGTAGTGCAAACCAAGGACCGAAAACACGTAAAAAGGGGCGAAATCTTTTCCCTTGGACGACCGGTGGGTGCTCTGTATTCTGCAACTTTTTCTTAATCATGAATTTTATGAATGATTAGAAAGACACTTTTTACAATTTATTTCAGTTTACATTTTACTATGATTATAGTAAATCCGCAAGTTATGTATGACTTAAGTTTATGTCTCGGATGTTTAAGTTTCCGCAAATATTTTAGAAGCATTTTTCGCTTAATAAGATAAACTGTTGATTTGTTCTTGTTATATTTTCAGCGGATAAAGTCACCGACATTTAAAATTAGCATTATTTTCGTGGATTCTTCCGCTCCCGTTTCTTCGGACTTTCTCGGCTAGGTCCAATCCTCATTTGCCTCAAATTTATCCCCCACTTTCGTTGCAAGTTATTGTTTTCCAGAAACGTGCTGGGTCATTCATCGGTGAAATCCTGTTCCACGCTTCTGCCTTCTTTGATGCAATTAATTCTCTTTTGCTACTAATCACTTACTGCACCAACTCCCTCATTGTCCTTCAACAATAACTGACCATTGGACGTAATCGACCATTCACGAAAATATATCATCACGACAATATATTTTTCAACCGAATTGCAAGTCCTCAAATGTGCTCACCGTCGGAAAAATCTGCAAACTCAGCTGGGCGATAAGGAGACTGGGAGACCACCAGTTGACATCTAATTTGAAAACTCTTCATTATTCAAATGATATTTATTTTCTACGGCAAGCAATGGTATGAACATGGAGGATGACTATCTGCAGCTGTTCCGGTTGCGCTCGTTAACGACGTGGGTAAAATTATTGTTACTGGGCTTCGGATCAGTTTGGGTTTGTGCTTCTTGCTATAGTGCTTTAGAATTTGTATATCGCAGTCGCCAGCCCTAGCATCTCTACCTGGTCATCTTGGTGCCTTTTCAGTCCCATCCACTTAATCAAGCGGAAGCAACCAAGAAGGTTTCCTTTATTCGTCATAAACAAGCGGTTTGTGTGGGTCCACAAAGGATAGAGTTCATTGGCTGGTTGCTGGTCTTCGGTCAGGCCCATTGTCTCTTCTTTGGTCATCAGTTCCGACAAGGTCCTCACTCACCTCCGGGCTTGTCACGAATCCAGACCACCTTCCCCGAATTCCACAATTAGCGCGAAAAGTTGGTTCCCCGTCCTGCATCCTGGCTTACAGCCAGTCAGGTCTTGTGTGCGTGTGTCATTCATCTTTATGTAGCCGGGCTTGTCAGAAAGTCCAGTTTCGCTAGCACGATCCGTCTTCGCCGTTGCATGACTTAGGGGACCAAAACAAAGCGCCCTTGAACTTTCAGTCTCATCCTACAAGCAGTACACGGGAGAGAATGAGGTTGGTTCACGAATGCGTCCACCCCTGGCTGCCTGGCAGATCTGTTTCCTGTTTCGACAATTTTGTTTTCCCAAAAGACAACTCAGATCGATTCGTTCCGCAGTTCTTACCTTTGCATCTTTACAATTGGCGTTCAAGTCAGTTGGGTAGATAAGTATATGGTCGCCAGCGTGAGACAACTCTCGTGGTACTGTCACCACAAATGCCTCATGCTGGAAGTGATTAAGTACGTCTCTCCAACCACTTTTGACGGTTTCCATTATTTGTTTGATAAATCTCAAGTTAGAAGTTTGTTAAAAATATTTTTTTCTGTCCAGTTCCCTGTTATGTGATGGATGGGTTGTTTAGAAACATTGGCTTCATTCAGCAAGGTTGGTAAAATGCAAACAGACTTGTACGGAAAAAGATCACAATTTAATATAGTTATAACAACTGCCTGTGCAACAGCAATTACACATTGGAACTGGTATTGGCCAGCTGCAGCAAATTCCTTTCGCTTCATCGAGTGTACAACCTGGGTCGAAAATATGACTACTTGATTTTAAATGAATAGGAATGGACATTCCACGTTAGTGCGTTTTTCCTGCATTCATGCATTCGGAACAGTACTTCGAAATTCGCCACAACTACTGCTTGATCGCACAACTCGCATGAAATGCTATACAATCAGGTTTGAATGGATGATGACACCAACGGAGGTCATCGACGTGTTAAATAACGTTTTGCATGGCTAAGAAGCTCAAGGTCTCCAGCGATACAATTTGTTTTGCCAGGCATTTGATCCAAACCCTCAAGAACCATTCCTCCTACTTCGTGGAATGACCCAAGATTAAACAGTCACACTCACCGCAATCATCTTCGGTGTAAAATGCAGCCCGCAAATCATCGCCATTAAGTATACGTTTCTCTATGTGGTTTTACTAACCTTGATTTTTTTCTCGGAACGTGCAATAGTTTATTGAACAAAGGGCCATCGCGTTGAGTAACAACTGATTTGCCAAACTCCTGACTATTAGACTGAATCGTGGGTGGTCAGGCCGATTATATCTGGAGTGACCCATAGATTAGAAAGTACAAACTACTCGGTTCATCCTCAGTTTGCAGATAAGGAATCTAAGGCAGTGAGTTCCCTTAATCTAATTTGTTAAGTCTGAAAGTAGACACGTCACGAGATTCAGGTATTTCGTTTACTCCTTTCGAGCGTGAACGTTCAGCGAGGCTATTCTTGTCATAAAGCGCAAGCTAGCGCTTGACTCACAAAAGCGGTTGACCCTGAGTATTAGTCCTCTCTGACGTTACCCGCACGACCATTTTCGCCTATCGCTCCACTTTATCGGTAGCTGTATATAAGAAACGTCCCAATTAGCTCAACCCATTGTGTTTTTCACAATTAACCATGAGCAAATTGTAATGTTTACGTCCACGATCGATAAGGGTAAACAAAAAGAATACATCCCGTGAAATGTTTTATTTTGTCTCCACGGATAGGGAATCGCTCTCAAAGTTAGCGGACGGCAGCGAATAAGATGCGCATCTGTTTAAAAAACAAAGGACAGACAGCTTGGGGCGTGGTTGTCGAGAACGTGTCTAGTTGTTATGTGGCGAAATTTTCCCTTTGCAGTAACATAAGGGTCCACTAGTGGCACTGGGGAGTGATACTAAATAGCAGTGACCACCTGTCTTCAAAAAGACACCAATCATTCACAGGCATAGCAAGATAAGTTACAGATCAACAGCTGTGCTTGATTCCTCGAAAAATGTGTACAATCTGCACTACTAATCACTACCCCTCTCCCGAAAGAAAATCTTGTCTAGCACTGCAGTCGTGCAGATCAATTCGTCCGATCGGATGTTCAAAACAAGTTCGCCTACCAAGCCTCAATGTAGCAATGATTGTGTTGAGCAATGAACGGTGAGGACGTGTCTGGGAAAGCCGACAGGTTTGCAGAGTTTCTCGACCTACTTTCGCACTGTTCTCCCCATTTACAACAATTTCTTTAGTAAATATGCTGTAATCAGATTTCTGATGTATATATTCCCACATTTTTTGATTTATTCATAAGAAGCCTTGGAAAGCTCTATGTCCGGTGTAAAGCAAGATAATTTAATAAGAAATAATTCCCAGTCTGATTAATAATAAGTTGACTACCTCTTTCATGACCGAACTATGTATGTTCTTGATGTCATTTCATCTTATTCACCATTTTCCATTCTACTGTAGATTACGCTTATCCTGAGGAATCCACTGTCTCTGATGAGCATCAAGTCTAGGCCGGCATGCAAAAAGCGCTGCCAAGTGCATCGCCAGCTTGATCTGATCACAGTGTTCATCGACTATTCAGCTCGTCGGAGCTCTTACCTAACTGAATGATCCTGTTCGCAAATGGGATGTGTATCAACGTCAAATCGACGTTGTCCGGCTGACTGGTTTGTTGACTGTGTCGGTAACGTTTGAGCTGCTATGAAACTCGTTTTAGGACTGGGGTGTGGTCCAAATTTAATTACATGGGCCGGTACGACCTACAGTTTTGAACAGAACTTCCAAATGACCGATTTGATTCTCATTAGAGCCTCATGTCCTAGCTCAATGAGGACCGTGATGGAAGTCCATACTAGACGGGAATCAACGACTGTATGCATAAACCTCGAGAAACCCATCTGCTTGTGATCCACTAGGATCTCTTCTGTCTGCCTGTCAGTGTTGCAGTTTGTCTGGGTACGTGTTGAGGTGACACTTAAGCTACACATAATAAGGCTCTCCTTTCAAACGCCAACTGACCCTCGGGCTCTTTTGGCATATATACTGTCTTTATCCGGAATTCATTATAAAAGGGCCGCTTCAGGCTTTTCAGCTAGTACTATACCTGACTCTTGTTGACTCACAGCATGAGCGGCTGTATTTCCCGATGTGGTCAGAAAATATCATGATGAGATATTAGGGGCAGCTAGCTGAATAACACTGCTCAGATCATAGATTCACTTTCAATTGAAACAATAAACACTCATGGTCACTGATTTCCTTCTGAGATCTAAATGCATAGCGGGCACGTTGAAGGATGCGAAATTTAGAGGCTCACGAGGTTTGAGAAAATGTAGTCTGCGAGACCGAAATAATTTATGAAACTAGCTGACCATGAACCGTTGCAAATTTCGGGGTTGCACTCCAGGAGAGGCATTCTGTGTAGACAGAGGGGGAAAAGGGCGGCATTTTGGGACAGAAGATATAGGCTAGCTAATACAAAAATACACTAGCCATAACAATTTATTGACAAAAATTTCTGACAACTTCCCCATCAAAAGTTTGATTTGTAATACGTTTTCTTAGTTGCCACTTAGAAGTGAGCAACTCATGAATGGTGGTCTCAAGCTCAGTGTGAGCAAACAGGTATGGTGAGTGTCTCCCTGATTTATACAACAAAATGGTACCATTCTCGGCGATGGAGTTCCTGGCGGATGTCCGTGTAGGCTCGGGCAGTTGTTCAACCCATCCTAAAGCTCCGTGTTGTGCAAATCAGTCAGCAATTTAGAAGGCAGATTCTCTTGGTGAACCTATTTGTTCTCTTTTAAAATCCCATCGAAAACCATCGTTGCCAGGTTTGATTTTCGAAAATCCGAATGCCCTCGTGTTTGGCCTTGTACCTCAGTTGGCACAAACGTGTGAGTTGAGTCCGCTGGTCGGCATTGATGTCATGAATATATGTTACTGGATGTGACATCCCAAACTGGTGGTTTGCTTTTCGTGAGCCACAATAACCTAATTTTTGTTCACATAGGATCACTATGACCAAATCGAGGTTCCACCTTAATTGCTTTGACGTTATCACATTTGCCCGATCAATGTACCCATATATGCACCATAAATTATTGACCACAATCATTCCATTCCGAAACTAAACAAACGTTTGTACTCCCTTTAGAGGTATTTCACGCAGAGCACAAGATAACTTCATCGAATACACCATCCGAAGCATTAAGCGGTCAAGTCAGCCCACGTCAGTTCCTTGTCGAGTGTTTTACGTCATACATGAAGGACAAGCCTTTAACCTGTCCCAGAAATAGATAGCCATAGTGCTGATGTGAGCGCAAAACTGGAACACAATAACTGGACGGCAACGTATAGAAAACCGGGGACATAGACAAATGTTGCAATTCGCAATAACTGTATAGAGAGAAAATAACAGCACACAGAAAATCTTGCACGGGAATGCCAACGTAAACTCCATGGGCTATAGTGGGAATTTTAGGTGCTCCTACTAGGATAGCTCAAATTCAGCATATCCAGCATGATGGCTGACCTAACTGATAGCCGACGAGCGTATCTGCCTCTCTGAGGGTATTCAGATTTCATATCTCACACATCAGTTAACTAAGTTCAGGAATGGGAGACATTTTGTTTGTCACTAATGTCACTAGTTGCCGGGTGACGAACGTCACAGGTAAAGTATACCAGTTGTCATGCCTCACAGGGATTGTTAATTTCTCATTTCAGTGCTTTGATTTCCGAAACTAATTATGACATAGAGTAAACGACTGCAAGAATATGGCAGGGAATTTAGGTTGAACATACTATAAATAAACCTATATTTTGCTCATTAGAGCTGTTCTGATAGCCAAGTTAGCAAATATATCGTGGCCAAAGTTACTTCATCAACCATCATATGTCAGTGACTTAGTAACAAAACCAAAAGATTTTGCCGTTGAACCCAACAACAGCGCAGGCAAATAGTAACATCAAATGTGCTGAAGACAGCAGTGCAAAAGTAGTAATAAAACGAGACGTTTAAACAAGAAAAACTTAAGTCTTGCGAATACTTTGGAGAACGTTAGTTGTAAACCAATTAGGAACGCAAGTGAAATGAAACAATAAGGTACTAGAGTGAATAACAATCTTCTAGGCTCTGAGTAAATGCAACTATATATGGGTTTTCAGTTGACAGTAATGAAGAAAAGGCTATTTCATCTTTGAAATTCTAGGCCCCACATCGAAATGATCAAATTATTACTAAAGAATAATGACGGATCCATTTGCGATCACTGCTTATTGATGCTAGAGTCGTAGAAAAACTTGCGCCAAATACCAGTGAAGTTATCTCATTTTGTTCTTCCTAACGAGCTCGTCATGTATCATGATTGAGGCACATATACGGTGACGAAAACGGGATATCGACTGAATTCCTAACATATTTGTTCACTGGATAACTACGAAGCATCCCGTGTATTATCTTAAAGATTCGCCAGTTCCCGCTGGATAAAAGCAATACAAGTTCATGTATTTGCTTCCCTGTCCTATTGCCTACTTTAATATGACGCCTGTTGCATAAATTTCGGCAAGGCCTGTATTTTCAGTTAATGGTGATTTCACTAACAAGTAGAAAGTGCGAAACTGTTTTGCAGATCGGTGTATCAGATATTACCCCGGCAATCGATCGACTGCAACCAATCTAACAAATTGAATATCAGGTGTTAATCATATTTTCTAATACTTAATTTGTATTGTATTCGTCACTGGTAAGATGGTGCATACTAGATCTATAAAGAGTTTTACTGACAGCTTTTATTTCCCAACTGGAAATTAGTGACGATAAAAGAATGCTAACCCGAAATACTCACGTTCGAATGCCAGTGTTCTGACCACATGACTATTGTCAGATGGAAAACAATGGTTGACACGGTTGGCAAGTGGCAAGTTTAACATGGTAATATCAGAATCTAGCAAAGTTAAACATATCAACCATGACAACTGGACCAATATAGCAGACATGTTTAGTGCGGAAACATAATGAGAAACACACACTTTTAAAAAGGGAACTTATTGCACATTCAGCAGACAGAAATTCGTCTTAATCGAATAAGGGAAAGAAATAAAACAGTTCGATTGACCATTAGTTGTTCGTTTCAGAAGCCTATTGCGTTTCGCTGAAGTCCTAATCGCAACACCACCGCTGTGGTGCTCATGTAAAGCTAATTTCCATCCTAGCTGGTGTTTCATACAAGTGTGCTGTGGATTTCTAATGTGATTTTCAGTAGCTGTTGGAACACTAAGACGACAACAGTGAAACCAGTGAATAAAATCCAAATAACATTTGCAGTGATTCAGATTACACATAGAAATATAGTAGATGTTAACTAGCAGATGGTGAACAATATTTTCAAACTGGAAAGTGACAAAATTACTTCAGAACCAAATGATGTAAGAAGTGTATCGAAAAATCGATGCGCCATGTATTGGTTTTAATTGTGAATGATATAATGTTAATAACAGCGTTGTTGGTAGATGTAATGAGACAAAGCAAGTTTTACAATCAAATGCATCGGATTGTAAAACTTGCCTTGAGAAAGACTACCCACGGTACTCGAAACGTTGGAGCATTACATCCATCAACGACGATGTGTTATTGACATTATATCATTGACAAAATTATTCATTTTTTCCTTCCCTTAGCAAGCAGCTACCGGTAAGCTCTAAGCAATTGTTGTAAGCAATGTAGGTGATCGACGTAGGCACATTAACGCGAAATAGTTGGCAATGAGAGACATGTACAATGTGAAAACATATAAGCTTTTCATCGCACATATCTTGTCCGATAACTTTGAAGTGTGCTTAATTGGAAAGAATTATGTTGCCGAGATAAAATTACTATTAGCTTTCTGTTTTATGTCATATGGCCGGTTAGCCACAAAAATAGATTGCAATACCAAATCATCAAACATTATATATGTGCTGAAAATGAAGACCCCAGCTACATGTTAGATCTGGTTACAATCTAGTTCATGGAAGTCAAAAGCAGCGTGAACCACCTAGCGTAGCACACAAAGCCTTTTGAGTTCCATCCAACCCCAAAAATAAACTAATATTGATTGTTTCGCTTTAAGGTATCAGACCATTTTAGAAAAATATTCTCTAAATTGTAGCCATAAGATAACCTCGTTTCTTGTTAGATACTTTATTGATTTCCGGTACTTGTTCTTCGTTTCTGTTGGTCTATTGTCACATGGCGGCGAAACCTTAAATTCCGGAAGGGAAGACTATACATCCTCACTGCACAATTCCGTCTAGAAGGCGAAAGAAATCTAGCAGAAATTCATCCACTATTGATTACACTAGATTAATGGGACTAAATTGCGTTTTCGTTTTGTGACTTTACCATATAGCTAGCTTAAGTGTATTAACCGATGTCCTTACACACGGAGATCAGTATTTCGATCAGTGCATTCAACTATATGGAAATGATTTACTTAGGACTACAGTTTCACATATTTCAGTCCTCATTCCTCCTGAGTGTTATTCAGGCCGGTGTGATCGCAGATTTTGTCACGTTCAGTGAAAAGTGAAACGCGGATTGCACTGCTAGAGATCTGTCCGTCAGTTAACCTGTCAACGGTAACCATAATATTTTCTGAGAGAAAATCACTCGGTGGGCACGTAAAAGAATGGTCAAACATTTGGCTTGGTTGATTAAATGGATATTTCAAAGTAAGATTACTCATTGTTGAAACCAGCCCGCAGAATGACTCCACGAGACATTGGGCACTATTAATTCAAACATGGATAGAACCACTAGGTGCTCGCCATTTCTATCCTAGAGTTGCTGGCTTTTGCACATTGTTTTACGTAAATTTAATCTTAATTAAAACACGTTCGCTATGCTGAGACTAACTGAAGATACTGTCCATTGTGGGTGGAATATGAGCCCACACATAAAGGAGCAATGAAGTTTTGTTACCGCATTTTCTCTGCATATTGAGCTTCACACATTATCAGGTACCAAATGTGCAATCAAGGGCTAAACAAAAACAATTGATTTGTTGTTGTATAAATTGACGTTATGCTGCAGAAAACAATCTAACCAAAACGCAGAGTTATTGACTGATTTTCATTTTCCATTTGCCTGCTCTTCCGATGCATCTCTGCATATTATTTTGGTAACCCACTTTGTTCGATACCGAACATCGGTTCTGATACTAAAGTTGACTTTGGTTATTCACCACAAACGAACCATATTGATCAGAAATAATTCACAGGCCCTGATCCTCATTTCACTGAAAGTGATTGCTAATAGGTGGGAATAGAAAAATGGTCTTAAGCACGCACTTAATTATGACGCAAGCTGGATCTTTGTCGAGGACGCCAGAGGTGATATTGGTATTTCAAAGAATTCAAAAACAATGACTGCTAAACCTAAACGGAAGAGGGACTATCCAGCGCATGTGAATAAACAGTAACTAATAACGATAAGGATTAATAAACATGACAAAGTAATAGATTTATCAGAACGAACACTTGAGATATTTGTCAAATATGATGCCCATAATAAAGGAGTACCTTAATGTAAACAAACGAACAAGTAAGTGATAAGTGGTAAAGTAATCAAATAGGATCAAACACAGCCGTTTGATTAGCAGTGAACCAAACTGAAAGATAAATATTAGATTACTAAATATGATTGCTTCTTTACGTTATGCAATGAGCAGGCGACACCAAACTAGTTGTTAGTTTTGTAGACAGCATTGAGGCAAGACCGTTTTGTTGTGAAAAGTCCACTTGATGTTTTCATCGGTATTTTTTTTTGGATTAACAAATCAGGCGGTACGTCTGTTTTCGTATATTTGCTATTAAGAAATCACTCGTTCTGGCAATGGGATCACCTGATTCATTTCGTCAGCTTCGCAACCATAAATGTCTCTTTCACATGGAAATTCAGGTTCGGGTTCAGCAAACGGATAAAGATTTAGAACTTCGCCACTGGTTGCAGCTCACCATGAGGGAATAAACGGTGCAACCATTTGAAAAAAAACGGTGCAACTTTGGGCTTGGTACCCTGTCATGGGTGTTGTATATCGGTAAAGACTAACCACTCGACAATTATGACAAAATAACCGACTACTGGCAAATCTGTACCCCGAAGAATCAACCCAATTTCTGCCTGCCTATTGGTCATCATGATCGCGTGAGAAAACTGTCAAAAATCATTCACCTTGCAGTGCACTTCGAGTTTCACACCCTCCGCACAACGATCTGTCAAAGTACCGTTCTCATTTTAGCACGGCCCACCTTTCTTTCCATACTCTCTAGCAAAAATATATGCAACAACTCTACTTTCCCTTACTTGGCACGCATCTTGACAAACCGTGACCCTGCTTCATCCGATTTCCTGAGCACCTTATCATAATGTGTCCTGATCATTCCTCGATGAATCTTTTCATTTTACATTTTTACAAGGTGATGCGCATAACATTTTTCTTCTTTTTTCCCACGCTTTCGACTGAAATGCAAATTTGTTTGTGCGCAAAAGGCTATCCAATGCAAAAAGCAATGGCAAAATGCACTCGTAGGCAAAACACCAATGAATTAGGATCTGGTAAGAAATAAAGCTTTCTCAAAGGTCCAATGATGTCAGAGTAGTGGATATTGAGTCACCGCGCACTTTGCGGATGACAAAAGTGAGCAAAATTGCCGCGACGTCGTGTCGACTGTATTAATCGAAGGGCTGTGTAGTAAACCCACGACCAATTAGTGCTGACCATAGAAAACTGATTCAAGCGATTTGTATCTCATGAAAATTATTGAATCGTCTGAGTGAGCTGAATATTGTCATTAAGGCTAATGGGGACAGGCATTGAATAACTAGTATGTGGAACGACCGGAGAGTGATGAAGAGATATCAGATCTGACGTCATATTCTGAAATTGTATCTTGAACAGTGGGTTCTTGGTTTGCATTTCGTTCGTAGTTTGCACGTATACTCCTTCCTATCTCACGACGGCGCATTAGTGGATATTATGCCTCAACGATCATGAGAATGTGACTTTGTTCAATTTGTTTCGATTTCTATCTCAGTTGCCAAAAACAAATTAAGTATTTCCGGTATGTGTAGCTATGAGTTTGTGCGAATCCCCGCAGAATACGACAGTTCCTCGGGATCTCGTATGATAAACTCTGTAATTCATATGAACTATTGCATTCAGTAGTGTTTGGCTTGCACAAATTTTGTAGCCCACAATGGCAACGATTGTAAGCCTCATGGAGCAAATGGACGCAAAAGAGAGTGCACTCATCAGATTAGACTGTTCTTAGTCTCCTCGGCATGGGTCGATCGACTCACAATTATCTCCCCGCGAATAAGTCTTGCTTAGGCAAAAAGTGCAATCGCTCGAAAGCTTGTGAACAGATACTACAAGGTGTTTGGTAAGAATACTGTTACTTTGCCACTTAACGCTCCAGTATACCTGATAAAAATAAGCTACTGAATATTCGATTCCACCGTCAGAGATTATGGCTCTTTGACAATACTAGGGAGCCAGCCATCTCGAACGGCGAGTCAGTTTTCCCGTAATCAAAGTGAAGAAAAATGAGGCAGGTAGGAACGTCAGTCTTTAAGGGAATGGAAGATTGATTCAAAGTCTCGTCGGGCGGTTGACAGTCACCAAAGCTCGACAGTGAATGTCTGCAGGCCATTCGAATGCAGTTCAACCATATGCAAATAAAATAGTTTAAGAAAGATCAAACTGTTTTTGCCATCAAAATAATTTTCAATTTTAATGAGATTTCATTACTACCATGCCTCCGATGAAGTCTCGATGTAGATGTCAGTTTCTAGCAGCTAATAAGTACTTCAAAATAAGGTTTAATCAAATTTATATTTGTTACCAAGCCATTTTTAGCTGTGAGATATAGCTTATATGTTGCAGACATGTTTCTCAGACGGTTGTGCTAAACGCATTGGGAGGGGAGGTAGAAAGGAGACCCATGAATCATGCATATATTTATGATACAAACAAATAGCGTAAAAATGACCTTGTCAGAATTTTGTGGGCATCTGTCAGATGGCTGAAAAAAACCTCAAATGTGTTCTGTAAAGGATTAAACAAACGAATAACAAAACTTATACTGTACTTTACTCTAGTACATTATTATTTACTATATTTTAAGTTGCGCTTGGGAATCCTATGATCAGTGGTGTGTATTATCGAGATAGGCAATTTCGTGCATCTCCTTCTCGTTAGCCCGTTAGCTTTGATCAAATATGTAACTTATACTAGCCTCTGTGCCATCATGTGCTTCGTTTTGCGTGAGACACTCGACCACTAGACTGGAAAGACGCAATTTATTGACGATCCTATAGTTGTAACCACACAGTATGCAATGTTGGTCTTAGTAATGCGTCTCGGCAAGTTATGGTAGCTCCTTAACAGACGGAAGTCAGCCAAGAAAATGTTCATATTAGTGGAGGCTCGAGGCGTATTGGGGTATCTTAAAGAGGTATTCCATAACTCTCTGCGCAGCCGGAAGTTTCAGCTGTAGACCTCCAAAACCAATGTCATCATCGTCAAATTGACAATTTGTGACTGCCTATGTCGTGTTAGCTGCTTTTGACAGAAAAACAAATCGATTAAAATTGGGTGTCAGATCAGATGGATTACGCATGTAACTCATATGCATGCAAAAATGTTGTGCTCATGTGTTTACTTGGAAGTGCGTGCAGTGCGACTAATGTTTTGCACTACTTGTGGAGTACCCAGCTCCTTACAATGAGAGGTTTTGAAATCTACAGATGAATAAATTATTATGGATATGATAAACTGCAAGCCAGAGGAAAATACGGAATCAACCAAGTAGCCCAGCTGACACACGGACTGAAAGTGTTCTGATCACAAGGACAGACTCATAGTCAAGCGGAGGCGTTGCTTGAAAGAGATAGGGTAAAACACAACGTGATCTTCAGACAGGCGCAACCGACAAATGAGTTCTATCCCGTGAGGACTTATATAAGCCGTCTGATTAGGACAGAGAGAGAATGTCGTCCTGTTGACCGGCCAGAGGCCATTGATTGTTCTATTTGATTAAGGGGGTAGGATTGGACTAAGAGCAAACGATCGACTGAAGTCGCTACAGTTGACAATCCAGATAACCAGATCATAAAACAGATGCCAAGTACCACTCACGGTTCTCCAGGTTCTTCGGCGTTCTGGAAAGCAGCTATGACTGTATAACTCAAAGTTTGATCTGCTTGGGTAGAAGATCGGCTCTTGCGGATGTTTCAGTGTAACACTTGGTGGCTGGATTTTTGAGCGCACACTAGTTCCCCGGCTTTAGGACAGACAAAAATATTTCCTTGATCATTCTGCTCAGAATCGTTTTACTATGATCAAAATATAGAGAACCTTTTATAATTAAAATCACCATTCAGGTCATCAGACAAAATTCAGGCGTTACTAATAGCCCAAATGACGTCTGCTGTTTTGGAGAAAAGTTTGAGCGTTTTCAATGGACAGCGTATGTTAAATAAAAACAGAATAATGCACTTCATAAAGCGCGCTCACCGTGTGGTCAACACTAAATTCACTTTCCTAATCTGAAACAATACACAGCGTTCTATCATCAACCTAATTGGATACTCTGACACAGGATGACTAGGTCTAGTAAATAAGAACCTGGAATTGATTTGCCTACAGTTCTTTCTAAAAATAACACCACTATAAACTTGAAGACACGTTATTCTTGACTGTTCTTAAGAATTATATCTCGTTTCACTAATGCCTCCGTTTCTCTTTTTAATCAATCACAAAAATGTGCCTCCCAGATTTTCCTGACGGCTAATCGCTTCTATCGGAACCACTGGGTTGTCCAGATTTTCAACATCCCCACACACCTTCTTCATCTGTTTGTCCATGTTGAATGGTTTTACCAGTAAAGCAGACTATTTTTTATTCATTATTTTAATTTTGTGTACACCATATCCATATGGTTTACACTATTTTCCTATCTATAGGAGCTATAAAGCATCTAGTTCTATGCAGCCGCTTTGCGCTTTTGTCACATTATCTCAGCCGAAACCCTCAGATGATTTCATTCTCATCATCCTCTAATAGTCATCTATTTAATCCATTTTACTTTTTCCGTATCGACAGGATCTTCTTGCACCTTACTAGTGAGTTCCCGGGATATTTTGGTCTTTGCTCCACTCAAATTATTTCCATGATTCTGGATTTGGTTTTCAGTCAACCTACTACAAACCTGATGGCGTGAATATCTTCGCTGCATATCCATAGTGAGTTCCGCTGACTAGTTTAATGCTTCTGTCTTTACTTCAAGAACAATGCCACAGACGAGATCGCCCACATGCCATATCATGTAATCCTTAGACAAAATCATTCTTTAACCGAGGCTTTGTTGCGACTTAAATGTCATGGGGAAAATTTCACTGGAATAGAGTTTAAATAAGCTAGGTTTGAGGACAAATTCATTTATTCTCCGTGTGAAATGTGCCCACATTTCTACAGACGGTTGTACGAGTAAAATATCTTTATTGAAATCGCGCACTCAAGATTTCACTGGGATTCTCGGAAACTGCTTTCATTCAAAATGCATACTTGGATATACTGTAACATCTAAGGTAGTTGCGTATATTTCCAACCGCTAGTCCAGAGGTAAATAACTAAATGAAAGGAACAGAATGTCAAAACCGGCTTCTAAATCCCAGTAAGTGACCTAGTCTTAATGCTAGCTTAATTTTGTATATTATGTCTGTGTAAGCTTAACTCTTATCGTGCCCCTATTTATCAGTTCATGTGACATCATTGTTGAGCTTACTTAATGACAATATTTTGAAAGTACCTTGATCTTTTCTGATTTTATTGGAAATAAGCTGAATGTTGGAGTGTCACCCCTAATATGTCCTTCTCTTCCAGTAGAATCGCATGACCTGATTTTCAGCATTGTCTGTGACTGGATAGTTTCTACTCTTGGCATAGAATCCACTTTTGTTTGCAAACCCAAGGATTCTTTAAATTCCTTCTAACTGTCTGTGATGTGAGAATTGTAAGTCCAAATTTTTTCATTAACGTTTACCCAAGGGTGACCACGTGATGGTAAAACTGGATCACATAGTTTTCTACGATAGCTCATTAAAACATCCGACGATAGTGCGGAGTACGCACGCGGCTGAAAAAAGCACAGATTTAATGTACGAGTGATCATTGCTCGGGTGTTCGGACATGAGAGTCACTTACGAGGAACTCTTCACCATCACTCAGCTTCCCAAATGACACTCCACAGCTGGCCGCACTCTTTTCCTAAAGATTTTTTGTCATTGCTCTTACAAAAACGAAGGGTGTGAATTTGGTGTAAATAAGAAAACCTCAGGAAATTACATTTTAGAAATCACCATTTTCCATAGGTCCGTACTCATTCACAAGCGCACAACTTTCGATGAAGGAGTAAGACAGGGTAAACAAATGGAGCAGTCGAAGATTAACTGATTAACTGATTGAAATATATGTTCGAGCCGTTCTCCTAAAACGCAGCACTAAAGCACTGCTGGAGAAAGAACTACCAAGACAGCAGTCGAAAACACCAGCTTGCTTCTCGCCAATATACAACGGAACTTATCCCTAGGAAAGCTAACTTCCTTAATTTTACCCACTCAGTGGTATTAGCCATTTGTAGTCTAAATTGCGAAGACGTTTTGCCAGAATTTTTATCCAAAATAGTAAACCTAACAGAATAGCCAAACTGAGTCTGCGTAGTCTGAATCAGCTATTTACTGTCCTCAAATTGCTGTAAAGATATTTTAAAATGCTTTTCAAAAAGTAAAATGCCATCTATCAACCTGAGAACCCCATCGAATATCACCAGCAGCTTACACAGGTTATGCTTCTCCAAATCACGTAAGTTAAATCGAAGAAAAAGGAAGACAGAACCGGTTTACTTTTAGTTTTGCTCATGTAGATTTAACATTCATTTACCGGTGACTCAACGACCAATTTTTGATTGATTTGAGACGTTTTGAGTTGACCACGGTGATAATCTGATACATTTTGACCTGCGATCATGTACTTGAGCACTTCTGTTGACAGACGATCCAAGACCCTTTCGAGACAACTTTAGTGAGGTTGCCAACCGTAGAGCTATTCCAAATCATTAAAATAAAACATTAGTCAATCGTTCAACCCCCTTCCTCTCTGGCACAAAATGATAGTAGTTTGGACTTTGTGACAGAAGGACGAAAGGTAGTCAATCGATCAATCAGTTAAGAACAATGGCATATGCGACGGCCTCAAAACGGTCAGAAAGTGCTGTCAGCCACTGCCCTCCCTGCATAATACTTAAAGCAAAAAAATGATAAAGCATCATTTGTTATTGGATT
Organism: Fasciolopsis buskii; assembly: GCA_008360955.1. Lineage (NCBI taxonomy): Eukaryota > Metazoa > Platyhelminthes > Trematoda > Plagiorchiida > Fasciolidae > Fasciolopsis > Fasciolopsis buskii. Next base: position 322,301 of record LUCM01011451.1, read on the forward strand.
TCAAAAGCGAGAAGCAAATCATTGTTAAACTGTATGATAGTAGTTTAATATAAAAAGTATTAGCTCATTATAGTACGTATTTGTCTGTGTAGGTCGGTTAAAAATGCAACGAAATGAGAGCCAGCATGCATGCTGAAAGTTACCCACTGGTAATGAATCAAAGTGCTTTTCTTTAGCGTAAACAAATATATGCATCTTATCTCATTCAATTGGTAGTCTGATTCAGCTTGTGCAAGTGTTCATGATGTGCTACAACAATTAGCTGCACTATCGGGGCTCAGCGGATTTTCCCGTAGGTGATTTCCAATAGTTTATTGGTTCACATTTCAGTCAGATTACTAAAAGTGCATAGGATAACAGAAGGGAGTCCAGTGGCAAGACAGGACATATCTCAGATTCCAAAAAGGATACGTGTCGCATTCTTCTCTCACTCAGTTAGGGCTTCAATAAAGCACCAAAACGAGGACCGCAGATGTGCTGCCACGAACCGATGAGTGATCAAACCTGAAAAATATTGTGCATCTTGATTCCAATGGAAGAAAAAATTAAAAGGAAAAAGGAGGAAACACGACCAATATCCGCGGGGAAGAGGCTCAGATATGCTGAGCACCAGGATGGGAATTATAATAGGTGGACTCAATTTATGTCCAGAAAGAAAATGACAGAGAAACAAGGGCAACTCATCATGATCCAAGAGGATATGATTAGGACAAAAATGGGGGTCTTTGGTTAATTTCGCGCACACCTAACGTACCCTCAGAGTTAAAGTAAATTGGAAGTAAATTCGTTCTCAAGTGTCGACTGAAAAACAGGAATTCGTGATTCCAGGTTTCTGAGCAACTTTTCGTTATTCTTGGATGATTTCTTTTATGTTCATTAAGCGGCGGTGAGAATATTAGTTATTTTTTTATTTATTTTTTGAGCTTTTCTCATATTGTTTCTGTCCCCACAATTTTTGGCTAAATAGCGACATAGTTGGTTGTACGCAAAAGACTATACAAAGCAATACAATAAAATTCCAAGTGAGTGGTACAAATTTGTAGACGTCATAATTAATATGGGAGGGAGCCAAATGGAGCCAGAATAAGTTGAAAAAACTTGTTGTGATAAATGGCAATATTGAGATGAGAATAATCATACTCTGAGGTCTAAGGTGGATGATCGGTTTAATTGCCTTAGGTATTCGAACACCCGGTCACTGCTTTCAATAAATCTGACGTACGGTATAAATTAATGAGTTGTTCACTAAAAGACTGTGACTTCAAACCAACTAGTAGGACTCTGTCTGAGCGTACACAGAGCCAATACGTTCAAATTTACCCCATATGCAATAACAATACTCGGAAATAGACTGGAAGCCTGATTCTTATTTAGGAGTTCTATAGCAGCATACCATGTGAACACATTTGATGACAGAATGATTGTTGTGCTTTGGATGGCTGCTGCATGGGATATTACTTGCGTTTTTTTGTAAAAATGTCTTAGCAGAGTGCACCAAAGACGGGCAATTATGACAACCTTGTTCTGTAGGTTTCTGAAGCGATGATGTTTAGGGAACCCTGTCGTATACTTTTTCAATGGTGATGAGCCATTACTTGATGGCGTTCTTCAGGTGCATTGTCGAACACATTATCCACCTACGGATCGTCGGCTGTGGGCCGAATGCTGAACCTGAAAGTCATCTTCTCGGACTACGAACAACACCAACTTTCCAAGACCACTGAGAGGAGAAGAAATATAGTAATGTACTTTACGAAGAAACACATTTACACATTTACAACCGTGGGTCAAACAATGGTGATGATGAAAGCTGCAGAGAAATCCAGTCATTCCATCATCAAAGAAAGTTATTCTCAGCAAAATAATCCTCCTATGTGCAGTTTTTTGAGTATTTAGATAAACAAGTTACGGCGGCCTTTCTCGAGAACCTTAGGTCCTGCTTCATACAATTGCTTTCATTACGCCAATCGCACGAATGAGTTTCATAATGAATCCTAATTCACTTCTGAAATAGACCTTTCATAAAGTAATTGCGTGTTTCGCATAAAAAATATATCCCTTGTGTAAATGTTTGACCTTAACGGATTAGTAGATAATTCCCTTAATTGTCAAATGAGGGAGACGTCAAGAGACTTGTTGTTATGTGATTGGGGCACCACTGTTTCCTTATGTTCATCAACATATGTGTCCGTGAGTTAGTATAAACAAACGATTGCATTGCGAAGTTTGAAATGTCAGACGCTTAACTCATGAGGCGTCACCTATCGTTCCAGCTGATATACTGAACAATAGACGTTTAATCATTGACCATCTACCCTATTAATCGTGTTTTGCGAGGTCGCGCCGTGAGTTTCCATATCCGTTGGACAAAATGCCGCATGCGGAGTCTGAGCAGTAAACAGACAGGTTTCCGTGTGTGGAATGGTCTTGAACATCAGTAGCCTTTGGTAAATACGCTTTGTCTTGACAGTCAAGCCATTCATGGCCAGTTACTATGATGCTGATTAGTATTCACCCTCCAATGAAACTCACATCTCATTTACATGGTCAGTCAATTGTCTGACTAAAGAGTGGACATCTTGTTGCTTCTTGCATTGAGGATCGACAGACTGGCTATTTATCTTAGCAGTCAAACTGCGCAGAATACATTTTTAGTACAAATTTCCAAGTCGACCATGAGAATTATATTTCCTCCTTCCTTATTCTACTTAGTGAATTAACAGTTCGAGAAGTAAGTAGCAGCGAAGAATGTTTCGGAATCAATCTGCCTACGGATGGGGATATATTTGATGCAACCACTGTTAGTCTGGCATTCCACTGGTTTCGGTGAATCTCAGTTCAGCGACGTAGGCTTTACTTGTGCTGTCGATTCCTCAGAATAGTTCTGGTGACGCACACTAAAAGTAGTCTAGTTGCTGTGAATGTTTTACTGGATGTAATTGCAAAATCCGTTGTGTTCGGTTAGATTATTTTTATTTTTTGATATATTCATTCACATTCTCAGTGGAGATGACCTAACAAATCACACAGATTTGAAATGTAGCTTACGTTTACTAGGACCAACCATAATTTCATATGCTGGTAATGGTCGATCGTAGGGTTTTGGAAGCGCTTCATTGTAGCCGATGAACAGAAAGAGTGAAGTTCTGATTTGCATCCTTTTTCAATCAGTTATTTCAATTTCATCTAATTACTTCCCGATATGCAGCCAACTTCAGGGGCACTCCCTTGGTATGGGGTTGTCAGAGCAGAAATGTGAGACGAAGTAGGCTTGCAGAAACTCTAGATTAGACTGCTGGGCGGCTAATTATGCGCTGAAGGCATCCATTCCATTTAGTACAGTTGAAGAAATTTCAACACTGCAAAGCGTGTATCAGCGTTTGGGTTCTTTGTGGAGGTTGTTTTTAATTTTGTTACCACTTAGGCAATACGGGATAATCGGTTGGTATATTAAACGAATGGATTCCGAATGTTGCACCATCCAAAAATGTTTCCACTAGTGTTCGTGCACCAATGTGAACTTTTTCAAGCCTTCCCCCGTCTCGGTTCCCCCATCTTAATATAATGAAATTGTGAAGTTTTCCACTCATATTTCCCCAACTCAAAACATTGCAGTCTTCGGAGTAATCTGTCAGTTAGATGAAGCTAGCAGGGTAAGAAATCATAACTCATGTTTGCCTAATTCTTTATTCCGGTTCATTTTGAAACAGATCATATAAAAACCACGACTGCAACGTCATTGAGACACTTACTGTTCCCAGCCGAGTTCCAGTTGCCTGCGTGCATATTATCGTAAGGGTCAAAGCCCCTGTTTAAGACAAGGTATCCAATGCGGAATGAATTGATAATCGAAGTCAGCGCACTGTGTCAAAGCGATACAAGCTTATGCGGAAGAACTGAAGTAGATTTCACCTTTTCTATGGTACACACATGCACCCAGTCAATCTGTTTTTATTATAATAGCTTTTTTCGTTGTAATCAAATTTTGTTTGGTCCTCTCCTTCTGTGGATTTGCCATGTACTATAACCGGAGGGTTCTGGAGATATCATATTCAGGACATCGACTAGGTTTTCAAGAAATCCTCGTGCTGACGACAAATCAAATTATGCGCATGACTGTTCCATAACAGTGCAGTCTACATGAGGCTGCATAATTCCAAAGAGATACTACTTCCAAACGTAAATTCATTTTCGACTCCACTCTCTATTGGAGGATATAATAGTATGTGTGTATAGCCCGTAGTCCTATTCACTGTTCAGCAGAAGCGACATCTTTCTGTGTTGGTTGGTGAGTAGTGAAATGTGTCCATTTCGTATGGGACCAAATATACACTTGCGTCACTTTGTGTCAGTTTCTCCTGGGAAGTGGAGATGCAAAGCACATCGGACTTCTTCTGCACAATAGGATGGTGACTTGGCATTCGGAAATGTGCACCAAGTCACTTTCCAAGCAGATTTGTTGGTGCGAACCACCCGAACGAGTCACGATTTCATAAGTGTAATGTCATGATTCGTACACTTACCGTTTGCTCATGTCAATTTCTTGTTTTTGAACTTGCAGCCACGGACATCTTTGGTGAGGAAATATGCGATGATCAGCCACTAAGCTGCAGAAACATCTTTAATCGATAATCGGCAATGGAAAAACTTGGTGGAGGTGGTGCTTCGGTTTGCGACATGAGTGTTGTTGTGGAAGTAATCAACGAGTAGGACGATTATTTCGGTATCGACCAGTCTATTGCCAAAGTGTTCGATTTTTACTTTGATATCACGTGTTCCTAATGATTTTCGCAAAAAATGTAGACATCGGGCTGACACAAATCGTGTCGTTTTTTATACAAAAATAAGCTACTCATATCAGTTATCTACAATCAATATCAACTATTCGATCAATCCACTGAATAACTCGGCACATCTCCATTAATCGATTTTTTGGGCTTGGCTCTTTCTTTCAGCTTATCGATCGTGGAAGTTTGTGTGATTTTGCTGCATAGCTGTGGACCACGGCCTTGCCCATAAATATCGGCCATCCATGCCCCATCACAAATGGTTAACAATATGTATAGATCCGATTAGGAATAAACAGTCGTCACAAAAATTCTTCGTTTCTACCAAAACCTTTTGTCTTATCGTTTCGTCGATTTAGTTTTTGTTTGCGTGTACCTTATGGTTACCCTGTCAAAACTAGGGGCCTCGGAAAGTCAATACTGCGAGTGTTGATTATTGCTCGCTGAGCTGGTAACTGGATAAAGGAAATAAGAAATTTCTGTATTCTTCGAAATCTTCAGTACGACTTACTGGTATCTGAATCTCTTGTAGTGGAATGCTTAAAAGCTAAACATAATCATCGCCCGACACTTTATGCTGACTCTCCACAGACAGCTTCTCCAGTTGGCAGTGAATACAATTAAATTAAGTCCATGCACAACGGGCCTCGCATAATGCACCACAAAATCGCGGGACATGTGTGAGTCGTTATTCTGACACAAACAGATGTCAGTGCAATACTGCACTGACGTAAAGCGTCCTGAAAATTTCATTGCCACCAAATTGAGAGTGAGTCGGGTTTCATGGGCACCTAAAATCCCGGTTGTTTCTGGCAGGACAATTGAAAACAAAAATTTTTCTTCTCCAAAATTTTACTCTTACAAGTGACCAGAAATACTGGCACGCACTTATCTGATGGTATTGATCTAAATGTCTGGAGCTGTTATTCTCCTTGGAAGTAGAGAGGAAGGAGCAATGCTATGTGTCCTGGTAGTGCATATGCATTGTCAGTTGGGGCATGAGACCACACAAATTATTGGTCAGACATTAGATCTAAAACCAGCGATTACCCACCCGTGGATCGGTTACAGTTTTACAGAAGTTAAAGGAATATTAGGTTTGTCAAATCTTAGATTTCGCAACCAATAAATCTATCACCTCAGTGCAATTCGAAGACTGTTTTATACATACATAATTTAGTCGGATATCTATTGACATTTAGATAAAATTTTCAAAGGGAACTCGTAATTAAGCTTGCGAATTAAGTTCTGTAAGCCGCAAACTCGATGAGCTGATTAATTTTCCTCATTTGGTTTCATTCAGAGATTGTCAAATATTCCGGCCTTCAATTGTGGGTTGAAATTAGTACCTGCGGTAAATATTGCGCATGTATACTAAATAACTTTGGGCAGGGTGATCAAACTCCTGTAACACAATCACATCCTTCTTGGGTACTTCAGTTTGTGATAAATAGTTCCATCTAATTTCACGTCAAACCCAGTCCGCTATTGGGTAGATAGCAGGAGTGTTTCGGGAGACAGAAACTTAAATCAGCCTTTCAACCATGTAATCCACCTAACCATTGATCAGGCAGCATTACGCTACGAGAAATCCATCCGATATCGTTTGAGCCTGTTACACTCGGAAAATGGATTAAATTAAGACTGTATAACTTTATCATAAGTAGATTTTGCTTTATCATCGCTGAATTGCGCTGAAAAAGGGCACTTAAGCTTCTCAACTTAGGAGTATGCCTTGTGATCTCGAGGTCCGATGATATTTTTAATATAATGCACCTGTATATTAGCTTAAAAATAGACTTTAAACAAAATCCGAAGTTTCGGTTTGATGAAGTATGTCGCTGATTTTGCGCTCAACTACATATGCGCAGTTGTTTTCTTAACACCGCTGCAGTGGAGCGACACTGTTCAGGACAGCAATCGGGACCTTTAACTGCAGCTAGTGTTCAGACTTCCAAACGGAAACGTAAATATTCAATCTCGAATGGCCTTTCGTGGAGTCCGAACAGCGGAGAGCTTAAGCTGCAATCTATAGGTCTACGAGGCAGTTAATCAGAAGTCGGAAGACTCGAACTCACTATTCACAGGTTAAGACGTCATGACGTTAGCCTCTTGACCACAGTTGACGCATAAAGATCTCGTGATCTCGGATCCGTGTATGCTAACCGCCGATTATGATACAACCAAAAATTTTCTTTTGGTAATATTCTTAGAGTTAAAGTACTCGCGAGGTGTCAAGATGCATCAGCAAATATTACGGATTTATTTACAGGTTTTCATTACTAGAGCTGTTTATATTACTATAATGGGTCTAGCTAAACCCGGGTGACCTCGGTTGTCTAAGTAAACTTGTCTAAACATGAAAAATGAAGTTTCAATGGAGCATGAAAATCTCACAAACGCCCATGGAAAGGTCTTAAGATGTATCACAATTCAAGTTCACAAGCGATAACAAAGTGACTTGTCCAAAATTAGCGCTTGTTAATCAAGTATTCTACTTCATGATTACGCACGTATTGGTTGGCTGAAAATATTTTGGTTGTTTAGGATGTTTTTCGCTAACAGGGTTCTAGGACTGATGTATATCACCAACAGAAAACGTCTCGTTCAACGGGATCCTAATTTACATTAAAAATGACCCCGCTTCAAGGTCTTTTAAGCAAGCTTCGTTAGTTGCTTAAGTTGATATCGGGTCAGTGGGCGAAAAACAGTAAAATTGTTTTGGTGCCGGAAGGCAGATGGCTATTATACCCCGGTGAAATTAAAGTGTTTTGAAATTTATTCCACTAATTCAAACGCCATTTAAGTTAAAATAAACGAATAAAATATGCCAAGTGCATGTCCGTCATGACGGAAAACGATCACATCCGGTAGGAGCCGCAAAGTTACTTACAACCATGCTAACATTTTACTACGGAAGATCTTTTTCTAGTCCTGACGCAGATTATCACCGATGCTCCATGCACCATTGTCCAGATAGACTTGAATAATACTTAAATGCTCCAAATATGAACACAGGGAGTATGAATTATTAGCAGCTGGGAATGCTGAGCGCCTCAATCCGGGGGCCAATTGGTTTTGTTGCCGGATGAGCAGAGTGTTAGAACGTGAAAAAACACTTGCAAAATGGATATGTATGCCAGAAAATTCTTCGAAAAAGCTATCCTGCTTTTTTATTCTCATCAAGGTTGTTTATTCTAGCACGATTAAAGTGAGAAGAGCGATTCAATGGGATCAAAAGACAATGCTCTATAGATAAGGAAAATTTCGTCGTTGTTGTGACCGAGAAATTCCCGGCCCTAGAAAAAAGCAGGCAGTAGTAAAAAAATGAGTCTCCGAAAGAATCTCTCTAATTCAATCTTCCAGAATATCGTACGCGTGTCATTTGGAGTTTAGTAGTTTTCTTTTATTTTCACGTAAGTCGGGCAAAAACATTCTTCAGTCAAAGCATGCCACGGGCCGAAACTTGATACTACTCAAAATATTTCGCGTGTCCTTACGTGGTAATTTAATGAGCGGCCTAATCATTAGATGCCTACCTAGAAATTTTAAAACATCATGGAGTATGGGACAAAAGAAATCTCGTAATGGATTTGATGGATCCTACGTTATAATGACCAAAATTTCCTAAAATTTATTGGATGGCGGACCAGTTGTCACTGTTTATTACGGCTGGATTTCTAGTGGTTCTGATGCCAATTTGCTGTGAAATAATCTCACTTTGTTTGCTCTAGCGGGATCGAAACTCATTACGGTCGAGAGATAAATATAGTTGATAAAATGGGATATCGAGTAAATCTTCAGCCCATTTACTCGCTAGATAACACCAAATCTTAGGGCTTATTATCTAAAAGATTCGCCGAGTTTCGCTGATTTCAAAGAGAACAAATAGAATTTGTTCTGTATCTGTTCCCTATTGAAAGGAAAAATTGTCATATGACGGTTGTCGCATGTGTTTTGGTAGGAACTGTATATGCGCCTTAAAGGATTGCTTTTATAAGATCAATCATGCTAAGACTGACCTTAGGCGATCAATTAGACCAACTGTGTTCCTCTAATAGTAGCCAAGACCTGTCAATTATACATGAAGGTTGGCTGTTTGTCATTTTGGTTTTAGGTAACGAAAGAGACGGATCCAACTGATTATGCAAGGTGGAATCCGTCACGAAAAGACCTCGTGATTTGTAACTCCAGCTTGTTCTTTTCTCGGAATTCGCTAGATAAAGTGTATATGCCCCGCAGCTGAGTCGTCTTGATGTTCTAATAAGCCCTTTTTTCTCGTAATACTCAGCAGTACATTACAAACATCGGATCGTCAAGACCACATGCGCACACAGCACCAAAATGTCTCGTATTTCACTCATATGCATTATAGCCGCTCAACTGTTTCACTCGTCATCGGATTCACACATGCAACGAAAGGTAACCAATTTGTTCGCATCAGTAAGACGGTCAGGTCCGTGTAACGTGTCTGGAATGCAAGCAAATAAAGCACTGTACATCACAGCCCTTGAAGTGCTCTACCCAACCCATCAATACTGGTGCAGGTCAGCAGCTTTTTAGACAGAAGTCCAAACTTAGCGAAAGTTCACTAAATCACATCATGCAAATGACGGGTTAAATGACAGCCCTAGTACAGAAACGTGCAGAAGAATATGAAGACGTTTCCGCCACGACGGGCGCCTACACTTCATTTTAGATTTACCACATTTGCTTGCTCGAATATGCCTTAGCTGACAGGAGGTTTATACATTTTCCCTCGTTCCGATAGATTTGACAGTGGTTTGTTTTGATTCGCTCGACAGATCTGCTGTTGATTGATGCCTCGTGTACGGCCCTATCGGTGCTCGGTACTATGCATTTATTTATCCGATAACTATTTTGCATAACACAGACTATTTGACTTTGTTCAATGCGTAGTATCATTTCAAGTAAAGTTTTCTCATAAAAATGGTTCCACTTTAAAGTAAGCAAATGTATCAGTCAAATTACATTGCATTGTCAGATAGTTCATATATTCCCAATAATCCCACAGAGCACATGGAGAAACAACACAGTGTGACGAACAAGCTCGTTTTCAGTTATTCGTAATCATGCCAATACATAACATTACATATGATTTACTGTAAATGAAAGGGGGTGATAGGTTACAGTTCCAGTAGTCAAGATGGGTCCAATGTTGTGTGCATGTATGTGTGTGTGTGTGTGTGTCAGACGAGTGGTGGTCGAAATTATAGGTTGGGAATGCGGTTCACATCCGATACCCGGGTCTGTAAGGAATTCGATAGGTTTTCGGGGTGCCGAATGGGCCAGGGGAGCTTCAGTGTTTGCACGAACTGCTTTTGGGCACACAACGGGGTATCGTAGAGATGAATGCATACGGCCTTAGCTGTAGGCAAGACCCGGGACTTCACCAGTTTTGATAATCTACTCCGAACCTTGAAGATCATTCTGAACACTTCACCCACATTCACTGCGTGGTTGGAATCAACCAAGTGTGAACACAGCACCGGTGATAGTTTTAATGTATATATATTACTGAAATACTAGTCACATAATGGATTGATTTTTGCAAATTTCCTCAAGCTTAAGTCGACGTCTATTTTGCAGGCTGCTCCACGCTTCTATCGCCTTTTCAAGACACAAATCTATCCCGTCCATTTTATGCTGATTATCCTGTTTGCTTCCGATTGTTCATTGGAGAAGACACTGTCAATTTATTTCTCCGTCACAAATGCTCTGGATCCTTCTGCACCACCTGCTCGGGTTGACAAGATACCAGTAGCCAAAGAAGACTGCGAGTGAAGTACACTGCCGTATGTTTTACTCCCAGGACAAGCGACTTTACTACCAATATCTTGGACAAACGTGCAATTACTTTTTCTTTGATCAATATCGAGCGACATCGAACAGGCGATTTTGAACACTCCAAATGGTATTTGTCGGTTTAACCGGTTCATTTTGTTGTCAATTCAAATAGGGTTAATGAGAATCATTTCTTTTTAGCTTCACTTGGGCTTTTTTAATTAGGCTATGCAAGTCAAAAAGATTTCAAGATGCTGCGCGCCAGATATCTTCAGTTTCGGCACATTCCCCTCAATTTATGTCTGCGCAGATATTCGAATCCTGTTCTAATATCGTAATATCATGTAGATTGCTCATGTGAGGACAGAAAATCAATATGCCTTACGACGAGGCAATCACAATCACCACAAACCAGACCCTGGTCTAACCCCGACTATTTTGCCTGACGGGACAGTGATTTCGGTCACAGAGAGGAGACGGAAGTTATTCAATAAAAAAAGGTTATTTGTGGCCCTCCATGAATGAAGCACAGGCCTGAGGGACCACAAATGCTGTGGCCGTTCCAAGCAGTTATCATCAAGGTTGAAAGCGTTGATTAAACTCCTAGTGTTTGCCATAGTGCGTTTTATCGTCTGTACGAAGGTTTGGGCGAACAACAAACAAGACAAAACCATCGGTCATGTCGACAGCTTTGAAATTGCTTTCGTGTTTGATACGGGCGAACTAGTCTGCAATATTGCTTCACGAAGACTTTAGCGCCAATGTTCACATTTCATTTTTACACTTCCTTTATGGCCTTACTCAAATAACATGCACAACTGAATTCCTCCAACTGATTTGGTGCACGCCACGTACAAATCAGTCTTAAATTGTCAGTGTCAAGTGTTCATCGATTATTGTCTGCCCAAATAAAATTGATTATCTGCAATATGTGGGCACAGCTATACACCAAAATGTGCTGCATTCCATCGCACCGGCATGTGAATACGTTATCGATTTGCGCTGCCCAAGCCCGCTAGTGGCACAGCTCCGCGTAAGTCAACAAACACATTCGATTTGCTGTGAATGTGTGTAAAATTTTCGATGTATAATAACTGGATTTCCAGTCATCCTTCAGGTACAGCAACAATGAATATTCTCTACCATGCATTAACGCATCAACCGCTTGGATGACAGTGACCAAACACGGAACACTTTTCAGAAAGATCAATAAAGCGTTCTTCTCTGAACTATACAATATGTCTGCTACTTATATAGCAAGTATCCATCGGGAATATCTTCCGCTGTTACTATCTTTACAATAATTAGCCGTCTCGCAATTGAGCATTAAAGAAGACTTTCAGAGAGGCTTCAAAAAAATATAATCATTTCTGTAGCTACTTCCTACTGGAGTGAAATTGAAGGACGATCATGAAACTAACAAGGTCCACCTCAAATTTGCAGAAAAACAGTGTCGGGCATTTTCAAAAGGATAAAAATATCAACTAAATAATTACAAGGTATGCTATGCGATGAGTCTTATCTAACGCCCAATGCAATAATAGAACCAAATTCGTAAAAACGCATTAACACAGTCGCTCAACATTTGGTTAAATCAATAACGCAGTTCTGTAATTGGGGAAACAAATAATGGTGTCATTCTGAAATCCTGCCGCATTCTTTTGTGCTTCTCCTGACTAATGGGTTCAGTAGAGTTCGATGTCGGACTGCCATGCGATAGGTCCGGGAAGTTTCACGTCGGACAATCTTGCTATAGTTTGAGATTTTGTGGAAAAATTAATGCCAGGAAAGGTGGACCACACAGTGAATTCTATTAGGATTTAATTGTTGGGAATGAATAGAATGAATAATTGTATACTGTGTATTATTTTCCCAATTAACCTGAAGTAGAAGGGACCGAAATCTCCTCTTCCAGCAAACCACAACATCATTTGTTTACTCCTCCCTGGTTATCAGTGAATCAGCAAAGACTAGTCCTAGGTCCCATTAGATCAATAGAGCATTGATTCGTAATGGCAAACCAGTATGTTTTATGGGTGGTGCTAAAACTGAAATGGTTTAAAGAAAATTCCTCTCTCCGGAATTGGTGATGATGATGAAGATTCCCTCTAACCACTCCCACCTTCGAGAATTACCAGCGAAAATAACATGAACAAATTCCCTTATTTTTTCAGTGTATTTCACGTACTTTTCAGCGGTATCGCAACACCTGTCTGATTACTTTCCTAAGATGCATTCACGGTTTTAAAACCGTTTCTTTCGTCACTGACTTGCCTGCCCAAGCCCAATCACCACCCAGAAATCATCAAATTCCACCGTTTTGTTAAATGAAGCAACCTACTACTTCTTTTACTGATTTCATCTTTTCACCCCTCATTCTTATCAGTAGGACAACTATTTCTGCGGATTTTTGACTCTTACTTACTAAATATCTTTCTTCTGGTGAGTACGCAAAGGTCAGCCATTGCGCTGTTCAGAAATCTCATGACTGCCCACGGCATTCAGCGTCCTTGTTTCAGTTCATTCTTGGGTTCCACTTATGAATCGTGTCTATCCGTCTATCAGCGAACCAAATTAACCATTTCATAAGGAGTAAAACTAGCCTTTCATGTGGCATGACAGTCATCCGTTTGATGTGTTTAGCTTCACCCAGTAGCCTAACTCTTGGGGACTTTCTCCGAGTATCTTTCTTTTGGGCGGCTTAACATCCTCCCTCATTTCTTTGTCTTTAAATAAATTGTATTATCTGTTGTGAACCAAATAACTCGGTCCTGTACCTCTTGATTTATTTTCTGCTTTGTTCCACAGCGTAGATCTGATGTGCTTCACGCTATCCCTAGTAGAAGAAATAGGCTGATTTTGGTGTACGCTTTATTAAGTATGTTATTCTCAGTTTGACTTAGACAGTCTCGAAATCAGGTGTATCGTTTACGAATTGCTCATTTGCTAAACGACTGGTCATGTGCTGTCCTTTGCCATAGGATTGCATATGAGTAAAAACAAACCGCTGCTTTTATCTGAGAAATAGAAAATAATCTGTACTCCTTTTCGTTAGGCATGCACGCCAGTATGTCATCGAGATTTTTCTGCTGAGGTCAAACGTGATTGTAAATAAAGGCACCTATAGTGGAACGAAAATTTGGCCAGAAAAATAAATAGGAAATCCTTCGCACTTTCCAAACAATATAAGATACTGATAAAAATGAATTGAATATCAGTCAAGCGCCACCAAACACGAAACTAAGCAGCCATGATGCAATTTTTGTCCGGGACTTCAGAGATCTTCGGTGTACCGTAACTAGCAATATGCCACATAGCTTGTCTCTCCTGTTTCCACTCAAACAGTGTGTTCACAGTGCCTGAAAGATAAACACGTGGTGTTAAAAATCAAGGAACAAAGCAGAATAGGAAACATCCATAAATGAATAAATTATTCTTCGTATGTGTTTTCCTAAGCAATTCGAGTGCGGAGATTTTGTGTTACCTAACCTTTGTTTTACTTAGTACTTATTTAGCTAGCTTATAAGTTTGTTCCAAAGGCTTCCGCAATTATTGAGCAAGTTTTGCTTAGTAAACCGTGGCTGCAGACAAACGATGTGGTTAGAAGTAAAGATTAAGGGGCGAAATTCACCCTTGCTACACACTCTTCTCTATCCTAAGAAAGAAGAAAAAACTTTGAACTTTTGTTGTATATCCTCTGAAGGAAGAAAAACCCACATGTGTTTGGTCTGGCGACCAGTGGTTACAATGCACACCTCTTGACCAGTTTTGTCTAAATATAACAACACCAAAGTGCCGACCAATGCTAGTGGTTATAATTGGCACCTTAATTGTACAGATACGAGTGAACACGGTTTGATTATTTGGTTACTAAAAGTGTCGCATTTGACCGCCAACGCCGCATTAGTCGTTCTTTTTCGTTTATAACTGGTGGTTTGACGGCCTCAGTTGTTGAATAAAATGGAGGAATCGAGCATATTCCACAAGCGACAAGTGTACCTTCAAATTGAAAACCTGACCTACCGATTTTTCACTATCCAATAGTCGGTTTTCAGTTTGATTCTTTCACCTGAACAACAAATGGATAACTTGATATATATCTGTCACTCTGTTGAAGTATATCCAGCCGTAATGGCTTTGCGTTGGCACATCGATTAATTAAATATCAGGCACATTTAACTTTGAAACCATATATATTTTGAGTTCAAAAAGATTAGCCTTATGGAATCGCGATCTATTCCGAGTACGTTACTTCACTATTGAGTTTCAACAGTAAATTATCTTCGAATTCACTATGCTCGTTGAATCCGCAGTCCTTAAAACCTCCAAATTTGAAGATGACGAAATTACGGCGGACTAGACCATATCAAGTCGATATAACTGGACGACAAATAAAGCCGCTCGAACGGTTCCACAGGAATGCCAGTCAATCAGATATCATGATCCTAAAAATAATTTGAATCAATGAGCATCTCGCATTGTTTGAATATAGTCATGCAACTTGCCTATTAAACACTGGGGCAAGTCTAAGATAATGACATGAAGTGATCCCGGCAGCATTGGCAGTATTATGGAAAATGTATTTGTTAGATAAAACAGAGATATGGAGGGGACTATGGGTGATTTTACTCCTCTCCTACCTCGCCCCATGCATTTCACTTTCAAACGGCGTGGGGACTACGAACTTGTTAGAAGCGCAGTTTTTTGATGGAGGCAGTAATCAGTGGATATAGTTATTAGCGCTGATAATTCATTTCAAGGCAGTTTTTTTATTTGCCATTCTTGTATTGGTCGCCCATAGATTATCATTGGCTGCAACATTGTCTTTTAATCTTATACCAAATTAATTAATAACTTTATACACAACTTGCCGGAATCGGCACATTTTTTTCTTACTCTTTTGATGGTATATTCTATTAGCTCTTTCATTTAGCACGTATGAAAGACGAGGCGCATGAATAAGTCATAAAATACATTTGTAATATGGGTACTTTTTAAACAATATTTGTGCCACACTAAAAATAAAGGCAGATAGAAACATTTAGTCGTTAAGTAAGAGCTCCGCTTGCATCGATGGCACTTTATTGCATTTGATTGGACAAAGTGAGTCTGACCAAAGAGGAATTTCAAATCACCAGTGTCATAACGAAAAAACAGAACTGGAATATAAGGCACCCCATTTATCTGTTCTATGAGAACTGATTCGAACTGGTCCCCACAAGCTGCATTGGTGAGTTTGTTGTACACATTTATGAGCTCGCCTACGGATGTTTGATGAGATAGGAAACTAAAATAAGAGTGTCAGTTCCCATCGATTCCAAGTGTCATATGTGAGAGTCTGACATAAAGAAAGATATTAGACGTGTACTCGTCGAATAATTACGTGTCATTTTTTACCCCAAACATGTTCATGTGCATACTTTGATTTTGATCTGCCTCGTCACATTATGTGATGTTCCACGGCCGCAAAGAATGGAGTAATAAGGGAGCAACGAGAAAAAAACAGTTCAGTTGCATTTTACCTTAGAACACTGGTTTCTTGATTTACAAACGGCAATGAGAGATTGAGGATTAGCCTTGTTATTTGTTAACAAAACATGAGGGATTTCGAAGTTCTATTTCCCAGTTGGGCCGCATTTGTGTGCATATGTGTACGTGTGTGCACTACCTTCTGTGTTTCTGACTTAAGCAATACTTTTCGAAATGTGTACCCACCAGCTCGCTTTAGATTCATGAAGCCTAAGAAGTAACACACGAAAGTATCAACGGGGAGAATTTGCACTCGTGTGATAGTTATATCTTCCGTAGAATTGTTAAAAATGAGACTTGGGCACTGTCTTACGCGACAATTGCGAAACAGTTCCGGCGGAAAACCGAAAATTTCATATGAAGTGTGTCCTTTTTCGTTCACTCTCATTCCATTGTTTGCACATCCACGATCAGCCCTCAGATGGAACAGAATTCGCAATCAAGACGAATCAGTTAGAGGCACGAGAACAGAAGTCACCACCGGAAATCTAAGAAATCGTCTTTAAATTAAAAAAGTAGGGATGGTACTGTCAGCCTTAATTTTAGAAGTAAAGGAAAATAGAAGGCGGATGAGGCCTGAATCAAGGATACAACACAGTCACGGAAACAATCTGACGGCACGGGAAACAAGGTCGAGTATATATGCAAGTGTACACCCGTCTCTTCTCGAAATAGAAATATTTAATACTTTGTGTCGCAGACGTTTCGGGATAACTGAAGTGAATATTGGGAAGCAACAGCTGCGGACATCCACGAGTTCTGGTTCCCAGAAGGTCGAAACTGAATAGCAAAAAGGGGAGCAAAATATAACGGAACAGTGATTTAGGTGGAATTTCTCATCGGGCAATTAACCTTTGCGGATTCCAGCATGTTAATCACACTTACAAAACTTGATGTTACTGGTCAGAGAAAAATTGTACCTTGCTTCGCAGAGACAGGCGGGCGTGAATCACACTCAATCAATGAGCGAAATATGTTGTACTCACTGATCCGTTAATTAAACTCACCAAAAGAAAAGTTTCAATTAGTCTTTCATCCCGCCCATAGTTGTTACGGATTATTCTGCTAAACTGTCCCCGTGTTTGAATATGAGCGCATCTGATGGCATGTCTCGTTCAAAGCTAACTAGGATTGTGTAGTGATCCACTTGCAACCATCTATCTGGGATTCGCATTGAGATGAACTACTGAGATCCCCTGTGGGACTCATGGGCCGCCGTGCAAAGCTATTTACCGGTGACTTTTGGCTATTGGACCACGGACAACCAGTGTGTAAGGTTCAGTTTTTAACAGCTTAGCAGGCCTGGCGCAGCAGTGATAAGCAGGACTGTTAAGCCTAATAGTATGTGTCGAAAACAAAACATGAAACACTGAAAAGAGAACAGAAGATCTATTTCTTCTCTACCAGTCAAACTGGGGTTGATTTATTCTACATGAAAAAGTTTAGTTAGGTTTGGAGAGGGGAAACTGTTCATCCGGAAAGAAAATCGCTTGGGCTGTTAAATTTACAAAGGTTCGAATGCAGGACCAAAAAGACATTTTAGCCCCCAGTAGACATACCTACTCCGCAGTGATTCAAAAGAGACGAACTGCCGCTTTGCAAAGATAACCTTGTTATTCACAGAACATCTGAGTGACTATCAATTTGGTTTTAGTTTAAACGATATATCAATGGATTTATACACGAAGCACTAAACTGCATAGATCCTGATAAGAACTGGTTCTAATGAACTGTCCATAATCAATCATTTTGTATGATTCTTCCACTTTAAATCCACCCGAGTTCTTTTGCTTTTTTACAGACAGACGACAAAGTGATCCAGATGTTAACATGTTGACAAAAGCCCCCGGTTGTTTACTAAACAAGTGAAGAATTCAACTAATAATATCAGATGATCTCATCAGTGGAAATTGTTACAAACAAACAGAAAAAATCCAGCCAGAAAACGGGACGAAGAAGCTTCTTCAATTGTAGGCAAACTGCTGAGTGACATCGGGAAATTAGCAAATACTCCAAAACAATAAAACCATCGTCCTTTGAGCTCAGCCACTGACGAGATTTCTCCAAAAATCCTCAATTCACGATTCGTCAGGGCAAGAGTAAACCGAAATCCTTATCTGTCCCAGACCAACTGCCCAGAATACTCGCATCATCTTTGTTTTTCTAATGAAGCTTTTGAGCATTTACGTGGTGGATCAATTTTCTGAAAAACAGTAATGTGCCTGTTCTGCAACTTAGTTGCTTGTGATCGAAGAGATCTTTTGTCTTGTGCAAATTTTAATACGTTCAGACCAAAAAGCCAGATCTTGTGCATAATTTCAATGTCGAGGAAATATCTTTTTTCAGCGAATGTCCTACTTCCCAGAATCACATTTGGAAGCATGCAATACTAATTTCTTCTTCCGTTAAGTGAAACCCTTTTCTGTTTCGGACCGATTTCAAGTGAGATTCAGAGCATGGGTTGGCACTATACCATGAATTTCGTTCTGTCTGAATTCGGCTACATTCTGTTGGTTCTTTTTGAGATGCGAAATACCATTTCGGTTTGACAGGATTTTGTTCAGTATATCTAAAATTAAATAGAATGGTTTTGTGAAGGTCATTATATTAAAAACAAGAATGGATTTGCCGGACCAAACTGATCCATCTTTGGAGCAGTGTGAGAGGCGTGTCTTGGAAACAGACTGTTGGTGTTTTATCTGCACTGGGAATAATCAACTGCAATGAGGATCACCAAAACATATATGTCGGCGCTTGGCACGCAGCAGTTTGTTATCACCAGTCTCTCTCATTTTTCGACCTCCCAGATCAAGCATCTCGGTACTTGAAACGGTATTTTTTGCGCCTCTAAAGGGCCTGAGCGAAACCGAGCCATCTCACTGGTCACCAGCCGTCACATGAAGATGAATGCTAACTGAACATTTGCTGATTTAAAATTGTGCGTTAATGTGCTCATGCCGTGCTAAGTCAACATCAGCTCTTTCTAATGCAACCGGGATGACGTCATGCTTTTACTATAGTAATCAGTTGCCATGACGTGTTCATTTATGAAGTCGACGTAGATAAGCCAAATGAACTGTGAGTAACTGATGTAATTCAACTGGTGTAATCGATCTTGGTTCATGGCAATGCAGCTTCCGACACGCAGGACTGAAAGAGATCCACGCCACGAACAGATTAAGAGCGCCTATGGTATATTGTTAAGGCCTGTGGCCGTCAAATTGCAATAGTTATAGTCCCGTCCATATCGAAAAACGAGATTTTGTTTAATGATAAATTAGGCTTTGGTTCTGATAGATGAGGTCTTTTCTTGCTACCGCTGGTGAGGAGACCAAATCAGGAACCGGAAACTGGCGAACTTTCGAATCTCACAATAGCGACTTACTTCTTCATTTTTGAAAAGGAACTTATACGTTGACGCTCAATTAGAAATTATTCCGACAGCTTTTGTTGACTCAAAGACCAGTTTGAATGCAACCTTATTACTTACTACGTCACGATTGTTAGGTACCCAATACATAGTCACAGTGGCCTAAAAAAGGTTGCAATACTTTTGTTTTAGAAACTTTTTCCCTTGCTCGCACTTTGCTGGGTTTGGGGCACATGGGATGCAATGTAGTATCACTAAATTTTATAATCGTGTTCACCTTTTTTCTTGATTTGCTTTAATCCAGTCTGCTAGGGTTGAAAGTCAACCACAAAAATATTTTGAGGCCATAGTAAAAGATTGTAAAGACGGACTGTGACAGCCTTAGCTGTGTTCAAGACAAGTCAGTGCTAACCTTGATTGTTAACGTCTGAACTTATACAGGACAGCGAAAGCTGTCGCGTTCCCTCTTTACGATCATTCATCAACTAACCTGGCCCATCCACCACCCCACTGCAAAACCTAAACTACACAGTAATTGACATCAGACGTTCATCCGTTTTCGGATTATACATGGAACACGGCCAATCTCTTCATCCCCCCTCCATAGTTTTATCTGATTAATCCAAGCCGTCTTAAAGTTTTTCCAAATATGTTGTTACGTATTGGTGTCAATCTGAATCACTGGAAATGAGCCTGTTCGCCGAACTGTTTTCTCAAATCGAAAGGCGATGACGAGTTCATTTATATTAATCATAAATCCTCGCATTTGTTAGATCATCTGTCCAAGATGTATTCACGTAAATCTGAAGCCACTAGTTATCTTTATGTGCTCGTTTATTCATGGCCCTTTATTCTCCTTTGGTTCTACCCGCGGCACCTATGGTTTGATTTCTCTAAACAGATTTACAAGAAAATGCTGTTTCCATATAAATAAAAGATGGCCTGTCTGCGGGATATCAAGTGACACCTTAGATGCAGTTTTATCTTTTTCCAAAGAAAAAAAGTTACCAGTCACAAGGTGAGTATTCAAATATCCATACTGAAGTCTTTTCAGTTTGCAAAACATACCCCCATTCAGTGGTTCTAATCACGGCTGTCATATATGATACACGGAGATAAACATTCAGTTTGCCTAAGACATGTAGAAGTCAAAGGCATGAGTAAAATTCCTCATTTATCCAATAAATTTTTCTTACTTTATTCTCAAAGCCGTTAGATAAAATAACATGACCGGAGCAACTCAGTTTAATAACTCTAAAGTAAATCCCGCATGTCTTTGTTTTTACACTGAACCAGCAAGCAAGCAGAAGTAAGCGACCGGACATTCTTTTCCAAAATAAAAAACTGGTGAGCTTCCTAACGTTTCATCCTAACGGACCTCGTAGTTAGATCAGTTACATGTGACACTATGATCGGCTGATGTGCATGTTTATTCCCTTCCCTCCCTGATTCATGACCACTTCTTTTACAATGCACGTGACTTTGAGTTTCTCACACGTGACCAGTGTGCAAATGACTACTATGCATATCCTTCAGGTCGGCAATTTGTATTTTGCCCTAACACCAGGGGGACTTGTTTCATACGTTTTCCCCATGTATATACATTCTAAACTTTTAATGATGCACCAAAACCCCGGCTAATTCCTGTTTTTGCGGTTTTGTACATTACCTACATCACCAAGCTTAAATGTTCAGATGTACTTATGATTATTCATAACGTTTTCAAAATTACTTGTGGATAGCGTGCGAGGTTTGTCGTAACTACTTAGTTATGACTAGATGTTCTTTCGACGAAATGTTAAACGCACAAACCTTAGGTTTTCCAGCAAACCTAAAGCTCGAGAAGCACAAGACTTGAGTTTCACCCTCAAAATGCTAACCATTGGGGCATATCCTCCAACTCACCCAGAGTTTCAACTCGGGCCTTCCATTAAAAAGCCCAAGTCGCCACCGGGTCCAGATCAACTGAAATTACCAAGAGATTGTATTGCAGTTGCAACACACTGCCTTCTAGTGGGAAAACCCAAATTCAAACCCTGGGCGTGGTGGAGGATATGCACCACTGGTCAGCTCTAATAAGAGTGAAACTCAAGTCCTGTGTTTCCCGGGTGAAATGTTGGTCAGATTGTCAGAAATCCCTTTGTAAAAGATGCACTCCACAGAGCAATCACTCAAACATTTACAATAGTTGAGAACACGGTCTCAAACTGGAGAGGCCAGACCTCCACCTAAAAGCCAGTTGACTGGTCAATCATACTACTGCTTTGCGCACACTTCTCATCCGCTCTATAACCCTGCCCCAGGCGTTGTGGTGAAGACCACTGGTGCTGCTTGCACGTAAATAGATAACCACTGGGTAGGCGGCTGTCGAAACAAGCTGAAGAATAGTGGAGCAAAGCAGCTTTTTTGAACAATCAAAAAGTTGGTATATGGGTGATTCAGTACACCTGAAAAGTCATCTGGCTTAACTGACATTGAAAGACCCAAGGCTCCGTCTTTGTTTGCGTCTGCAACAGCCAAGTGATAAAGTGGGGCTGAATGAGCGAAGTGAGCAGTATCACAAACTAGCTGTCTGAGATATTGCACAACCAACTGGCATGACTGGTGTACCAGTTGACGC
This sequence comes from Fasciolopsis buskii, assembly GCA_008360955.1. Lineage (NCBI taxonomy): Eukaryota > Metazoa > Platyhelminthes > Trematoda > Plagiorchiida > Fasciolidae > Fasciolopsis > Fasciolopsis buskii. Next base: position 344,412 of record LUCM01011451.1, read on the forward strand.
TAAGATTTAGTCGTGCCCTCCACATTCTCGTTTTGTATTATTTAGCCTCGTGTTTATACACATAACTTGGCCCTCTTATTTGTTCTGCTCGTTCGTCACGGTTTCTGGAACTGCTGCGCAGCACCCATATCAACTTAGTTTGAATGAACCTGGGACGTAACAAAATACAATGACATTCCATATGCAAGACACGCGCCAACATACGATAAGCGATGAAGCCTTACGGAGTTCACTTTTGATCGCTCTAGATAAAAACAGAGGCAGTTCGTATAAGCTTCTAATTTTTTTATTTAAAGTAAATTGTCTTTCTGGGTTTGCAGTCTTACACAAGAAAATGCAAACCTGGTACTGGAATGTTAATATGTTTTCTGTGAGTGATCTGTTATGGTAACATCAGTTCTTTAGTTACAGGTCATACAGAAACCGCGGTACTTAATGGTATACTTCATCATTTCATAGCAAAGTGAATCTATATCTTTGCATATACATACATATGCATATATACATATAGCCAATATTTTTCGGGGTAATCAATTCAATAATCGTATATGAAAGGGTTGACGCAAAACGTTCACCGAACAAATATTACGATGGCACGCTGACTTGTATTCCGAGACGGGTTAACAGTTTGGGGAAAACCCTCCAATAAGAATAATTTAATAAATCACTGCTATTAGCATCACTGGGTTGTGTGAAAAGCAAAAAAATACACAATTATCTTCGTTCATTTTCAGTATATAACTAAATATTCGAAAGGTAAACCTAAACTCAAACGATGACCTCAAAACGTCCATCCTATTTTTGGATCAGTGGCCAATGTTACTCGAATAATGTGTGAATTGCTAGAGCTTTTGCTACGATAATCTCACTTGAATCAATAGGATTGTAGGATTGTAAAATGGCTTCGACCACGCCGGGGTTTGAACTCGTGCAGCGAAATAACTGGCGCACTCGCACCACGTGTGTTCTGTTAGCTGTGCTGCGAGGTTAACCCGGGCGGCGTTCAAACGATAGTAGAATGCATGGTAGATGCGGTCGTTCTGGGAATCAAAAGTGGTTATCTGATTAATCCATGCTACCATGCAGAAAGTCTACACACGGTCCCGAATATTGTATTGTGGTGACAGCTGGAAGAGTGAAATTCTCTTAGAAGTTGCACGATCAGTTTCGCCATCGTATTCTATCTTCAATCTCCTGTTCAGTCATCGTTATACCTCCATTAACTGACCGCTAGCACTGACAAATCAGATTACTCATTCAGGCATTGCCGCTACTGGTTCAAATAAGATTGAACTGTGAAACAGATAGTAAAGAGTGTGCACGTACAAGGGCAACTACGCATGTCTAACGAGCGGTATTATTCGCAAAACCAGTTACGTAAATCTTGAAATGATTTTTCTCCTTCCATTGGTATGCATAATATAACAGTAAACAATTACCAAAGCTAGCATCGGAATACACGAGATGAAAACCATTTTAAAAAATGATAAGAATCTCCTAGAGGTGATGTTTTACTAATATGCATCCCAGTGACACAAGCAATATTTTGTGGTTTTCAGGAGTCTGTTGGTCTCCGCCACTTTGAATGTGAAAGCGAAATAGACTTGGCAAGTTTAGTCGTGACAACGAGTCCCCTTTGGCACAGTTCTCCAATTATCGGAGATATTGGCAATTGTCATCATATGACTTTCCATGTACACCGGCCAATTCGGTTAGTCGTTGACAAGCGGCAGGTAGTCGTAAACAGCCTTGTTCGATGTAAACAAATCCAACTGAGCTGGTATTAAGTAATGGCAGCTCCAAGAATTACTATATCAGCAATTGGATCGGAATTTTCGTTAATTTCATGCTTCTCAAAACAGTTCCGAGCATCAGACTTGTTTTGCCTGCATGAACATGTCAAATATGTACCAGTGGTAAAAATGAAATATAAGTGACTAACTTTACTACACTTTGCGTTTCAATGAGACGGACATAACATGGAAAAATGGTTCGCCATAAATGAGTGTATTTTACCTGACATTTCGACACCAATCAAATTTTCTCAGATTGGCCTTTGAAAAACAATATTTCCGATAAAATAAATATATTTCAGTTGCATAGAATACCTTTTATGAAAAAGCTACCCAGTGAAGAACCACTTTGGCGAAGGTTAACTACATAGAATAGCTCACATTCGAAACACACATTCAACTCCACCAGTTGGCAGTCAAGGGTACGCTGTGGGGACCTTAGTTATTCTAGTTCACTTTGGATTTTCGAATGGCCGTTATTTTGAATCAAAAGATTAGTCAGTATGGGTTTTACATGACTGATTCACAATTCGGAAATACAATCAATCCTTTGAAGAATTAGTTATTCCATTCCGATTTTGGAGGAAAAAATCCGTGTTTAAGTGATCCAGTAACATGCCACTGAGTAATCGGATTCACTAGGTATACGCATTACAGACATGGTTTCAGTGTCATACAATGAGATCTCGGTTATTGAAGTACCCAAAATAACAGAGACTACATGACTTTGGGTCAGCTTATAATGATCCGTTAGCAAGCATAATTTGGGTGGCCTAATGTTTTGACGGAAAATCGCAATGTACCACTGTAAGTTCGTCTGGTACTACACATTTGTTATCCTTCATTATGCCACAGATTATAAGAAATTCTACGTGATCCATCAAACGTATCAATGCACAGTGGAAGTAATTACAGTTGCACCCTTTCACTAGCAGTAATCCTGTCCGAATTCATTAAGCATATAACTTGTGAAATTTTGTTTTTATTTGTTCAACAACCTAGTTCACAAGACATCCTGTGAACATAATCTCCGTGTTAGTAGCCAACCAACCGATTTCCTCCCCATTATGGAGGGCCATCTTCCAACTACCAGATATCCTGCATTACAATTGTATTTTCATTTATTAGCAGCGGAAGTGGATAATTAATCCATTTAAAAATCGTGCAGCGGTTTGTCGAAGGTTTCTGTTGGAAATGGCATCATATATTGGCTTGCGAATGGTTGCGAGTTACTCAAAGGTTAGGTGTAAAGTACTGGGTAATGGAGTTCAGCCTTTAAAACAGGCATTGAACCAGAACAGGTTAAGGTAGTTGGGACTTGTTTCGCCCATATCCATAGAATGACCGCCTCACTGTATTCTGTTTTGCAAGGCAGGTTATGGTTGGAGGATGGTTCAGGGTGACCAGCCGACGACATGAAGAAAAGCATGAGAGCTCTAACCGATGGATTAACTCGTGTGGGTGCACTTGCAGTACCTAGTTCGGGTCCACGAGATACCTGTAGTCGACGGCTGGAGACAACAGGTGATATGGCCCAAAGCTGTGGTCTTCTGATCTCTGGAAACTTTATTCTTCTGTTTGGTTCTTCAACTTACTATTTTGTAGTCGATTTTTCACCATTGTCTATTCTGTCTTCTCTTTGAGTAGATGGTGTTTGTTATTAGATAGTAACCAAAACCGGAACACGTGGCTTAAAAGGTAACAATTGCGCAAACTGAACGGAACTGCACTTGCAGCATCCATGTGGATTGCGTTCTAATGACGAATAGCTTACTGTGAAATTTTTTGCCCGTTTGCTGGTTTTCGCCGGCAAACCGGCAGAATCCAAACCCAGAAAAGTGATATAATAGTGGTAAGATTTTGTGAGAATTGGACGATGAAATTAACGAAACCTATTGATGAAGTTCTTAGTAGTTCGAAGTAGAAAAGGCATAATGGTCAACCTTCAAAAGAAAGTTCATACTCACTCTCAGCTGTCCCACTCATTCTAGTGTTGTGTCTTGACATGGTGTACACGAACAAAAGTTCTACGTTGTTCGTAGTCTTCGCACCAAATAATCCGCACATTTTACACATTCTAAGTTCCCTGATTTAAGCATCAACTAACTGATATCTCCTTCTCTGGAATAAGCCGTCCTCGTTGCCTTATTATTCATTGGACATGTCTCCCGGTTGCTTTGCATTCAGATAGAAACGTAGCGCAATATCTTGCAAAACTGTTTGAAATTCCCATCTTTCTTTCACCCAAATGCCCAAGCGAGATCTCTACGTCAACATAATAATGCGCAAGAGTTGATGAATAAAGGATAAAATAATCTAGTTGCATTCTGTTCATAATCAGGCGCTATTGTTGAATAAACTCCAACGAATGACGGTTAAATGCCATAAGGATCCCTTTTCATTCGAGATGATATTATGATACAATACAGCATGGTGGAATCGATTCTTAGTTTGCATAACAGATATTAGAACGTTTGCTTCTCAACCTCGTAAAGACTGGATACTGATAAACATAAACTGGTGTTTCCATCATTAGTGGCCTCCTTCAGTTTGCTTCCGAAAAGCCATACAGCAACATTTTTAATATCCCAGAGCACCAAATTCGAATAGATGAACAATCTTACGCTACGTTTCACGGTAAGCTGGTAATTATTGGAAACGCACTAGGATGTCAGTAGTGCTACTGTTTACCCAATGGTGCACACAATCTCATTAAAATTAATCTAGAGAATTACATATTTGGCCAGTCAACCGTGTCGGCTTTGAGCTCCATCAAATAACGAGGATAATATCGCAAAAGGATGTTGTTTGCTGATTCGTAGCGAAATGCAAACCATTTGTTGTGGTGAACCTCGTCGCTCGCCCTATAAATCATCTACCTGAAATCTACTAGTTATAACCGCATTTGACTCTATTCAAGTTCAGACTGGAAAACCAGCTATGACTGTCAAGTGACTGTCTATGCATACTGAAAATGAACAATAGATTAACTTGTTGATTGAAGAGCCTGTGAAATTTCCTAATGAACACCTGGTACGATCACGCATTCAGCCAGTCCGGTAATTAAGTCGTTTTCTTCATTTTCTTGTAATACAAAGTCAACTAGCCACTTCATTAAACGATTTAATAAACAGATACTTCATCTGTTGAATAGCTAGTTCGTTAGCAAGTTGATTAGTTTGGTGACTAGTTAGTTAGTTTAAAATTAAGTGGGTTTGTTAGTTGGTTCCTGGGGTGACTAATCAGTCAATTTAGTAGATAGGCAACAGAAATTTAAAAAGGTTGAGTAGTTATTTAGCCCGTTAGGTATTCGTTTGGTTGATTTGTTATTTTGTGTAACAGTAATTCGCTACCATTCGATCGTTTACTTAACAACCTATTTCGTCAGTAATCGAATTCAGACCGATATCTTTTCAGGCCACAAATTTGTCAGTTCCATCCACAAGTTATCCTGTTTAGGTACGTGTTTACGCACTTGACAGGATGCACCATATTTGGTTGTGTCACCTCTACAGTAAATTGTCGGGTAGCAAGAGGGAACTTGCACGGGATGCGGGAAGTCTAACTGATACCTGAAATCGATGCTGGCGTGATCGTGAAATGACCTCAACGTGTACCATGTCACGTCGTGTTGTGCTGTGCTGTGCACTGTCCTATAGCCGGAATTCAATTTATTCCGCTCTTCGTGAATCAAATCAGTGAAGTGAAGACAGCCGCTTTAATATGCAAATAGGGGACTGACAAATGTGCGAAAGTGGTTGTGGATTTAGCGGGTTGCATGTCCATCAACAAGTTTATGCAAAATCTAAATCTCTCGTCAGAAACCGACAGAGTTAACTATAAAATATCCACTACGCACGATATATTTACATCTGGTCTATTTCGTGTTCGCAATGTCTCAAATCATTATTTCGAGAGAAACTTGCCCATAGAAGTCAAACAACTATCACTGCCAGAAAGTTGTGGTATTGCTGTTCATGTGAAATAAGCAGCTGCAATACCGACTTGCGCTGTAATGAACGCTACTTGTTCATGACAGTCATCAGTAACTCAACTTATTTGCTTATTTTCGAGGAGGTCCCGAACACTAGGCGAATTCTGAATAACAGAGCTTGAGGAGTCTGTCATTACTAATGTCCTCGTGATTAAACGACGAACCGGTAAACCCCTAGTCAAATTACTTTCGCACTGGTTTGTTCGATTTATAGGAGATAGATGCACCACTCCCAAAAGATCCAGCATATTTCCATCGATGGACAAACTATTTCTGGTGAATTTTGCCCGCCTCATTGCATCACAAATACTTGCTGTACGATTCAAGTTTTTTTACAATAGACCACAGCACATTAAGATAAGCAAAATCTAACTAGGACTTGAAAGGATTTTCCGCTAAATAAGTTGGAGATATTTTCATAAATATGTCAAATATCAGTCGAAAAACGTTTTTCGATACTATGACAATGAGTGCTCCTCTGTAGTAACGTCCTTTTGACAATTCCAATATTGTATGAAAACATGTTTACTTAAAGTTCTGATCAAATGAGTGTCCCAATTCACGCGGTTAGTGAGATGAACACTAGTGTGATATATCTTTGGAAAGGTCACAGAAACACAACATTGATTGCATTCCTGATATGAACATCCACTGCAACACAGACGTGCGCTGCAGAGTACTAGGAAGGACGAAGTAGCTATGCCCTGCTACCTCTATTTCTCCACTGTGAAGTCAACGTTCACTCTGAATGATGGAGGAATTAAAAATCACAGTAACTCTTCCACTACTGAAACGACTCAAGTTAATCATAATGCTTGTCAAAGCCAGATATGAACAGCAGTTGCAAATAAGTATCAGTAGGAACTCAAGAAAGCCCAAGCTATTGGACAAGACAGTTTAAGTAACTAAAGGCTTTCAAGGTCACTCGCAGTGCTGGCGCTGGCCACCCGTGAATCGATTTCAAAAACCCGAGAAAGATATGCGTGATCTCGTCACAAAGGACTTGACGTCATCTTAGAGGTATAACCGACCAATGATTCTAGACGCAATATCAGTAACCCCATAATATTTTTGCCATTGTAGCTGTATCTTGGGAGTTGAACCGGGGACCGGTTGTTCTAGTAAGTCGAATATCCATGTTGTGAGCGGTATATTTACTTCGTGGTAAGATGTTTTGTCTCCAACAAACAATTTTCACGCGACAGATGCAATCTACCGTGGACCTTATCCATTTCTGCGCTTTCAGGCTTCAAGTAAAGTTTAGTTCAAACTCATTTTCTGATTGGAACTGGTCTACGTAATTTTCGACAATTATTTTGTTTTCGAATCCTTGGCACTATTTCATCCGAAAGTTCTGGCTTTCAGACTGGAAAAATCATAAACATTGCTTTGCAAGTGACTGTATCCGCTTTACGTATAAAGCTCTTCCGAAAATTAGTGCGTGCATTCAAAAACTAGCCTGGATTAATCCCATTACGGAACTATATTTTGCGCAGCTTCTACATTTAGTGGCCTTTTGCAGTTTACCACTACTTTTGGTGTGCTTAGCTGGGACAAAAATAAAAAGATTGTGCACTTTGATTTTTGGTAAACCTTTAAAGATCTCGCAGAAGTCTGTCATGGTTTCCTCCTATGACAAGCAGATAGATGCAAACAATAGTTATGGAAACGTCACTCTGACCTTGTTAGCTGGAACCACAAAATATTAAGTGTGCAGGTAGCGGTGGATAAATTAAATAACAGTGCTTTTCTTATGTTCACCTTTTTATGCCCATGCAACCACGGCATTTGTAAATGAGTGATCGTGCACCTCAAACCCAGTTCAACTTGGCCATGACCAACCCATCAGCACTGTTCCCAATCTGATCCAGAAAACCTGGACTGACTCCGTTTCGTCTGTTGTCATAAAATGCTTTCGGCAATTTATTCCGTCAGAAGTAACCATAAGACGAGCAATGCTCTATGCTTGCATTAAGAACCGAATAAGAACAGGTCATGCAAACTGACCTCACCCGAATTGGTGTCCGTCTCATTTTCACTTTTATAAGATTTGCATAGCGCCGTCGGCAATATGCTTGACGATCAAGTTTAGCAAACAAGAGGTTATTCAACGTGTTTGAATTAGCTGAAATCCGGAAGTTCGAGTGCCCCTGTGAAACTTGTTCGAATCATGAGATGCTCACGATCAGATAAAAATATTACATTTAACCATCTTGCCTTAACGTCCACCCATGTTCTTATGTCCCGTACATTTCCTGATTAGCTCACTCAAAAGTATCGTGTCCAATTCAAAAACTTTGGTGTTTAAGACCCACGAATCATATCACCATCCCGTAAATCGTCTGATCGGGTTACAAGACCCCATAAAATCCTTATACATCACTCGTGGCAACGACCAGGGTGGTAGCAATTTGCCGTCTAATGATCAAACGGTCAACTGTGATGAGTTTTGAAGCATTGAGTTGTAGAGCGATTCATCTGCGATTCATTCACTCAGTTACAGTGAGGAGTTTTTGCCCGGTTACGCAACACGCAATTTTGTATTACACAACATTGGTGATACTACTGTTATCCAGGAATTTTGTGAATTTTCTACCGATAGCTTTGGTTCACAAAAACGATATTGTGCGTCGAGACTTTGTTACACTGATTTCAAACGAATTATGGGCGATATAACTAACAAGTTTTCATTGTCGTGTAAGAAACAAGGCAAAAACATAAAAACAGGTTTCGATGAATGATGGTTATTTTTAGTAGCTAAATAACTCACCTATTCAAAATTTCATCCCGGAAGACTGATATGTGTTTGAGAGTTGAGCAGTTAAAGATCGAAAGTTTAAATAATGTCTTTGTATACGGTATGATGATATGTTTGACGAATCCCTGGATTGGGGCTTCTAAGTGAAGGTTTTGTGGATGTGCAGCTCATTTTGGGAGTATGAAATCCGGTTAACATCACCTAATCCGCCAGCCAAGCTCAAGTCAAAAACTCTGAGTTGCTGATCGACTGGCATCGCAAGTGCGATTTAAATAACAGAATTTCTTTTACAAATTTATCGGAAAGGTAAAAACATACGAACGGGCGGCTGGGAGAGGGGAGACAGAGGAAGAAATGGAATGAAAGAAGATGTTGGTCGGTTTGGGTACTCTTAGAACACTAAGGCGGAGAAGCCCGAATACCTGTGACTTGCTTCACTAATTAGTGTAATCGCTTTCAGCGTAGGGGTTTGTTTCCGAGTGCACATCGTAGCCGGGATTCGAGTACATTGGGCCAGGATAGGCGGGCTGTTCCATCGGATGATGTAGTTGTTGCGGTTGTTGCTGTTGTTGTTGCATATAGGGTGCCATACTGGGATGTTGTTGCTGAAACTGCGGTGGCGGTGGTGCGGGTTGTGGTTGTGTGACTGCCGGACTGTTCAGGTAACCACCGTGGACTTTGTACAATGCAAACAAGAAGAAGCTATCGATACCGTACGTGATGAAGTTCAACGCGTACATTACCTGGACGACAAACAAACGAATGAATGAGGCGGGAATGCGTAAAACGCAATCAAGGGACAAATAATCATCGTAGCGAAATCGATCATGAGTTCTGTGCATAACAAAACTACTTGCAAAAACATTCCACCACAGAGAGAAAGAGCAAAATCGACTAAGGTCACCTTGGGTGCCTGATAGTCACCTGAAGAATTATCACACATAATAAAAATAAAAATCCCCGAAGTGAAAATTCAAAAAAGGGAAAGTAAATTGGTTATAAAGCACAGTGGTGTTTATTTAAAGTATTTTCGCCCTTTCACTAAATTTAACTAATAGATTCATAAAGTGGGTATTGAGACCAATAATGAAATGGTTAACAGATTGTTTTCACAAGCAAAATACATCTACCAGAGAGATCCTATAAAAAGTAGTCGAATGATCAAATGTTTTGCGACTGGATAGGACAATCGGTTTTAAACCCGATATATAAGTGCGTTCAGCTTCTGGGATCATTCTTTCCTACTCAAGGTCAATACTACTTTCAAAAGAATTTTCTTCAAGTTAAATATTTAGTTAATATTCGTGACTTCACATGATTTTATTTTTTCTCCACCATCTAATATAACTTGACACCTCTGGAGGGAGAACGCAATCAGTAAAAGACTAAAAAATGATGAATCGACCGGTTGCGGGTTGATGTGAACCCCAGCGTTTACGTTAAAATGTCCCGCTTTTGGTGGTTGGAGGGTCGCTGCTCATGCATGGTGCGAAACTAGACTTAATGGTAAATTTTATGGAGACAGTCTATTCAGATCCCTCAATTGCTAGAACTGATTCATTCAATAAACTTAAAAGAGAGAAATTTTTATCTTGTGAAAGGAAAGTCTCAAAATAGGTTGCAAATTTTCTCCTTCTTCTGACTCGCGGTTGTCATGTGGATTAAGCATCTGTTGCCGAAATCTTTGGAAGTTCGAATCCCATATCTTCTGGTCGTCTTGGCGGTAGACCAACCCGCTGTCGCCCGGCTCGTTACTAAACCTGACCTTTGGGGATCTCATGTAGTTCTATGCTATTCCTAGTTTAAGGCTTACGTTGACCTGTTCTCCGTCCCCCGGGTAGTGGGCCCTTTGAGCTCAGGGGCATGTCCTTTTCACTAAACTCATGCGTCAAGGATATAATAAAATAATGAGAAATGGAGCAGCATTAAACCAACACAAATCCCGATGCGACTGATATACCACTTCGTGTTACGCAGCTGTTTGTTTCATAAAAGTGATTTTTCCTACTCATGAGTTTTGTGTTAATACTTTTTATACCTGAAGGCTGCTTGCAGGTTGAATTGAAAAACGGTTGTGGGTGAGATGTCGGAACAGACGTCATTGATTTCCGTGCCTTATCCACACCGATGTCAATACATCTCATTCAGTCCAAATGCGATCCGTAGATTCAGTAGAAACCAAAGGTAATTTGTGTTTTACTGTCATTGAAATTGGACCTTTAATTTTATTCAATTGGAAACTCGTGCAACTCTATGGGTTTATCACTCGAATGCACAACATTAGTCGCATAGTCTACATCAAGCAACATTCTGTTTTAGCAAATGTTATCGCCAAATGCTGATTGAATCTCAAAACAAAAAATTGCCCCTTCGTCCACGATGAAACACTCTCAGTGCATGGAATTTTGGAGATGGAATCTTGCGATTCCAGAAGTCTAATATTCCAGCCAAGAAGTGGGATAGATGTACTTCATTCTCTGGAGACAAGAAATATTCCTTCGTGTGCCGGTTTGTGTGACAAATTATACACTTTTACAATGTGTAGATGACATTTTGTTAGAACGCATCCTATCAGCTTATTCTTAAAAAACGCCATAACAGATTACAAGTTCACAGTCAAAGTGGATAGTCGATTTTAGGGGAAATTCGGTGTAGATTTGGCCACGTACTGGTGAATTCCACCAACTTTCGACGAGTTTTGAATCACACAGGTCGAGCTCTCTTATTCTATTCACATACGCTCTGTTCTACGGTGCTCTTTTCTCACTATATCTTAGTAAATAATTTTCATGCCCAGTTAAGCATAATCTGTCTCATGTATTTATGATTCTGCGACTACAGTCAAGATTGGGTACAGTTCTGCACTGAGTTTTCTACAACAAAGCGCATCACTTTTCTGTCCACTGTGTACATAGTCCCAATTCATTATCCATGGAAAGTTGAAAAAGCAGCAGACCGGGAAACTCATGTAAATATCAACTAACGCTTCACACGTATAGCTTAAAAGCTGAACATTCCTGCGGTGGTCATTTTGAAAACTCATCCAGTTATCCTCTGTTTTTAACACGCAATGTTGATGGGGTGCGTAGCCAGTAATACGGCAGCACATTGGAATCGCCTAACGGTCGCTTATCAGATGCACCATACACAGAATGAGGAAAGAACTGAGATCTTTCAAAGTCAATAGTGTTCTCCAAAGGCAGCTGTGTGCACTGTTCTTTGATTGATTTTTTAGAGAAAAGCTAAAACTAGATAGATTCACAAGTGTCAGCTATACAGTGAAACGAGAAATAAATGACAAAAGCTAACCAAATGAATTCACTTTTACTGAATGTATTACAAAACTCGGTTAAATAGTCTTTTGAATTTGCCATTAGTCCGCAAGAAATCACTAATCAACTAATATTTTATAAGTGAGGACCGTAATTGGAACACCCTCAATCTGTTAGTTCTCGTGACCAACCATCGTGCTGAATGTACGATTCAGTCATTAAAAGTGTTTTTGTGTAAAAGGGTTAGAGAGTCTCTGTCAGGTCAGTTTACAGTCTCACATACTGGGTGATTACCTGTACCTTTGGATTTAGTGTGCTAATTGCTAAAACATGTAAGATTTTTATAATTGCGACACATGAATATGGCGTGCATTTTACATGAGTATAAGCACTCTGTATGCGATATGAAACTGACGCGGGTCATGCAAATGTACACATCAAATCAAAATGGAGTTAACTAGTTTGTGTATTCCCAGTTTGAAAGCTCAAATTCGAGATGAGAATGGATCTTTTTGTGATCTAAGGTACAATAAATAAAATTATCTGTCGAAACAAAAAACTTAATTAGTAAGGTACTCACATATCACCATGTGGTTTATACCGGATGAAGTGCTTCTTCATTTGAGACATCAATGTTTTCAGAACGCCGTGGTGCATAGCAGCGTAAAAGCCTGATAACCTACTGCAGGCTGAGAAGTCACATTTTTCGCATTTATAAAACCATTACTTATCTCATTTGATTTGGCGCTACGGTCGGTCTTGCCGTGAGGCTCAGAAGCATAGCCATTGTGAATAGATATGCGAAGACTGTCAGTGTTTGGATACTATTGTCTTCATGGTATTGCTGGGATACAGTGCAATAATTTTCTCAGTAACTCGAAGGTTACGTCCTAGGGTTCAGTCTCTAGAAGAACAACAACAGAACAAGATGGGGTGGGGTACGGCCCGCATATTCCTACAGGAGGCCGGTCTTGTTGTAATGGCTGGAGAATGACTCAAGGTGATCAGCCGCTAAATGTTTAGTTCAGTTCAGTTTGGACAGACATTCACTTTGCACTAAAGTGCTGTGTTTGTGGTTTCCGCCTCACAGATTCATCTGCTACAACAGAAAAAAACGAGGAATAATGAGAGACTGACTGCAAAATAATAAGTTGAATACCTGCAGAGAAGAAGAAAGGTTTCGAATGCGAGAATGATACTGACTGCAGTACTGAGACATATCACCTATTATCTCTGACTGTTGTTCCGGGGATCTGGGGGACCCGAATCCAGTAATCTAATTATACCTACACGAATCAGTCCA